>CM076575.1:795348515-795730015 GCA_034641835.2 Pinus albicaulis | reverse complement strand
GTAAATTGGGTGGGTCCATGCCATTTTCTATTTATGTAAAAGACAGGTTACAAAATATAAAAGTCAGTCTGAGGCCTCAACCTGCTCGAAGGAAACCAGGTCTGTTGGTTGTCTAAGAGCATGAAAAGAGTTCCAAAATTGAAACTGTTTCATCCTTCTATAATTAGCATGTGCTATCTGTACTTAGCATGTGCTATCTATCCTAGTAATACTATCTGTCCTAGTAATACAGTTATCACATTCATAAAGCCTAAAACGAGTGCATTCTTATCTAAGAAAGGCATCTAAATTCTGTAACATAAAACTTCTATCCATCTGACGAAGAAACTGGGGCTGGGGCTTTGACACTGGACCCAGACATTTCAGCATGTTGAAGCTGCTGGAGCATCTTTTCCATTCTGCCAACTTTATCATCCAGTCTATTCAGTCTATCAGCTGCCTAATATTGTGTGACTTTGATGTGTTGTATCTGGTCCTAAATTTCCTCTAGCAAATCCTTAAGACGAGGGTCTTTTTTAACAGGGTCAACTTGTGCTGTAGGTGGCGGAATACTCTGGAGCGCTTTTGCAATGAGGCATTTGACTAACCAATATGTGTGGATAGTCTGGTTAAAGAGAGTCAGGCGGCCTCTGGTGTTTCCTGGATCCGTTATAAAATCTTAGATTTCTGCCTCCATTTCCATATCTTCAGGGTCTGTTTGAACCTCTTGTTCCCATCCACGAAGTGTTTGTCAAACCGGGGAAGAGTTCCTCATCACATAACTTGCTACAAGATTCTCCAAGTCCTCTTGATTGGTTTTGCAGCCGTGTTTTTTGGGGGCTGGCTCTAACTGAATTTGCTGTTTTCCTTTTATGTTTTCAGCCTTTGGACGGCGCTTTCCCATGGATGAAGAGAGCCTATTGAATATCACAAACAACAACAATTGAACAGCATAAGAATGAGGGTCCATATATATACAGTCCTTTGCCCGCATACTGGGATAGACAACTCCATAATTGAAGGTTGCGGATTCCATGCAAAAGATAGGCAGGGGATTATTAACTTGAGGTCATAAAGACGAGAACAGAGAACTAGAGTAAATTCATTTTGGGTGCCGGAGGGGCAGAGCATCTCTAACCGCTTTCTATAACCCCTCTGAGCAATTTTGCTGAAAAGGACCAAACAAAACTTGATAGCGACACGACTCTGATTACAATTTTGAGACTTGACCCAATGACTAAATCTATTTAACCAATTTGTAGAATAACAAGTTAAGAGTCCCAGAGTACCACAATTACAAATGACCCTATTCAGTGCTCGACAAAACAGATGCAGAAACACTTTGTACCTAAAAATTCGATCAAAGGTCGACTGTTTTGATGGGGTTTCTATCTGGTTAGCTGGAGATTTTCGTTCATTACCGAGGGTATGAGAGTTTATAGGCAAACAGAGTGCATGGGTCACGAAAGCACGGTTGAATGGGTTGTAAATTGGGGATTACAAAGCAAAACTTCACTACCCTACCTAATCCAGTTGGCATATACAGCAATCTAAACTTATCGTTAGCAATTATCGCCATGAGAACACAGGAAATAGTGTGGACATACCCAGTCTGGTTTGAAAAATCGACTAGCTGTGCAACGTTTCGATCCCTCCTCTTCCTCCAACCACTTGCATGCAAAACACAGTGCATGAACGAGTGAAGAAATGAAGGGATTGCGCTTACCTTAACTGAAGGATGCCCTCGTTCCTCGAGCGTGATAGCCTGGCCACCCTGCAACATCATTCCTATCTGCGAGCCCACACACTTCGCCGATCTTTTCTGCCAGTCCCTCATTAATTTCTTTCATGGTCTGGAGGCCGATCACGCTCCATGCTGCTACGGCTTTATCGCTGTTCCGCCACTTGTGCACCCCGATCGGGGTGGTGTTGGTCGTTATGAACAATCAGTTGGAGGGAATGTAGTTCAACATTCCAGATAGCATCTGTAGGGCGTCCATCTATGGTGCGTTCTACATTTTTGCATCCCCAGTTGGCTAAATAGTCCGCTGCTGCATTGCCTTTTATTTTCACATGGCAAGGGATCAGGTATTGAATGTTTTTCATCAATTGACTAATTTCTTCAATAAGAGCTGATGTTCTCCAGCTCTTGGAAATTTTCTCCCAAGGTGTACCTTGTTGCAGTTTTTGAAGTACACCTGTGACCAGTTCTGAATCTCCCTCGACTATGATTCTCTAATAATTTTCCCTTATTGCTATGTGAATTCCTTGTTTAGCTTCCAGAAACTCTGCTTCATTATTAGTGGCATGGCCTAGGTCAAATGCATAAAATCTGCATACTGCCCCTTGAGAGTTACGGAAGATCCCTCCTGACCCAGCTTGCCCTAGGTTGCCTTTCGAGGCCCCATCATAATTGAGTTTGAGGAAGCCGGGTTGAGGTGGTAGCCATTGTTCCGTACTTGAATTAGGAGGAGGTCTAAATTTCTGGAGGCCTTTACAGAGCATTTGTGGTTTTAGATTCAGGGATTCTAAGATCTGTGTTTCTATACCCACAGTTTGCCAATCTTCATCCGTCCAACTTTCTGTTAGGATTGTTTCCCGAATGTTTTCAAGGGAGCGCTGCCAGATGTGAGACATTGGTTGTGCGATGTCTTGAAAGACTCTTTGATTCCTATCTTTCTAGGTATTCCAGAGAAGGAAGCCCAATGAAAGGGTCCATGCGCGATTAATCACTTGGCAATGATACCTTCCTTTTCGCCAATTGGCAATAGTTTCAGTGATACTTTCATTGTTCTTGTCTGTCTGCCGAAACAATTGCTCCAGGTTCTCCCATTGTGGTTGCATCATTACGCAAGAGTTAAGAAGATGTTCTGTCGTTTCATTTTCATTGAACCAGAAGAGGTAGCACGAAGGGCCTATCATTCCTCTTTTCTGTAGATTCTCCCAAGTGAGAATCTTTCGATGACCTACCAGCCACAGAAAATATTCCACTTTGGGCCAATGTCGTGATTCCCAGATTCTTTTCCATATTGGTTGTACATTATCCTGATTTTGTTGGGATTGAATATGGTAGCCTTCCTTAATTGTAAATAACCCTCTAATATCGCCAACGAAGGATATCTGGACCTGTAAGTGTTCTTAGTTTTCGGGTTTTAAGCTCTTTATCGAAGTTGTCCCATTTTCGAGTTGTTGGGGCTGCCGGCCATGCTGTTTTGGTTATGACTCCAATAGTGCTGCAGCAGCCTAGTATTTGGGGTATTCGTATAGAGGAAGATTTCCCCCAAATCTAATCGTGTGAACAGTTTCTCCCGCTGCTGCCATGAGTCCTCCTAGAATAGAGCTGTATTTCCTTCTCTGATTTCCCAGAAACTGTTTGCACGAATCAAATTTCTATTTGTTGCTGCTAGATTCCATATTGAGGAACCTTTCGGTACTCTATCGACCTGCAGTCAGCCTGATACTGTGAGTGGCATGTTATATTTGGTTTGCCAAATTTTCTTCCACAGATCCTGCCCTCCTTGGATCCAGCGCCACCACAATTTTTCTCCTAAAACATTATTTAGAATGAACGGATCACGGAGACCCAATCCACCTGCTGCCTTCGTTCGGAGTAATTTGTCCCAAGAGAGAAGTGCCCATTTCCTGCTTGTTTGGGCTCCCTGCCATAGAAAATTTTTGAACATGCCAACCAATTGAGTGCAGATCCCTTTTGGGCAAGCCCTCTCGGACAGTTGATAGATGGGTAGGGCCTGTAGCACAGATTTTAGCAATATGAGACGCCCCGAGGCGTTCAGAACTCTGAAAGCCCAGTTTTGGATCCGTTTCTCCACTTTTATGAGTATATCTTGCCAATCTTCTTTCCGAATGTGTCCTGAATTTAAAAACATTCCTAGATATTTCAGGGGAAAGGAGCCTCGTTGGAAACGCAGGGTCCGAGATAGATAATTTCGCATTGTTTCTATACAATTGAAGAAATAAACATTGGACTTATCATTGTTGATTTCAGTGCCAGACGCTTCCATAAAGACTTCAAGAATCTGGAGGATGGTTCTGCATTCTTGGAATGATGCCATACAAAATAGGAGTGTATCATCAACAAATTGTTGATGCGTCAATGGGATATTAGAGCCCCATAGTTTCAAACCTTGTACCTTCCCTTCTTCGACATAGGCTTTAATGAGTCTGCCCAGGCCTTCTGCTGCAATGATAAAGAGAAAAGGGGAAAGCGGATCACCTTGTCGGAGTCCTCGTGAGCTGTTAAACGAAACTGAAAGGTTGTCATTCAAGAGAATTGAGAAATGTGGGGAAGAAATAAATGAATGCAGCCATTGAATCCATCTGTCATCAAAACCAAAGGCTCTCATCACCTCAATTAGGTACTACCAGCTGATTCGATCATAAGCTTTGGATAAGTCCACTTTTATTAACAAGCCTTTCCTCTTGTCTTTCTTGAGAGAATGAATTGCTTCCTGTGCGACCACAATCCCATCCAAGATTTGTCTTCCTTTTACAAATCCCGTTTGTTCCGGGGAGATTAATGTAGCCAGCAAAGGTTTTAATCGGTTGACCATAATAGTAGAGAGTATTTTATAGATCACATTACATAAAGCTATCGGTCTAAAACCAACAGGGGTATCTGCATTATGATGCTTAGGAATGAGAGTAAAGAATGTAGCATTCAAAGCTGGATATACTTTCTTGTTTCTTCGGAATTCTTCCTCAACCTCTAAAATATCAGGACCCATACAAAGCCAGGTTGGTTTAAAAAATTCACTTGTGAACCCATCTGGTCCCGGGGCTTTATGCTTGGGTAATTGAAAAACGACCTCTTCAACCTCCTGTAATGTTACCTCCCGTAACAATGCCAAGTTTTGTTCTCTTGTGATCACTCGAGGGATATGTGCGGTGATCTTGTCAATAGTTGCCTGACGATTTGGGGTGGGTTCCGTGAGAAGGTCTTTAAAATGGTTGACCAGCTCTTGTTCCATGTCTTCATGTTTGATTAATCTTGCTCCATTTGCTGCTTTTAAAGAGAAGATTCGCTTATGTTGGCGTCTCTGTATCATGGCCTGATGGAAGAATTTTGTATTACGATCTCTTTCTTTGAGCCAGTGAATTCTAGATTTCTGCTTCCATAAGATTTCTTCTTGCTTTCTTCTTTCTTCTTGTTGGCTGAGGGTGCGACCTTCCTCCAGGGCCAGCGCCTCTGTCCAACCTTGTAGAATGATTTGCTACTGTATCTCTTGCATTTTTTCTTTCAACCGGATTTGGTCCTAGTGTATATTACCAAATTCTGTACGATTCCAGCATTTGATTTCAACTTTTAATTGTTTCAGACGAAGCTGGAACGAATGCATCTTATTGTTACCGCGGATTGGGTTTGTGCTCCACTAGTTTTTAATTTTTTCCATTAGTCCAGGATCCCGAAGCCAAAAAAGTTCAAACCTGAAGGGATGGTTCTGCGGACTTGCCTTTACATCTATCTCCAACCTGATCGGCCAGTGATTGGATCCCAAGGTTGGAAGAATACCTGCTTCATAATAAATATCCAAGCTCACCAGTGCTTCAGTTGCCAAAAAGCGGTCTAGTCTGGATGCAATCTGATGGCGCTTTCCTCTGCGATTATTCCAAGTATACTGTCCATTCACAGTAGGGATATCTACTAAGTGAAGATCGTTGAGTAAATCTTGAAAGAGCGCCATATCAGGGTCTTCCCTTCGTAGCCCTCCCTTCTTTTCTGAAAGATTGAGAATCATGTTAAAATTGCCTCCAATAAGCCAGTACTTTTCATTATGCATTGTACTTAATTGACAAATGTTCTGTAAAAACTCTGCTCGCTCTCCTGGAATTGGGGGTCCATAAACGGATGAGATGAGGATCCTGTCCTCTGATCCTATCTGGCGGAAGGTTGCTGTTAGAATTTGATGAAAGCCCATCCATCCATTTGCTCTCATCTCAGCACCATTCCAAAGGATGGCTATTCCTCCCGATGTACCCACTGAGTCGATTGCCATCACCTCATAGTTCAGTTTGAATGCCTGTATGATAGACTGAATCTTTTGCCCCGAGACTTTTGTTTCTTGTAGCAACATAATCTGGGGTTTCTCATCCTGTAATTTCTCTTTCAAGTGTCGCTGCTTTCCCTTACTATTCAACCCCCGTATGTTCCAGGAGAGCACCTTCATTAAGAATTTTTGGGTAGTTGTTGAAATACTGTTGTTAACAGTATTATCTTACCTGTATTGATCAACATTTCACCTACTAGCTGTATTGATTCCTGGAGCGTCGGCCGTCCTCTCTTTTTTGCCGGTTTTGAAGGAGGAGGTGCCTTTTTGCTTGCTGTTTTCTCTCGTTCTTGGGCTTCTTTTTGGGCTTGATTTGTTAGATAATGCTCAAAGGTTTCCTTATACAATTTCTTTTGATCTGCCGGAATAAATCGATCATCAAGGTTTCGCCATTCAATCATAAGACGTTTCAGTATTTTCTCTTCTGCGCTCAAATCGTCTTTCGCTTGTTCAACCTCCATTGGAATGAGTTCTTGCTGCGAGTTATCTTCAGTTTCTTCCAGTTCTGGCCCTACTTTCTGCTTAACTGATTGACTTTTCTACGCTACCTCTGCAGGTCCTTCGACCGGGAGCTCTACTACTATCTCTGCCCCCGACGGTTCACCTTCCTCTTGTAACACCTCATACCGGTTTCCTGTTGTGGTCGAGCCAGGGGGGTTTTGCTTCGGATTCGACCCTAGGCCTTGATGCGCTGTACGCTGTTGCCTTTTTTTTGTGGTGACCGCTACAAACCCTTCTTCATCTTGCCGGGGTGGTGTATCAAGGTCGTTGAGGCAAGAAGGTTGCTGTTCCGGGGCATTTAAGGGGCAAGATTTATACAGATGCCCGTATTCATGGCAGCGGCGGCAGTGAAAGGGTATATGTTCATAATCTAGAAGCTGGAGCCAAATTTTTCCCTCGTATTCCAGTTCTATCATCTCTGGTAAGGGTTCGGAGATATTCATGTACACACAAATTCTTGCAAAGGATGTATATCGACCCCGGGCTGTGGAGTCTACTATCTTTACAAAAGTGCCCAGTGAATTTCCTATTCCTTCCAAAATTTCAGGGTCCGAGAAATCCATTGGGAGCCCAAATAGCCGAACCCATACAGGAGCAGCCAGAAATTTCTCTTGTTCTGGGTTGTAGCATTCCTCCCATTGTCTGAGGAAAAGCCCTGCATTGCTGTAAAAATAGGGTCCTCCCTCAAAAATGCGTTCTTTATCTTGTAAATTTGAAAAAATAACTGTAAAAAAGCCTTTGGCCCCTAATTTCAGATCAATGTGACCTTTAGGTTGCCATTTAGTTTGAATCCATTTCAATAATTCCTTTTCAGTAGGCCAAATACCTATGAACTTACAGATTAGCGCATGATTCTTCATATATCCGCGATATTCGTCCAATTTCGTTGCTGGGATAACGAATCTTGGTTTCTTTACAGCCCTTGGCAAGCATTGTCCTTTTATCTTGGCTTGCCATTCTGCGCCCAAGACACGGGTAGTCTTTTGCTGCATAGAAGCTGAGTGGGTTGCCCGCCGTGAATGATCCCCGCTTGTGATGTTACGGTAGGAGGGTGGCGGCCCTCCTCCCGATGATTCTGCCATGGTTCGATCAGTCTGCGCCCTCGGCTCGCCGCGAAACCCTAGAAATCTACAGTGCCAGTCACTTTCAAACCCTCGTTCGCCTCGTTCTCAACACAATGTATCCAAATTGTTACTTAGTAAAGAACCTAATTTAAACAAGGAAGGCTGCATAGAATCTAGTCCCTGCCTTGAGAGCAAGGAGTGGATTGAGAGCACAGAGGGGGTTACTTAGCTGGGTTAGGTGGTTAACTGATTCATGATTGTTTAAATTTTTATTAGCACCACAAGATGTACTGTGATGCAAAATGTATTGTGATGTGGTTTGGGGCCGTCGGGCATGTGATGTGATTCCCTAGGAAAAGTATTAAAAGTATTAACAGTTGGAATATAATTCTAATAGCTAGAAATATTATTCACATTAGCCAGCCAGCCAAGCCAAGCCATACTACAACCATAATTATGGCCTAAATTAAATACAATGAGCTAATATGACTGATTCAATGCTTGGTAACCACAAAAATCCATTGAAGCAGGAAATCCAATGCAATAATATGCACCCATCCAATCCAAGATCCAATCCTATGATATTATCATTTCTAATAAAATAATGTGGATTCAGCCTAGCTATCCCATTAGAAATCCAAATTCAGTCTAGGGGTCCTATCCATACGTAGTGAACCAATCCAGCGAGATTATATGCAACGATCTAATCCAATGATCCTATCAATATACAACAACCCAATTCAGCAAAATAATACGGAATGATATAAAGAAAGGTTCTCAGGGATATCACCCGCCTACCTCATGGATGTTTTTGTCTGCCAAATAAATTGATTCCGCATTCCCCAGTGCATTGTTTCTATGGAACGAATTGATTCTGCATTCCCCAGCTCATGGTAAGCTTCACCAGTGCATAACAAATTGATTCACCGTTGCCCAGCTCACTGGCACCTTCACTAATTCGCTCCAAATGTGCTGGTTGGGATTCCATCCAAGGAAGAAAGCAAATAAATCCAGAGTTGAACCACCAAATATTGAAGAGACAACCAATGGATATTTGAAAGTGTGAAACGCTGAAACATTAAAGCCAGAAATTGGAAATCTCGACAACATTACAAAAGTTTGATAACCATTTGGTAGCCAGAGTGGCATTTAATAAGTATGCACAGTGATTTCAACAACTTAAAAAATAAAAAATCAGTAATAATGCTGGTAGCTTTCACGTTCCAAATCCACTTCCACTAAATGTAACATGCTAAGCGTGGTCCAGCTCAGTAATTTTACAGTCATGTTTTGGTGAAATTGAAAAAGTAACCACAAATTTAGAGATAAGAGGAAGTTAATTTTCAAAACAAAAATATACCAACGTCGTTAATTCTATAGACCATTTATCAGATTTATTTTTAATTAAAAGAATGATTAATCTGCAAAGGTTCAATAAAGGGCATCGATAACGTCGACATGCTTTACAAACTACTAATTGAGCTTCTAATATGTACTTACCTGACGCTGTCCCAGTTGTGGATGATTTCTTGTCACCGCCTACTATTATCCTTGTGGGATAGATTCTTTTAGGTTTAGCATTCAAAACTGTGCATAACTTTGTGGATAACACTACAACTGTCGTTGCTCTTTGAGAATATTGATTGGAGGGAGAGCCAGTTGCTCTTTGAGAAGATTGATTGGAGGGAGATATAGATGCCTTTGTAGCTGGTGGTGCAGGTTTACTCCCACTGCTTGAACCGAAAGTTGATGATAGGGTAGCTAATGTTGAATCTCTATGAGTTGGGCCACTTTGTTTTGAACAATTGGAGCTGTTAGAACTACGTGTTGGACTATCAGACGAGCTAGGATCAGTTGTTGAGACTTCATTTTTTATGTTCAGTATTTCAATGGAAAATGACATCACTTGAAGATGCATAATGAAAAGATTTGCATGAGAAAAATATTTCATATGAATAGATTTCAGACCTCTATAGCCTGTATAGCAAATCCTGAAACACGTAACTGGCATGCCTTATTTGTTTTGTGATATAATAAATACCAAGTTAAAACCAGAATTTGTCTCTACTACAATATTCGAAGAAGGTGAAGGCTTGAATGATAAGGGATCTTTACTGACCCAAGAAATATGGAGTAGTTCAAATATTAGTCACTGTTATTCCCTTAAAACAAGGTGGTTTTCCATGCCCAAATAATCACATATTGCAATAATTGGACAAGCATCCCAAAATAACTATTGGAAAAAAATAAAAGATCGAATACTCTAAATCCCCGAAGTCTAATAATAGTCTAAGAAGAATAGGTATCATCATGTACTCTTAGTTGAAACTTATGTTCTGACCTGGCCAATCTCAAAAGTATGCTGTTTTTGTTTGATATCTACATTTTGGCCAACCCAAACAAATACCTGAGAGTGTGTATCAAGTATCATGATATCCTCTGTTAACAAGAAATCTTGACTCAAAATTGAAGACTTCTGGGAAACCATGGAGAAAATAAACATCAAGTACGCTCCATTTTTCCTATTAGAAAATATACATATCGATAGTATCCAAAACCGCACCTCCAATGTTCCTGAAATTATTTCATAGCCAATGTCAATATTATAAACATTTAAGTTTGATATTTTTTTAAAATATTATTAAAGAATCGAACGTACACTCACACCAGGCATAAGAACCACTCACACCTAGCATCAGAACCACATGGCAAGGGAATAAAAACTATAACAGCCGAACAACAACAACAGTTGTTTCAGGATTTGTTTCATCTTCAGGAAAATATCGAAGAAGATATTCCTATGTGCTTGCCTGCTCTTGCATTTTTGCCTCCAAAGAAGTTGAAAGATCCTATCACATTCGGAATTCTCAGTAACAATAGCTTCGTAAGAAGATTTAAGAACAGTTAACTAGTAATTCCAACTAATTTCAATCAAAACTGGAGTTTTTTTATCACAATCACTGATAAAGTTAATAAATATTTAAATTTATGATACCTTTTAACCTTGAAACAGAGAGATTAAATTGTTCTGTGAATACTTACCATTACAAAATTATTACGCTTGAAAGTTCATGTGCTTTATTTCTGCACTAACTCCATTTTGTATATTAAATGTGCTCTTTGAAACACGAAGAAGGTGCTTTTTATTAGGTAAATATCACAGTTTTTTCATGCAATAGAGTGTGGTGACAAACAATGTGGTGAGAAACAACATATATAGGTGTTACATGTGGCGGTTTGCCTGAGGTTTCTATATTATATAATTGAAAAAATTAAAAAATTAAAAATAAATAAAACAATACAAAGTTTTGGGTACTCACCTTGTGATTGCATGCAACCCACATTGCAGTACCATTATGAAATTTATCTTTCCTTCCACGCACTGTTTCTATGTGTTTAGCCTATGTCTCACTATTTCCTCACACGCATTGTTTTTGTTTCTGTGTGCTTAATTTTCCAGTATGCAACGTTTCTGTGTGTTTGATGTTTCAGTAGGCAAGCGAGTCACTACACCTGCACAAAGGCTAAGAAGGGAGGGAAATGCAGAACAAAGCGAAACACATGTCGAACATTCACATCTTTCCTGCCAGCGATGGATAGTTCAAGCACATGTCGAGCATTCACATATTTCTTGCTAGGGATATATAGTTATTGGCAGGCCCTGGTATCAAATGATTATTTCGACTCGTCGCAATCGTTCGTCACTTGCAAGCCCTGGAATTAATTCATTCATTCCGACTGGTCGTAAATTTTCATTACTTGTAGGCCTTGGGATCAATTCATTCATTCTGACTGGTCGCAATAACCCTCACAAGATTTTCAAATGAGTGATTGGAATGAGTAATTGGAATAAGGGTACCAACGAGCCACAATAATACATTTAGCTTTCTAAGAAAAGATGAATGGAGAAAGGCACAGCTATGTTGGGGCCAAGGAAGATCAGTGTTGGACGGATAAGTCGTTCTTGCGGACAAGATAGACCTCCCAAGTGTCCTACAGACAACTAGCAAAAAATGGACAAATAAAGCTATATTTCTCTAGATATATTGTGATTTATAATTAAATGCTATAGAGGTTTAAAGATCCTACCTTTGATCCAACACTTATTTGTAGTAGTAGTCCTTCAATCGCTCGAAAGAGTTCTCCTCGAAGATTCTGCAATCACAAACAAGAAAACATCAAATAACACCTATATAGCATATATTCATAAATCATATCCCTTATGGTGATCAAGGAATCCATAAAATAAACAATCAATTGACAGCTTATTGAGAAAAACGGATTTATTTGTATTAACTTAAATAAGGAAGAGCCTTACAACTGTGTTCGCCTTGATGTTGTACAGGTCCTCCTGGGGCCCGGATCAGGTGTTTCCTTTACTCAAATCAGCCTTGCACTCTTCCAACCGAGATACATACAGGTACGTAATCCTTCCCACATGAAATCTCAGCTGAAAGGGTCTAAGTTTCAATAGCACTTCGCCTCCAACAATACTAAAACTTCAATTCATTAATGGTAACTAAAATCTTAACCACTTTGAGGCTGCCCTATGCCTCTTTTTATAGTGGAAGAGAGGAGGTTACAACTCCAAACAAGAATGGATAGAATCCTCCTTCAAAGGGATTATTTCCTTACGTCAAAGGGTTAGCTCCTTATTGGATGGGATGCATGAACATGAAAGGAGCAATCTTTCCACCACAGGAATGTTTCTAGAAGCTTCCAAAAATGACTTTAACTGAGCTTCTAGATTTTACTTGTGCCTTTTTAATATTTTACAAGGGTCCGCACTTTTAACAAGAAGACAGTGCATTTGGCTACGCAGGATTTATAACCAAAAAGTGCGGGTCCGTAGAGAAAACTAGGAGAAAGTGCGGTACCAGAGTTTTAAGGCTTTTATGAGTTTTTCTCTTAGTTTCAAGGCTTGACTTTGGGAACTTTGATATTGTAGGCTTTCAAGGGAGTACTAAAATGTCATGGTGACAAATTTCAGTGTAACAAATTTCCCCCTAAAGTGCGAATTCTGAGAATATTCGAAGAGTGACGTGCTTTATAATTCCAAGGAATAGCCTATGGACACCCTAGTCGGAACCCTGTAAAAACATTCAACACAACACACACACACACACACATATATATCATCACTGAGATAGGCATTCCCATACTCAGATCAAAAACTAACTAAACTTTTTCTGATACATAAATAATTTTAGTATTACATCAGTAATGTAGACACAACATGGACGCAACCATATGTAACGAATCATCTACTACATAATGAATAATAAAATTCCTCGCAGCCTGGATGGTGGAAACTAGATCCAGGGTGTAACCACTATCTTAGTTGTTGATAAATGGTTAGACTATTGTTAAGAATGGATTAATTATGACTGTTATTTTATTGCAAATAGAATATTATGAACATAAATTAATTTTGGTATTGGAATAAAATATTACTTGTGAAATTAGTTTCATGAGTAAAAACTGATGGTAAAAGTAATTCAAGATCTGGAGTTAGTTGAACAAAAAAATAGTTCCATAGTTACCCCAAGGAAAAACTCTGGAATAAATAAGGATTCTGGGAGAGAGTTTGGGGTTCTGTGTGAAAGGAAAAAAAAGGGAAATCTGGAAGTAACCCTTGAAGGGAACTTGCAGAGGAGACTGTTCCACTGGAGTTGGAGAATTGGACCAGACTGTCCTGAGATTCTCCTCTAGATTTTTCTGTCTTCAACGAAGGCTCAGACTTGGTTGCACGGGGGAGAGTTGTAGGACGTAATTACCCAACTCGTGGAAGGGAGGAAATAAAAAATCATCAGTCAGATTTAAAGTACAGATGAGTGGAATCAGTATCTTTGCCAGTAGAATAAGTGATTATTTTCTTAAACTAATTAGATGGAATTTGTATTTCTGACAATAGAGTAAATTATTGTTCTTAGTTTATTAGATGGAATTTTTTGTATCTTGGACAGAAGAATAAAATATTATTTTCTTAACTTTTTTTTTATAGGAAAACTGAAATGTTGTAAGGGCTGAATAATTTAGGAGTCTCAGGTGCAACAGACAGGAAAGAAAATCTAGGATGGAATTTTCTTTTACACTCTATATAAGAGAAATAACTCTGTTTAGAAAAGAAACAAGCTACCATCTAACTAGCTAACCAAAGGAATGTTAGCCCAGTTTCCGTGACCAGATTCCTCGGCTGGTTGTCCTTCATGATCTATGATACTACATGGACAAGTTGTGGTCCAGACACGATTCATAGATAAAGAATAACATAACTGAGTCAAGATAAATTACCAAGAAGCGAACTTACTCACAATAAATAGTTCCTCATTAAGCAATTAGGAGAGGAATGCTAACAGAGTGTATAAGACTGCCATATTTAGTTATAGGAAGAAAACATAAAACTTCAGCGAGAAATGTGTTTATATAACATAACCAAAACCGTAAGCATACATCATAACAAAGAGAGATGCATTTATACATTTATAATTGAAACCATATGCATACATAATAGCAGCGAGATGCACAAGACTGTTTCCTTCATAGAGGGAAGATAAACTGAACTGAAGAGGAAATTCAGTGGCCAGCTATTCAAATAAACTTAACCACGAAGCATGAAAAGAGAAAGAAAGAAACCAAGGAAAAACGAATGACAGTTCATGAACGCACAAGTAAGAACCTCAGCATGCATAACTGGAAATTAGAAAAGGTAGAACTGACACATTCACTGATATATTTACAGTTGTCCAAATTCGGGAAGGAAACTCTGTTAAAAAAAGCTACCATGCATATATTCGACACAGTACTTCACCATATGTTCCATAATTTTAAACCGAGCTTAAACAATATGTAGATAGTTAAATAAGTCCTTCGCTATGGTTAACAGAAGAATAGTAATCCATAGACGTTACATAGGAGATAGGCCTGTGGCCGTAACAATAAACAAAACCCCTTCCTCTTTAACCATAGATGCGACGACTGAACCCTAAAGTATCATATAAGTATAGCAAACAATTCTAAGAAAATATTTCAATCCAAGAACCATAGCTAAACACCAGCCGTTTGCGGCTAAGAAATAATCCTAGAAGCTCGACAGGGGTACCTGTGAGAGCAGGGTAAGCACCAGTTAGCCATTTCTGAACCAGATCAGAGCCACTGCAAATCCGCAAGCGTAACAAATGGTGCGCGTAGGAGAGAAAAATTTGTTACCTGCGGTGCAGAAACAAAAAAACAGTTAAGACAAGAACTGGTTACAGAAAAAAAGCGAGACCCTGTTCTTACAATAACTAAGTTTTCAACTGCCTGAAACAAAAATTGGGAAGATAACAGAAATAATTCGAGAACAATCCCTGTCGGCTTGTCCGAGAACGTTGCAGGACAGGAACTAATCCATAAGTAGCCATGTGAGAACCAAAATCACGGAATGGCGCGTGAGTAAAAAACCGAGCTTCAAATCTAGAGGAAGAAATTAAAACTCACCAAAAGGAAGGTAAAACCTTGCGGAAGGTTTAGCAACTCAACGTACCAAAATTACTCATTGCAGTAGCGTAAAGAGTTCACCAGCTAGGGAGGGACATGCAATGCACAGAGACGTTGGGCTACCATCGAGCAGAAACCACAAGCCTGGGAAACTGGAGGTAGGAAACCTGGAGCAGCAGGGTCGGCTCCGGAAGCTACCCTCAGAGAAATTGTGAATGCGAAAATAATGAATGCAAAAGCAGTTACAAGCCGATAGTCATTAGCCAAACCCTAGTACACTTCCACCGTTCGATCATCACCAAATCCACGGCGTGTAGATACCCATATGTCAATCAAACAAATAAAGAGCGCCAGATTACCAGAGGACAGCCGTAGAGATATTTAGTAATTAAGAGTATTTCATAATTCAAAACGAAATGAATGCCATCAACATCGGCAAGCAATATATCCATGGCGCGAATTTAAAAGCCTTTAAAACCATTGCTAATAACAAGAGTCGTCATAACATATGGTCACGGTCCAGGTGTACGTGGAATTTCATATTTAAACCAAAAATCATTGTATGCAAGGTTAACCATGTTCCAGGTAGATTGAAATATCATTGCATTAATGATTGGGAGATTCCCATAAGATCTGTATGTGATCATTTAATCGATTAGGGTGAACTTTGGTAGGTCTATTTTTTTATATGTTGGTAGATAGTAAGAATTTTGTTTTTTTACTTTTCAATGTTTGTTTTAAGGGTGACAGTGACAAGTGGTATTAGAGCGAAGTTACAACGCTGAGACGATATCGGGTCGACTAACGTTACATTGTGTGTTACTAATGCACAGAGAGAGAGAGTGTGTTAAATGGAAAGAATAACAGGGCAAACGAGAAGAACACCTTTGTAGCCGCCACCTCAAAATGTTGGGGAGACCCAACCTCAATAGGAGAGGAACCCCGAAATGTGGATTCAATTGGGAATGGAACAACATCAACAAACTAACAGGTTGATTGAAGAACAACAGCACCAAACTCGTATATTGTTAACCGCAGTACAACAACTGCAGGAGGAAATGGAGAGAGTACGAAATGATAATGCGAGGATGATGCAGGAGCTACAAAGAATTCTAAAAAGCCTCTCAGATAAGCAAAACCAAATAATTGAGAAGCCTAGTGCTAATAGAGAGTTTCAGGAAGGAGATGAACAACAAATGAGAGATCAGGATACAGGCCGAAAGGAAAGGAGTATATCACAATGAAGTAATCAAGATAAACCTTTTAATGAGGCTGAATCTGAAAATGAAACTGAGCAGAAGACAAATAAAAGGCAGATGATAGAGCTGCAAGGCGAATTTAGGAAGATAAAACCACCCACATTTGATGGAGATAAAGAGGAGGTAGCAGAGGCATGGTTGATCAATATGAACAAGTATTTTCAGGTATACGATTATGAAAACAGTCTTAAGGCACAGTTAGCTATTTACCAGCTATGACATAAAGCCACTATATGGTGGGAAGAAATGAAGAATGTGCGCAGAATAGAGGATCAGGATGTGACATGGGATAAATTCAAACGGTACTTCAAAGATAAGTACCTGATAGAGCGCTTTTATGACAAAAAAGCTCGGGAATTCCATGATTTGAAACTCGGACAATTGACCATGGACAAGTTTATCACTAAGTTCACATCATTACTGTGTTACGTACCTTACCTAAGAGATTAGAAAGCTAAAGTACAAAGATTCCTGAGCAGCTTACCCATCCATATGAAGGAAAGTATCAAATTTTTAAATCCCAAAACAATGGATGAGGCCATTAGGAAGGCTAGGATGTACTATCAGCAAGCTAAAGCCAAAACAGACCAAGGAAAAGGGTGGCAGTCAAGGAAAGAAAACAAGAGTAGTGCTGGTTTTAAAAGAGGCAAAACCAGTAATTTTAAAAACACAACAAAAAATTCAGTTAGTAGGCAGTTCGGTAGAAACCATAAAAGGGTAAGGTGGCCTGTGGAAGATAAAATTGTTGAGGCTTCTAGTAAACCTGAGCAACCCCAAAATCAGAGGCCACCTCTACAGTGTTGGGGTTGTGGAGCAGCACACTATTATTGAGACTGCCCATAGCGGGGTAGAAACGAAGCAATAACCAATCTACAGGAGGTCTCTACTGTGGGAGATGTTGCCCGAAGCGTACCCAGAATTAATGCAGCATTGTAAGATCGACAAGCTGATTTCCAACCTACCATGATAGAGTTAGAAGGTAAGTTGTTATCTCAAACTGTTTCCGTTTTGGTAGATCCAGGAGCAAGTTTAAGTTATATAAGTCCTAAACTAGTAGAGATCTGTAAATTGCAAAGTCAAAAATTTAAAAAGACATGGTTAGTTTAGTTAGCTACTAGAGCCAAAAGAAAAGTTAGCGCCAAAATACCAGATTGTGCACTAAAAATCAGTGGACAACAATTAATGGTAGACTTGAATATTTTTCCCTTGGGATCTTATGATGTGTTGCTTGGTATGGATTGGTTGGAGAAGCATTGGACTCTCATAGATTGCAAAGAGAAGATTATCTACTACAGAGATCAGAATGGCAATCGCCAAGAGATTCAGGGAATAAAGAAGCCTGTACTGCTGCGCCCAATTACAGCTTCCCAAATGGGAAAATGTATAAGAAAGGGATGTCAACTGTACGCTATACAAGTAGGATTATTTGATTCTAAAGACAAAACTACCATGCTGGAAAATATACCTTTAGTACAGGAATTCAAGGATATATTTCTAGAAGAGATACCCGGATTGCCACCTAGAAGAGATATAGACTTTACAATAGAATTGCTGCCAAGAGCATCACCGATTTCACGAGCAGCCTATCGTATGAGTGTGCCAAAATTGATTGAGCTGAAAATGCAGCTTCAAGAAATATTAAACAAGGGATATATACGACCCAGTGTATCTCCCTGGGGAGCACCTGTACTGTTCGTCAAAAAGAAGGATGGAACCATGCGCATGTGCATGGATTACCGGCAGTTAAACAAGCTGACTGTTAAGAACCGATATCCTTTACCATGTATTGACGATCTGTTTGACCAGGTAAGTGGAGCTACTATATTTTGAAAAATTGATTTGAGGTCCGGTTATCATCGAATCAGAATCAAAGATGAAGATATACATAAAACTGCCTTCTGCACAACATATGGTCACTATGAATTCGTGGTATTACCTTTTGGGCTGACTAATGCACCAACCACTTTCATGAGACTGACGCATAGTATCTTCCACCCGTATTTGGATAATTTTGTGTTAATTTTCATTGATGACATATTAGTTTTCTCCAAGAATGTGGAAGAACACAAGGAACATTTGCGAATGGTACTAGAAATGTTAAGAAAGGATCAGCTATATGCGAAATTTAGCAAAGGCGATTTCTTCAAGAAAAAAATACAATATCTGGGACATGTGATGTCTGAAAAAGGTATAGCAGTAGACCCGGAGAAAATTAGAACTATTATGGAATGGAAGGTACCACAAAATATGGTAGATATACGATCATTTAAGGGACTCGCTGGCTATTACCGACGATTTATTAAAGGGTTTTCAAAGATAGCTTTCCCTATTACTTCTTTGCAAAGGAAGGGAAAAATTTTTAAATGGTCACAAAAATGTCAAGACAGTTTTGAAAACCTGAAGCAATTATTAACATCAGCACCTATGTTAAGTGTGGCGGATCCGAATAAGGAATTCAAGGTTTGCACAGACGCATGCAAGGAGGGTGTTGGGACAGTTTTATCCCAAGAAGGAAAAGTAATTGCATATGAATATCGTAAGTTAAAAGATCATGAGCTATGCTATTCAGCCTATGATTTGGAGCTGACTGCAGTCGTGCATGCCCTCCGGGTATGGAGACATTATTTACTCGGGAAGAGATTTGTATTGAAGACCGACCATAGCAGTCTAACCAGCTACTTCAAACAAGCTGATTTAAACTCTCGACAAGCAAGGTGGACTGCTTTCTTGAGTGAGTTTGACATTGATCTGCAGCATGTAAAAGGAAAAGAGAACAACATTGCGGATGCATTGAGCAGAAAACTGCATAACATTTATAAGTTATATGTTAACCAAGTTGAAAGCAGATTTTTAGATCAAATTAGAACAGAAGAAGGCAAAGACCCTGAATATAATTTTTTGTGGCAACAAGCACAGGAATCTAAAGGACAAGGAAGTCTGGGGGATTATGAAATTAACCAGGATGGATTGCTGGTTTATAAGAAAAGGATAGTCATTCCCAACAGAGTGGAATTAAAAACCTTGGTACTAGACGAATATCATAGAAGCAACTATGCAGGGCATCCTTGGTACCAAAAGATGTTGACAGCAATCAGAAAGGATTACTGTTGGCCGGGTATTAGGAAGGACATAGAAAACTACCTAACCAAGTGTTTAGAGTGCCAGCAAGTGAAAGTAGAACATCGACATCCGGCTGGATTAATGCAACCCATACCAATTCCAGAATGGAAATGGGAGGTGATCTCGTTAGATTTCATTACTGGATTACCCAAATCAAAATGTGGTAACGACTCCATAATGGTAGTTGTGGACCAATTAAGTAAATCAGCACATTTCATACCTGTCTAGTCCACTTACAAGACAGTAAAAATAGCAGATTTATTTATGTGGGAGATCTTCATATTGCATGGCATTCGTAAGACATTTATCTCAGATAGGGATGTAAAATTCACATCAGCCTTTTGGAAGGCACTGTTCACGGGTCTAGGAACTCAAGTTAATTTTAGTACTGCATATCATCCATAGACAAATGGACAAACTGAACGAGTAAACCAAGTGTTGGAGGACATGCCGAGAATGTATGTCATGCAGCAACCGATTAGGTGGGACGAATATCTACACTTAGTGGAATTTGCATATAATAACGGTTATCAATAATCGTTGAAAATGAGTCCATTTGAAGCCCTATACGGGCGGCAATGCAGAACTCCAATTAATTGGAGTAGTCCCGAGACCAAACTCATGCTAGGACCAGACATGCTAGCAGAGATGGAATTAGAAGTGAAGAAAATTAGGCAAAATTTAAAGGTAGCACAGGACAGGTAAAAAGTGTTTGCAGATAAAAAGAGGTCATATCGTGAATATGAAGTGGGAGATCATGTGTATGTAAGAATTAAGCCAAAGAAGAGTACATTAAGATGGGAATCTTGTGCAAAGTTAGCGCCCAGGTTTTGTGGTCCTTTCCAGATACTGGAAAGAGTAGGACTGATGGCGTATCGCTTGGCTCTTCCTAGCCATATTTGGGTGCATAATGTTTTTCATGTGTCGTTATTAAAACGATATGTTCATGATCCAAGACACATAATCCATTGGCAGAACATTTAGGTAGTGGGAGAGCATACTAGTTAAAAATAATATTATGTTAAAGACTTATATAATTAACATGATTCTATTGTGTGCAGGTAGAACAGGACGAAGAATTTCTGGTCGAGCCTCACAGTATAATCGATCAGAGGGAAATCATGCTCCGAAAACGAGCCATCACCCAGGTTAAAGTGTAATGGAGGCACTTTGGACCGGAGGAGGCCACCTAGGAGGACGAAAGTTTTGTCCGTGAAGCTTATCCTGAGCTTTTTGCTGAATTGGAATAAGAACACTAGGGACGGTGTTCTCTTCCAGAGGGGGAAAACTGTAACCACAGTCTTAGTTGTTGACAAATGGTTAGACTATTGTTAAGAATGGATTAATTATGACTGTTATTTTATTGCAAATAGAATATTATGAACAAAAATTAATTTTGGTATTGGAATAAAATATTACTTGTGAAATTAGTTTCATGAGTAAAAACTGATGGTAAAAGTAATTCAAGATCTAGAGTTAGTTGAACAGAAAAATAGTTCCACAGTTACCCCAAGGAAAAACTCTGGAATAAATAAGGATTCTGGGAGAGAGTTTGAGGTTATGTGTGAAAGGAAATAAAAGGGAAATCTGTCATCCTGGGAAGTAACCCTTGAAAGGAACTCGCAGAGGAGACTGTTCCACTGGAGTTGGAGAATTGGAATGGATTGTCCCGAGTTTCTCCTCCAGATTTTTCTGTGTTCAACGAAGGCTCAGACTTGGTTGCACGGGGGAGAGTTGCAGGACGTAATTGCCCAACTCGTGGAAGGGAGGAAATAAAAAATCATCAGTCAGAGTTAAAGTACAGATGAGTGGAATCTGTATCTTTGTCAGTAGAATAAGTGATTATTTTCTTAAAATAATTATATGGAATCTGTAATTCTGAAAGTAGAGTAAATGATTGTTCTTAGTTTATTAGATGGAATTTTCTGTATCCTCGACAGAAGAGTAAAATATTATTTTCTTAATTTTTTTTTTGATAGGAAAACTGAAATGTTATAAGGGCTGAATAATTTAGGAGTCTCAGGTGCAATAGACAGGAAAGAAAATCTAGGATGGAATTTGATTTTACACTCTGTATAAGAGAAATAACTTTGTTTAGAAAAGAAACAAGCTACCATCTAACTAGATAACCGAAGGACTGTTAGCCTAGTATCCATGACCAGATTCATGGGATGGTTGTCCTTCATGACCTATGATACTACACAGAAAATTCGTGGTCCGGACACGATTCATAGATAAATAATAGCATAATTGAGTCGAGATAAATTACTAAGAAGCATACTTACTCACAATAAATAGTTCCTCATTAAGCAATTAGGAGAGGAATGTTAACAGAGTGTATAAGACTACGATATTTAGTTATAGGAAGAAAACATAAAACTTCAGCGAGAAATGTGTTTATATAACATAACCAAAACCGTAACCATACATCATAACAACGAGAGATGCATTTATACATTTATAATTGAAACCGTATGCATACATAATAATAGCGAGATGTGCAGGACCGTTTCCTTCATAGAGGGAAGATAAACTAAACTGAAGAGGAAATTCAGTGGCCAGCTATTCAAATAAAATTATCCATGGAGCATGAAAAGAGAAAGAAAGAAACAAAGGAAAAAGGAATGACAGTTCATGAACGCACAAGTAAGAACCTTGGCATGCATAACTGGAAATTAGAAAAGGCAGAGCTAACACATTCACTGATATATTCACAGTAGTCCAAATTTGGGATGGTAAATCTGTTAAAAAAAGCTACCACGCATATATTTGACACAGTACTTCACCATATGTTCCAGAATTGTAAACCGAGCTTAAAAAATATGTAGATAGTTAAAATAAGTCTTTTGCTATGGTTAACAAAAGAATAGTAATCCATAGACGTTACATAGGAGACATGCATGTGGCAGTAACAATAAACAAAACCCCTTCATCTTTAACCCTAGATGCAGCGACTGAACCCTAAAGTATCATATAAGTATAACAAACAATTCTGAGAAAATCTTTCAATCTAAGAACCATAGCTAAACACCAGCTGTTTGCGGCTAAGTAATAATCCTAGAAGCTTGACAGGGGTACCTGTGGGAGCAGGGTAAGTACCAGTTAGCCATTTTTGAACAAGAGCAGAGCCACTGCAAATCCACAAGCGTAACAAATGCTGCGCGCAGGAGAGAAAAATTTGTTACCTGCGGTGCAGAAACAAAAAAATAGTTAAGACAAGAAATGGTTACAGAAAAAAACGAGACCCTATTCTTACAATAACTAAGTTTTCAACAGCTCGAAACAAGAATTGGGAAGATAACCGAAAGAATTCGAGAACAATACCTGTCGGCATGTCCGAGATCGTTGTAGGATAGAACTGATCCATAAGTAGCCATGTGAGAACCAGAATCACGGAATAGCGCGTGAGTAAAAAATCGAGCTTCAAATCTAAAGGAAGAAATTAAAACTCACCAACAGGAAGGTAAAACCTTGTGGCAGGTTTAGCAACTCAATGTACCAAAATTACTCATTGCAGTAGCGTAAAGAGTTCACCAACTAGGGAGGGACGCGCAACGCACAGAGACGCTGGGCTGCCATCGAGCAGAAACCACAAGCATGGGAAACCGGAGGTAGGAAACCTGGAGCAGTAGGGTCGGCTCCGGAAGCTACCCTTAGAGAAATTGTGAATGCGAAAACAATGAATGCAAAAGAAGTTACAAGCCGATAGTCATTATCCAAACCCTAATACACTCCCACAGTTCCATCATCACCAAATCCACGGCGTATAGATACCCAGATGTCAATCAAAGAAATCAAGAGCACCAGATTGCCAAAGGACAGCCGTAGAGATATTTAGTAATTAAGAGTACTTCATAATTCAAAACGAAATGAATGCCATCAACAACGACAAGCAATATATCCATGGCGCGAATTTAAAAGCCTTTAAAACCATTGCTAATAACAAGAGTCATCATAACATATTGTCACGGTCCAGGTGTACATGGCATTTCATATTTAAACCAAAAATCATTGTATGCAAGGTTAACCATGTTTCGGGTAGATTGAAATATCGCTGCATTAATGATTGGGAGATTCCCATAAGATCTATAGGTGATCATTTAATCGATTAGGGTGAACTTTAGTAGGTCTATTTTTTTATATGTTGGTAGATAGTAAGAATTTTTTTTTTTTACTTTTCAATGTTTGTTTTAAGGGTGACAGTGACATAGGGTCTTGATTTTCTCTTCCCAAACTAGTACAATTCTATCCATGTGATTAAATGTGTTGAAGTCGAACATGGTAGAAACTACTTGATTACCAGTCAATGATGTGAACTGTTTAACAAATGTGAGAGAAAACACCAATAATGACAATGGATCCCAAAGTAATCAGTACAATCCACGAAATGCGAATATGTGATCTGAAGTCGAACATTTCACGGAATCGTTCGATCAAAGTTCAATGATGTAACCTGTCGTCGAAGGCGAGAAACCTGCCATTAAGGCATGCAGATTCCAAGGTACTGATGAATTCTAGATCAACTTCATAGATGATGAGCTGTCGTTGATAGAAAGTAATTCGTCGTAAGTAAGCTCACGACACGAAACCATAGGTCAAGTTTTGAAGAAATTGTTTGGAAGGACTGACTCATGGATGGTCAATGTAAATGGAGACAAGTGTTTGCAGATGAATGGTCTGTTTGACTATCCTCTTGAACACATAACGACACTACAGATGGTTTGGTCACATTTTTCCTAAGCTAACACCCAGAAACCGGCTGAAGACTTTCAATATGGTTTTATTAACTGATAGAAAAAGGATTTCCCAACGCGGATGTAAGTGTGACAAAAAGTGTCGTGTTCAAGAGTGATTTAATTCTTTTCACAAATCAAAGTGTGACAAATGAATTTGTTTTTCTCTCTTTTCCCCCACCATTTCTGGTAAGTACCTCTTTATTTTTGACAAGCTTGAGGAGGATAACATTTTCTTGTTTATAAGCTCATCCTTCGGATGAGTCCAACTTAGTTTAAAATCGAGCCCTAAGAAGGAGTGGTCCATTCCTGTTTGTAATCGACAGGTCCTTTACTGTTAAATTTTAACGAGTCCAGTATAGGAGAAACTCAGTGTTTTTCATTTTTAGGGAGTCAAAAGAAAAAACTCAAGAAAACTCCATGGGTGTTCTTTTTCGTAAATTTAGTCTCTCAAGCCCGAAAAAGGATAAAAAAATGCAAGAGAGAACTCTATTGACCATGATTAGTCAACATATACCTTTTTCCTAAATAGTGCATTTCAATCCGACAAGGGGTAAACTTATACTGAAAAGACGACTGTTCATTTACTTTAACGAGTTCGAATAGTCAAGTACTCGATGATATTTTCATTTTTAGAGAGTCTGAAAAGGGCTTAAAAGAGGACTCCATGGTTTTGCTTTTTCATAATATTTAAAGAGCCCAAAAAAGTGATAAAGTTTACTCTTCGTCAAAAATGACCATTTTTCCTGAAAAGTCCATTATTCTGCACAAAACTCGAAAAAATTAAACAAATCTGTTTCAATAATAAAGATATTTTGAAAAAATGATTTTTTAAAGTGAAAAATAAAGAAATTTAAAATTCATCTATTCGAAAAAACTTATAAAAAAGAGTTTTTCAACTTCATTTTTACAGTTTGAATTTGGAGTGAAATTTTTTGAGCTTTGGGAAAAAAACGCTTTAGAGAAGATTCTGGGCAAACCGACAGTCGGATTCGAAAACCATCTATTTCAGGTAATCCACAACCTCCTTATCTTGCATTTCATCAATTCAATTTTTTTATTTTGGGTCAAAATTTCATTTTTGGGAGGAAAATATGCCGAAAAATCCGCCCTCAGGGGTCTGCACATAATACATTAGGTACCTGCAGACCCCAACATTTTTCTACAAAGAAAAATGGTGGGCCCCCGCACTTTTAACACAGGGCCCATGCGTATCTATGCACTGTCCCTGAGCGTAAAGTGGAGAGGTGTCGTGGAAAATTTAAAAACATATTTTCTTCCCCAAATCACCCAATTTTTTTTCTTGAAAATGATTCTAATCCTTCATTTTACTTGTTGTAGGACATATATAATAATCATTTGGTGAGAATAGGAGCATGAAGAGGTAGATGAAGCCGCAATGCTTCATCTACCAACTTTGCAAGCTTTAAGAACATGCGGGCTTTACAAATTTTGGGCTATCAGTGGCATGAGAGCTCAAGTGGATCTTCTTAGTTGGTTGGTAAGTAAATGGGATGTGCAGGACCAATGTTTTGTGATCGGAGGTCACCGGCTCGAGATCGAGCTGGAAGACATCTATTTTTTTACTAGTTTTTCCACGAGAGATGCACCATTATCTCTATTTGGGGCTAGGCTAGGTGGCCAGTCTATCGCTAGCCTCCAATTAGAGTTTTACAATGATGAGGCCAATACCGGGGACAAACGGATTGACATAAAAACTATCATCCGTCCAGAGCTGAAAGAGATTGATTTTACCATTTTCAAGCTGTGTGGAAGTGTAGCTTTACATATAGCCACTGGATCTTCGATGGGCATAGCAGTAGATTGATTTCGAGGCACTATATACAATTGGTGTGAGGCAGTGTTGGAAAATGTGAAAAGCCAACTTACTAGAGCAAAGAATGGGAAGCTAAACAACTTTGGATATGGGTCCATCGTAGTCACCTTTTCTCTAGAGAGGATCCCCATGTTAGCCCCACAGTACATTCCTGTCGATGCTGGTCAGCCTCGAGAGCCTAATATGATTCGTTGGGTTGCTTTGATGGCCCGCCACAATGAGGGTGGGGAGATTGTGAGATTTCCCTCTACATATTTTCGTTGGCTGGAATGCCAACTTTTTGTTATAGAGGATTTTACTTATGTTGGAATGGACTTTCGTGGTGACCGAGAGATACCCCTTCCTCCAGGAGCTCAGTGGGATGAATCAAGTAGAAAATATTTTTTGACATGTTCTAATTTCTAATTTTTTTATTTTTTTTAATCGTCCAAAACTAATAGAAAATTTTTCCAAATGTAGATGTGAGTCCAACTCGACTAGCCATTCTCTGCCCCTTTGACCAGAGGTAAAGGGATGTAGCAGCATCACCACCACCCCCACAGGATCAGACTGCAGAGATCCTGACTGACTTAAAAGCACCATCTGGAGCGGGTCACCATACATATTCCTGATACTACTATAGATGATATCCCGCTTCGGCTACAGAGATATGTCATAGGTGTTCCTGGTCCATTCAGGAGGTTTTTGACTAGGGTGGCATGAGCAGTGGTGTATTATCATGATCATCATCACGGATAGTGGCTGATTGATTTTGTAGACTCATTTTTGTATCACTTTTTTTCCGATCATAAGGCGTTTTGAGCCTATGATCGAAGACGATGTATTATTTTTTGAACATTACATTTATACTATGATATACTATTTTTCCAGTTTACCTGTTCAATCATGTTATGGAATATTGATTTGTTACTTTGTTATCGCAAATGTCTATTTATAACATTAGAAGCAATTTCATCTACTAATGTATTTAAACTTATTGAAATGTGTTTATATTCAATATAATCAAGCTCTCGTTCCAAGATATGAACCCTTAAAAATAATCTTAATAATACTGGATTTCTAATGGCATATACTCCATTTAACTGTAATACAATGAGTTCAGAAATTAATGATCAAACACCAAATTCCAAATGAAATGGATTCAAATAATAATTCAATAAATGCACTATATTCGGCAATATTATTTGTTTTTTGACCGAGACTTACCCCATGCATCGATACTAACTCGTCAGTGGGTGAGTAAATAACCCAAGCTGCGAAAGAGATGTTCTGTGTACTATGACAAGCGCTATCAGCAAAACCAATATACATTTGAGAGGATGTCAACATCTGTGATAAAAGTATCCAGATAAGAGGGAATAATAGTAAGAGCACACTTATGCTAGATACACATTTCTAATATATAGCACACCAACTAAAAAGTAACTAATATATAGAGAAAATATCCACACGAAGTCAAGCGTAATATCTCTTCCGGTAAAGTCCATTTCTGGGTTTACCTAAAGAGACCCCGTCAAAATCAATCAATTCATAGGCCCCTTTTGCAAGCTTTCACTTAACAATGTAAGGACCATGCCACATGGGTTCAAATTTCCCAACCCCTAGTTTATCGTTGGCTTGATCATAAATCAAAACTAGGTTCCCTTCTGAAAAATTACGAGGGGTAACACTTCTATCATACTAAGCTTTCATTATTTTCGCATGAGCCTCGGTAGCTAATGCAGCGGCGCTCTGATTCTCATCTAATTGGGCCAAGTATAAAAAACGTTTCTCCTCTTCAGAAGTGGCTGGTAGCAACTCTATGGCTAGTTGGAGTGATGGTATCTCGCATTCAATGGGTAATACTGCTTCTAAACCATAAAACAATTGAAAAGGGGTAAAACATGTCGATGTTTTTGCTAAGGTTCGATACGCCCAAAGCACTCAAAAGAGCATGATATGCCAATTCGAATTATGAATTCCAATGATTCGTTCGATCATGGTGACTACAACTTTATTAATTGCTTCAACTAATCCATTGGCCTGCGGATAATATGGTGTGGAACTGTCATGACGTAGGCCAAGTTGGTCTGTTAACTCGGTCATCATGATATTTCAAAATTTTCTCCCGTGATCCATAATTATCGCTTGGGGTACACCGAAATGAGAAATCACATGATTGAATACGAAAGTAGCTGCAATTTTTCCATCTGCCGCAAATGTAGGCATCGCCTCGGCCCATTTGGTAAAATAATCTACTGCTAGAATAATGTACCCATGCCCCCTGACCGAGTGAGGGTTACATGTAATGAAATTGATGCCCCATTTTGCAAAAGGACCGACAACAATTATGGGGTGAAGAGGAGCAGGTGGTGCACACATTTTTCGATCGAAGATTTGACAATTATGACAATTTCAGACAACGTAAATATAATCTTTAAACATAAACGGCGAAAAATATCCTACGTGCAATATCTTTTGGGCTGTGGCGTGCCCAAACATATGACCACCACATGCTCTAGAGTGACAGTCATTTAAAACCTTTTCGGCTTCGTTATGAGTTAGACAATGTCAAAAAACCGAAAGACGCACCATGACGGTAAAGTGTGTCACAAAAATGTGATATTGTTGAGACTGAAAACGAACATTTCGTCCTTGTGACCATGAACGCTTAGGCTGAAAAGATTGAGTTTGGAGATATACGATAATATCTCCATACCATGGATCAATGGTACTAATAAGAAACAAGGATTCATCTGCGATTGGTTGCTCCGCCACAGTTTCTGTATCAGTACGTGGGAAACCACACATAATTTCAACAAATATCAATGATTTCTTGGATTTGGACTTCTCAAATTCCAAATCAAACTCCTGCAGGATAACAATCCATTTGGAGTATTTTCCCCCTAGCAATTTTTTGGTCAATATGTACATCATAGGGTTCCAATCAGACATCACTGTCGTTTTGCGTAAAAGCATGTAGTGATGAAAACGTCGGACAACTTGAATAGCCGCCAAGGCCAATTCCTCCACATGCAAGTATTTGATCTCAGTCGGATGCAAATTTCGACTAAGATAGTAAATCACATGTTCACTCTGGAATTCATCTTCCTGAACTAAAACCATCCCTATTGCGGAATCGGAAGCAACGAGGTACAAATAGTAGTCTTGGTTGTAGTTGGGAGGATGCAGTAATGATGCATGGGTCAATGTGTTTTTCA
The DNA here is from genome assembly GCA_034641835.2 of Pinus albicaulis. Taxonomy (NCBI): domain Eukaryota; kingdom Viridiplantae; phylum Streptophyta; class Pinopsida; order Pinales; family Pinaceae; genus Pinus; species Pinus albicaulis. The sequence goes on along the minus strand of CM076575.1, from coordinate 795,700,778 downwards.
AAGCATCAAAAGATCGATCAACGACCTCGTCCCAAAAAAAAGGAATGTTCTCTTTCAACCTAGTGAAACCTTTCGTTAACTCGGCGTAGTTAGGAATGAATCGATGTAAAAAGTTTGCTTTCCCTTGCAAAATTTGGAGTTGGAGAAGAGTAGAAGGAGGAGGAAAATTGATGATTTCCTCAACCTTTGATGGGTCAACACGAATGCCTACCATTGAGACCATAAATCCCAATAATCATCTGTATTCTATGCAAAAAACACACTTGTGAGGATTCAAATGAATCTTATAGTGCCTACATCGCATAAATATGGCTCGTAAATGAGTAATATGATCTGCTATCCGTGAAGAGTGAGCGGGAAAATCATTGAGGTAGGGTTGCAAAATGTGCTAAATGTCGTGAAATGCATAAGACATGGCCCTTTGAAAGGTGGCACCAGCATTCTTAAGGCCAAAAGGTAATATGCGATAAGAAAAAGTGCCCCATGGACAAATGAAAGTTGTTTTAGGTTGATCTGCATGGAGTATGTTTATTTGATTGTAACTGGAAAATCCATCCATGAATGAGTACATTTCACTTACAGCACAATCGTCAATAGTTTGATCGATGTAAGGGGTTGGATAATTGTCTTTTAGACAAGCTCGATTTATATCCCTATCATCAATACATACTCTTATTGTTCCTTGTTTTTTAGTGACTGGGAAAATATTAGATACCCAGTCCATTAATGGGATTGGATAAATAGAACCTGCATGAAGTAATTTTTCAACTTATGCTTTGACAGCGGCAGCTTTTCTCGGATGAATCTGACGTAATTTCTGTCTGACTGGTTTAGCATCTGGGTATGTCTTAATTTCATGTGCAATGATTGACGGATTGATTCCTGGAATTTCTTCATATGACCATGCAAAGATGTCATGGAATTCCTAAAACAAGGCCTTATATGCTTGAATTTCTTTAGGCGTACAAGAAGCACCTGTGTGAATGTTTTCAATAATTCCAAGTTTTACTAAAATATCAAGAGGAACTGTCGTAGAAATATTTTCTAAATTCAATTCAGAATCAACATTTGAGAGAGGATTCTGAGGTTCTTTGACGTAATCAGTGGTAAAAATAGAAGATAAATCATTTTCAAAATGACTGAGATCAGGTAAAAATGAATATCTATGATGAAGATCTTCCCATGGTAATTCATCTACCGACAAGAACTCATGAATATGCTCATCAGTATGGAAAACTTATTGAGTAGGATCCAGAATTGGTGTCGAAGCTAAACTCGATATTGAAAACGACTCCTGATTGATCACATTCACTAGATCAGAATCAATTAAATGAGTATCAGAAAAGGACTGTACTCATTGATATGCTAACTCAAAAGGACTCAAAGGCATCATGTTCTCGAAAGAATCAAATTTTGATTGTGAAGGTACTATCCAAGGATCATCAAAGGAAATAGTACTTGATGTAATCATATTGATATTAGCAATAGGATTTTGTACGTTAGGAGGAGGTAGGGAAAAAGTTCCCAGCAAACTTGAATCTTTAATCAAACCTACTCTAACATCCTTATAAGGGATAGTCGATTTTCTGATATGTTCTATACTATCAATAGAAGTTGGGTCAGATGAATAATATGAGAGCTGATCTATCTTAACGATCTTTCCTTTATGAGGAAACATGATGAGACAAAAGATCGATGATACAACAGCAGTCATAGCGTAAAACCAACTGCGACCTAGGAGAAGGTTATAATCCAGAGGGGCATCAACCACTTCCACATCTAGATTAACTATTTTACCTTCGAACTCTATTGGTAGATCTCGTAAAATACCATATGGCTCAAAACATCTTCCATCAAACGCTTTGAGAATATTTGGTGATTGGTTGATTGTTGGAGAACCAAGTGATTTCCAACATTTTATCGACATTATACACATAGAAGCCCCTTCATTAACAACAGTACGAAAGATACGCTTGTTCTTGACTATTACTGGAATTTGAAAAGCCATTTGATGAGGTAGGCGCGGTGTAAAATTCTCTAAATCGAAGATCATGAGGTTCGAATTCGCGAGATCTACAGCTCCTAAGGCTGACGAAAGTAATTTTCTTTGGGATGGGAATGATTGCAATACTTCCAAAGTCGACATTGTTGAAGGGGAAATTGCCAAATATTCATCAATGTTGTAATTCTGCGCAACTCTCGCATGTGGATTGAAAGCTGATTTACGAAGTACACCTTTTGCAGGCAGTTTAATCACTAAGTCAGGATTTTGTTTCTCAATCTGTAATGGATCACAAATTGAAGGAGATGTATTTGATGCAGAATTGGATGTTTCTGCTTCCTTACCATTATTTTTACTATCATAATCTTGCAATTGCGTCGCAACCATTAAAATATCTTCAACTAGATTGGAGGAAGATCCAACCATGTTACTATCTTGAGTGGGAAAAGGATCCTTCAAGACAGCAGGTATAGGCAAACCCTTAACGAATCTTGATACCTCGGCTCTATGCGAGCACTCTTTTGTAAAAAGATCCCGGTCACAGATGAGACAAGGATATCGAGGTTTGTGTTTTTCATCAGTTGGTTCAGTTGTATCAGTTTTTTCTTTTGAAGATTTCTTCTTTTTATTCTTACCTTTCTTCTTACTACCATTTTTGTATTTGGTCGTAGATGTCTCTACAACATGGATATCGGTAGAAGTTTCTTGGGAAGAATCTCCTTTGGGTGAATTGGGTAAAGTGATAATAGGAGAAGTAGTCTTGGAATACTTATTCTTACTATTACTAGTACTAACAGAACCAATTACACCATCAGCGGCATGAGAGCCAGAAGGAGTTGCAGTTAACTGAACAGGTCTTGGTAGATCGAGGATTTTATCATATAGAGTACCTGACTGAGTATAGACAAGGTCAAGGTACTAAGCTTGAGCAATAACTTGCTCTTCCGTAATAATGCCTCATTGGGCCACATCTTTAGTAATTTTGGGCAATAATGATTTAATAAACCATTCAACGAAAATTTGATCAGGAATAAAGACTTTCACTAGACGCCTTCTACGTCTCCATTCATGAATGTGATCAGATATGTACGTAGACTCAACTGCTTTAACAAAGTCAGTAATTCTGTGCCATTGTTGTATCTGACAGGTAACTGAAAATGGGTTAAGAAAGTTGTTGCTAACGCGTTAAAATTATTAAAAGATCCGTGTGGTAACTCAATGTACCATTTGGCAGCTAAATAAATGAGAGTTATATGAAAAAGACGTAATCAAATAGAATCATCGACTAACGAATTGGATGCGCACCAGAGGTGATAAGTCATAATGTGATTAGAGGGGTTCTCTCCTGACTTACCTTCGAATTCCAGAATATCACTAGGCAACTTTTTAGGCATCAGCGACCAATATGGAAGATAAAAAATTGGATTGTTCATAAGGCACGACAGATCTGGTAAATCTAAATTTGCTATGAATGGTAATCAATGGCTAGGGTCTTGATAACCTTGATGATCAAACCAGTGCCAGGAGGAGGATAGACAGGATATCCTGGAATTGGATGTGCATTTTGAATCTTGTAACCTCCTGGGTAACCAAGATTAACTGGACCATATTGGGGTTGTTGAGTTATTTGATAAGTATACCCAGGGTATGACTGATACTGAGATGCTGGATTTTGTGTAGCTTGACCAGTTTGATACTATCCCTGGTACGATTGATAAGCAAACTAAGGTTGACTAGAAACAATCATACTTGTACCAGCTTGTCCCGTAGGCATCTGGGCCGTAGTATGACTTGTAGGTCCTAACTGTGGTATAGAAGTTTGAGGAATTTGCACTGATGCAAGGATAGAAGAAACTAGACCTACAGATACTCCAGAAATAGGTATTGTAGGTTGAACAGAGGTTACAGTAGTTACAGCAGTTTGGGGTGAAGTCTGAGGTGTATTGGGCCCAGGCTGCTGAAGAGAACCAGGTGCATGGATTTGAATAGTAGGCTGAACAGGTTGCTGGGTTGGACCAGAAACTAAAGGTCATCCAGGTTTATTAGGTAACTTCACATTAGGTTGCATAGTCTGTTGAACTTGCGATGGATTCCACACCATGTTCGTTCTGGGGTATTGACCCGTAGAAGGTTGTACATATGAAGGACCATAGCTTGGTTGAACGTAGGGTTGATAATTAAGTGGTAAATTTGCAGATCCTTGTAAAAACGATTGACCGAAAGGCGGTTGGAAACCTTGAGTTGGGTAGTGACCTTGAGGTTGATAACCCTAAGGCATGTACTAAAGCTGGGGTTGATAAGGACCCTGAGGAATATACTGAGTCTGGGATTGACCTTGGGGTATGTACTGTTCTTGAGGTTGATAACGTTGAGGTATGTACTATCCTTGAGGTTGTTCTCCAAGTAAATAATATTGTCCTACAGTTTGTCCTGGTAGAAAATTACCTTGAGGCTACCCCCTATGTGGTAACTAACTACCTTGAGGTTGCCCCCCAGGCGGTAACTGACTACCTTGAGGTTTTCCCCCAGGTGGTAGCTGGCTACCTTGAGGTTGAGGATTTGGAATATTACCAGACATCATAAAAATTTTCTCTACATTTGACGTTTCAGTTTTAGCACCATTTTCTCCAGATGATAACACTTGTTCAGTCAGTCAAGGAGTTGCTCCTGAGAAAGTACCAAAGAGTGACTGGTACCCCGAAGGAATAGAAGGACCACCGTACAAAAAAATTTCTGGTGATTGCAAAAACATAGATGACTCACTTGACATATTTGATGAAGGATAATAACCTCTTGGTGTAGGATGAAAAGGAATTTGGGGTGGTGAAAAACTAAGACCCAGTTTCTCTAAAAAATCTATCAATGACAGATACCAAGCATCACTTCTAAAAGGACTATAGAATATAGATTCACGCTCCCTAAGATTCAAAGTCTTTGGGTTTCAGGAAGTGTTACTTCTTCGTCCGGACCGACAAGTTCTTTAATGGAAATGAGGTCACAAGGAAGATTTTCAATAATAATATGTCTTACCCTAGGTGAACCAAGATCACTAGAAGTTGGAGTAACAAATCCTGAAGATGGTTCCAAAACAACAGGTTCAGTTTCAGGTTCGAAAATTTCAAGTTCTTCAGTGAATTCACTGGAAGGAGAAATAATACCAATAACTTTGGAAACTGAAATTGGCTCTTGAATATGTTCTATTGTTTGTAACTGATAATCAGGATGAATAGCTATAGATGACTCTCCTACTTCTATTGATCTAATTCTACTATCAGTAGTTGATACTAGAGCTCATAGCCCTTCAAGTTGGCTTGGTGTATATTCAGGGGGCTTCCCCTGAAGTCTTCACGATTGTCTCGGTAATTCAGCCATGATTAAAAATTTTAATCACACGCAATCAAAGAAAATTTCAATGAAAAATCCTAGAGTTGCTAAAGAAACAACCAAATGAATCACACGCCTAAAAATCTAGGAGATCATTCCACACACAAACAGTAACTTCCCACGCTAAAAACACTAGTTGGTGATGAAATCCAACATCATAGTATTTAATGCAGAAAGGGCGGTTGGAACAGTTACCCCGACAACCTGCTTAATGAAACAGACCAGTGCAAGTTTCTCCACTTAAGCCATCTCGAGTGAAGATAACTCTCTGGAGAGTCCAAGTGAGTCTAGTCGACGTCTACTCCAGGTACAGTGTGATCTTTCCACCACCGTCACCTTAGGAAAAAATCGTAAGATTATGGTCACTATGGTTACCAACAGGAACTAATATACCTGAGAGAACAGTCTACAGTCTGACATACGCGCAAGGGCAGAGAAACAAAGCTCAATTCCCTTAAAGGCTCCTTGACATAATCCAAGGTATACCGACAAGTGACCCCAGGCTCCTCGACAATGGTTTATCCGACGTTTACCATTGTTAATACGCAAAAATCTTCTATCATTCCCAATGAGATAGAATTGATTGTCCCGCTGGTTCAGATATGGCATCGTGCTTGACTCCTTTAAGAGGAGCTTCCCAGAGCATACAAGCGACTATTGGATTTTTTTCCTACTGCAAGATTAACTACTTGTTTGTTTTAACTGTCTTGGAGAGTTAATTACTCCCTACTCCAAGACACTAGCATAAGCTATATTGGTGAAAAGAGTCCTAGAAATAAAAAAAGTTACTAGATTAATTTTAATTAAGCATTGATTTTAAGAGTTGTTTCTTAAGACAATAGGTACGTGAGTGAAACAATGATGTGTAATGACCTGACTCAAATCAAACTAAAAATGCATCTAATAATGAGAAACAATCCATTTTATTTGAATTAATTCTAGCTAAGGAAGAGTTAAGAAATGCAATCTTCGAAAAACAAATCTTTCCTTTAAGCAAGAATAAATGAAAAGAAATCTAATTTCAATGAGAACTCAAACTAATCTATGCTCAATAAAAATCCATTTTGTTCAAGATTGAAACTACAAACTAAGCTTGTCCTTCAAAAGACACTACAATTTCTAAAAAAACACTCAAAGCTAAAAACACTATCTTGAGATCTAAAAATTCTAAGATTAAATGTGAATTAAAGACTAAATCTGAATTAAAACTTCAAATATTTTAAGGATGTCTAACTTCGCTTGTGATCTCACTAAGAAATTCTTTACTTGAATTAGAAAGAACTCGAAAAAACATCCAACTTTTGTTTTTAAGTGAAATTCCAAACTTATTAACAAAAGTTTAAACGATTTTCAAATGAGAACAATAGGATCTAAAACTCATTAAACAATTTTTGCTATGATGCCAGACTCAGCAAGAAAATAAGAGAATATCAGTGATCTAAAGGCATACCAATGTTTCTAATCTTTAAGCGAGATGTAAGACAAAGAAAAAATTATTTAGGCATGCAAATCTTTCAGAAAATCAATCAAAAATAAAAGTGATGAAATAAACTCTTAATAAAGGATTCCTGACAGAAGACACAAGTCTGGGTAATCACTGAGAACCTAAAAAATTAGTCCAAAAAAGAAGATTTTAAGTTTTTTTCAAAAATTTTACAGAGTCTACAGTCTTTAGTGCAATCCAGTGTGGTCCTACACTGTGGGTATAGGAAAAGAGCGAAACTTCCCACACTGTCTCAAAAGAAAAAGAGAGGACACAAGAAAACTAGAGAAAAAACCGAAAAGTTCTGAAAAAGTTCTCAAGGATTCTACAGGGATTAACTACCCAAGCCAATATAAATCAATAAAAATCAGGAAACATAAGTTCATAAATCAAAATTACTAAGTTTTTCTTGCGGACAAGACAGACCTCCCAAGTGTCCTACGGACAACTAGAAACAAACGGAGAAAAAAAGATATCTCTCTCTAGATATATTGCAATTTATAATTAAATGCTATAAATGTTTTAACGATCTTCCCTTTGATCCAACGCTTGTTTGTAGTAGTATTCATTCAATCGCTCGAAAGAGTTCCCCTCGAAGATCTGCAATCATTAACAAGCAAACATCAAATAGCACCTGCATAGCATATATTCATAAATCATATCCATTATGGTGATCAAGGAATCCATAAAATAAACAATCAATTAATAAACAATCAATTGACAGTTTATTGAGAAAAATGGATTTATTTGTATTAACTTCAATAAGGAAGAGCCTTACAACCGTGTCCACCTTGATGTTGTATAGGTCCCCCTGAGGTCTAGAGCAAGAATTTCCTTTGCTCATATTATCCTTGCACTCTTCCAACCGAGATACATACAGGTATGTTATCCTTCCCACATGAAATCTCAACTAAAAGGGTTTAAGTTTCAACAACACTTCGCCTCCAACAATACTAAAATTTCAACTCATTAATGGTAACTAATATCTTAACCCCTTTGAGGCTACCCTATGCCTCTTTTTATAGTGGAAGAGAGGAGGTTACAGGTCAAAACAAGAAGGGATAGAGTCCTCCTTCAAAAGGATTAGTTCCTTACATCAAGGGGTTAGCTCCTTATTGGATGGGATGCATGAACATGAAAGGAGCGATCTTTCCACCATAGGAATGTATCTACAAGCTTCCAAAAATAGCTTAAACTGAGCTTCTAGATTTTACCTGCACCTTTTTAATCTTTTATAGGGGTCCACGCTTTTAATAAACAAAAAATGCATTTGGCTACGCAGGATTTATAGCCAAAAAGTGCGGGTCCGCAGGAAAAACTAGGAGAAAGTGCGGTACCATAGTTTTAAGGCTTTTATGAGCTTTTCTCTTAGTTTCAAGGCTTGATTTTGGGAACTTTGATATTGTAGGCTTTCAAGGGAGTACTAAAATGTCACGGTGACAAATTTTAGTGTAACAAATTCCCCCCTAAAGTGCGAATTCTGAGAATATTCGAAGAGTGATGTGTTTTATCATTTCAAGGAATAGCTTGTGGACACCCCAGTCGAAACCATATAAAAACATTCAATGCAACACACACACATATATATATATCATCGCAGAGGTAGGCATTCCCATACTTAGATCAAAACTAACTAAACTTGTTCTGATACAAAAATGATTTTAGTATTACATCGATAATGTACACACAGCATGGACACAACTATCTGTAATGAATCATCTACTGCATAATGAATAATAAAACTCCTCGCAGCCTGGATGGTGGAAACTATATCCAGGGTCTTAATTTCTACTTCCCGAACTAGTACGATTATATCCATGCGATTGAATGTGTTGAAGTCGAACATGGTAGAAACCACTTGATTACTAGTCAATGATGTGAAATGTTAACAAGTGTGAGAGAAACCACCAACAATGACAATGGCTCTCAAAGTACTCAAAAAAATCCATGAAATATGAATAAGTGATCTAAATTCAAACATTTTACGGAATCGTTCAATCGAAGGTCAATGATGCAACCTATTGTTGAAGGCGAGAAACCTGCCATTAAGGCATGCAGATTCCAAGGTACTGACGGATTCTAGATCAAATTCCTAGATGATAAGTTGTCGTCGATAGAAAGTGATCCGTCGTAAGCAAGCTCACGACACGAAACCATAGGTCAAGTTTTGAAGAAATAGTTTGCAAGGACTGACTCAGGGATGATCAATGCGAATGGATACAAGTGTTTGTAGATGAATGGTTTGTTTGACTGTTCTCTTGAACACATAACAACATTGCAGATGGTTTGGTGATAGTTTTCCTAAGCTAACACCCAGAAATCGGCTGAAGACTTTGAATATGGTTTAATTAACTGATAGAAAAAGGATTTTCCAACCCAGGTAGAAGTGCGACAAAAAGTTTCATGTTCAACAGTGTTGTAATTCTCTTACAAATAAAAGTGTGACAAACGAATTTGTTTTTCTCTCTTTTCCCCCACCATTTCTAGCAGGTACCTCTTTATTTTTGACAAGCTTGAGGAGGATAACATCTGCTTGTTTATAAGCTCATCCTTTGGATGAGTCCAACTTAGTTTAAAATTGAACCCTAAGAAGGAGTGGTCCATTCTTGTTTGTAATCGATAAGGCCTTTACTGTTAAATTTTAATGAGTCCAGTATAGGAGAAACTCGGTGTTTTTCATTTTTAGGGAGTCAGAAGAAAAGCTTAAGAAAACTTTGTGGGTGTTATTTTTCATAAATTTAGTCTCTCAGGCCCGAAAAACGATAAAATGATGTAAGAGAGAACTCTATTGACCATGATTAATCAACGTATACCTTTTTTGTAAATAGTCCGTTTCAGTCCAGAAAAGGGGTAAACTTATACTGAAAGGACAACCGTTCATTTACTTTAACGAGTTCAAATAGTCAAGTATTTGACGATCTTTTCATTTTTAGAGAGTATGAAAAGGGCTTAAAAGAGGACTCCATGGTTTCGCTTTTCATAAAATTTAAAGAGCCTGAAAAAGTGATAAAAGTTTACTCTTCGTCCAAAATGACCATTTTACCTGAAAAGTCCATTATTCTGCACAAAAACTCGAAAAATTAAACATACATGTTTCAATAATAAAGATATTTTGAAAAACTGATTTTTAAAGTGAAAAATAAACAAATTTAAAATTCATCTATTCGAAAAAACTTATAAAAAGGAGTTTTTCAAGTTCATTTTTACCGTTTGAATTTGGAGTGAAGTTTTTAGAGCTCTGGGCAAAAAACGCTTCGAAGAAGATTTTGGGCAAACCGATCGTCAGATTCAAAAACCGTCTACTTCAGGTAATCCAAAACCTCCTTATCTTGCATTTCATCTATTCAATTTTTTAATTTTGGGTCAAAATTTCATTTTTGGAAGGAAAATATGTCAAAAAATCCGCCCTCGGGGGTACGCACCTAATGCATTAGGTACCTGCGGACCCCAACATTTTTCTACAAAGAAAAATGGTGAGGCCCCACACCTTTAACACAGGGCCCATGCATATCTATGCACTATCCCTGAGCATAAAGTGCGGAGGCGCCGTGGCAAATTTCAAACATATTTTCTTCCTAAATTACCCAAATTTTTTCTTGAAAATGATTCTAATCCTTCATTTTACTTGTTTTAGGGCATCTACAATGCTCATTTGGCAAGAACGGGAGTATGAAGAGGTAGATGAAGCATTAATGCTTCATCTACCAACTTTCCAAGATTTAAGAGCATGCGGGCTTTACAAATTTCAGGCTATCAGTGGCATGAGAGCTTGAGTGGATCTTCTTACTTGGCTGGTAAGTAAATGGGATGTGCAGGACTAGTGTTTTGTGATCGGAGGTCACCGGCTCGAGATCAAGCTGGAAGACATCTATTTTTTGGCTGATTTGTCCAGGAGAGGCGCACCATTATCTCTATTTGGGTCTAGGCCAGGTGGCCAATCTGTCGCCAGCCTAAAATTAGAGTTCTACAATGATGAGGCCAATCTCAGAGATAAATGGATTGACATAAAAATTATCATACATCCAGAGCTGAAAGTGATCTCTTTTACCATTTTAAAGTTGTGTGGAAGTGCAACTTTGCATGTAGCCACTGGTTCTTAGATGTGCATAGCAGTAGATTGCTTTTGAGGCACCTTATACAACTGGTGCGAGGTAGTGTTGGAAAATGTGAAAGGCCAACTTACCAGAGCAAAGAATGGGAAGCTAAACCACTTTGGATATGAGTCCATTGTAGTCACCTTTTCTCTAGAGAGGATCCCCATGTTATCCCTGCAGCACATTCCTGTCGATGCTGGTCGGCCTCGAGAGCCTAGAATGGTTCGTTCGGTTGCTTTGATGGCCCGCCATAGTGAGTGTGGGAAGATTGTGAGATTTCCCTCTACATATTTTCGTTGGCTGGAACACCAACTTTTTGTTATAGAGGATTTTCCTTATGCTGGCATGGAATTTCGTGGCGACCAGGAGATACCCCTTCCTCCAGGAGCTCAGTGGGATGAATCAGGTAAAAAATATTTTTTGACATGTTCTAATTTCTAATTTTTATTTTGTTTTTTAATCATCCAAAACTAATAACAAAAATTTTCAAATGCAGATGTGGGTCCAAATTGACTAGCCATTCTCCGCCCCTTTGACCGGAGGCAAAGGGATGCAGCAGCACCACCACCACCCCTACAGGATCAGACTGCAGAGATCCTGACTGACATAGAGCACCATCTGGAGCAGCTCACTATAGATATTCCTGAGACTACTATAGATGATATCCCGCTCTGGCTACAGAGATATGTCATAGGTGTTCCTGGTCCATTCAAGAGGTTTTTTACTATGGTGGCATGAGCAGTGGTGTATTATCGTGATCATCACCACAGATAGTGGCTGATTGACTTTGTAGACTCATTTTTGTATCACTTTTTTCGATCATAAGGAATTTACCTGCTCAATCATGTTATGGAATGTTGATTTGTTACTTTGTTATCACAAATGTCTATTTATAACATTAGAAGTAATTGCATCCGCTAATTTATTTAAACTTCTTGAAATGTGTTGATATTCAAGATAATCAAACTCTCATTCCAAGAGATGAACCCTTAAAAATAATCTTAATAATACGGGATTTCTAATGGCATATACTCAATCTAACTGTAATACAACGAGTTCAGAATCTAACTTAACGATCAAACTCTGAACTCCAAATGAAATGGATTCTGATAATAATTCAATAACTGCACTATATTCAACAATATTGTTCGTCGTTTGACCGAGACTTACCCCATGCATCGATACTAACTCGTCAGTGGGTGAGTAAATAGCCCAAGCTGCAGAATAAATGTTCTATGTACTAGGACAACTGCCATCAGCAAAACCAATATGTGTTTGAAAGGATGTCGACATATGCAATATCAAAAGTATCCAGAAAAGCGAGAATAATAGTAATAACACACTTACGCTACTCACACGTTTCTAATCTATAGCACACCAGCTAAAAAATAACTAATATACAGAGAAGATCTCCACACGAAGTCAAGCATAATATCTCTTCAGATAAAGTTCATTTTTGGGTTTACCCAAAGAGACCCCGTCAAAATCAATCAATTCACAGGCCCCTTTTGTAAGCTGTCGCTTGACAATGTAAGGACCATGCCACATGGGTTCAAATTTCCTAGCCCCTAGTTTATCATTGGCTTGATCATAAATCAAAACTAGGTCTCCTTCTAAAAAATTACGAGGAGTAACACTTATATCATATTGAGCTTTCATTATTTTCGCATGATCCTCGGTAGCTAATGCAGCGGTGTGCTGATTCTCATCTAATTGAGCCAAGTATAAAAAACATTTATCCTCTTCAGAAGTGTCTGGTAATAACTCTATGGCTAGTTCGAGTGACGGTATCTCGCATTCAATGGGTAATACCGCTTCTAAACCGTAAACCATTTGAAAAGGGGTAAAACCTGTCGATGTTTTTGCTGAGGTTTGATATGCCCAAAGTGCTGAAAAGAGCATGGTATGTCAATTCGACTTATGAATTCAAATGATTAATTTGATCATGGTGACCAAAAATTTATTAATTGCTTCAACTAAACCATTGGCCTCCAGATAATATGGTGTAGAACTGTCATGATGGAGGCCAAGCTGGTCTGTTAACTCAGTCATCATGATATTTCGAAAATGGCTTCCGTGATTAGTAATTATCTCTTGGGGTACACCGAAATGAGCAATCACATGATTGAATACGAAAGTAGCTACATTTTTTCCATCTGCCACAAATGTAGGCATCACCTAGCGCCATTTTGTAGAATAGTCTACTGCTAGAATAATGTACCCATGCCCCCCAGCCGAGTGAGGGTTATATGTAATGAAATCGATGCCCCATTTTGCAAAAGGACCGACAACAATTATGGGGTGAAGAGGAGGAGGTGGTGCACGCATTTTTCGATAAATTTTTTGACAATTATGACATTTTCGGACTGCGTAAATACAATCTTTAAACATAGACAACCAGAAATACCCTGTGTGCAATATCTTTTGGGTTGTGGCATACCCAAACATATGACCGCCACATGCTCTGGAGTGACAATCATTTAAAACCTTTTCGACTTTGTCATAGGTTAGACAATGTCGAAAAACCGAATCCGCACCATGACGGTAAAGTGTGTCTCCAACAATGTGATATTGTTGAGATAGAAAATGATCTTTTTGTCGTCGTGACCGTGAAAGCTCAGGCTGAAAAGATTGGGTTTGAAGATATACGATAATATCTCCATACCATGGATCAATGGTACTAATAAGAAACAGGGATTCATCCGCGATTAGTTGTTCCGCCACAGTTCTGTATCAGTATGTGGGAAATCACACAGAAGTTCAGCAAATATCAATGATTTCTTTGATTTGGACTTTTCAAATTCCAAATCAAACTCTTGCAAGATAACAATCCATTTGGAGTATTTGCCACCTAGCAATTGTTTGGTCAAGATGTACATCATAGGGTTGCAATCAGAGATAACTGTCATTTTGCATAAAATTATGTAGTGATGAAAACGTTGGACAACTTGAACAGCTGCCAAGGCCAATTTCTCCGCATGCGAGTATTTGATCTCAGTCGAATGCAAATTTCGACTAAGATAGTAAATCACATGTTCACTATGGAATTCATCTTCCCGAACTAAAACCATCCCTATCGTGGAATCAGAAGTGGTGAGGTACAAAAAGTAATCTTGGTTGTAGTTGGGAGGACGCAATAATGGTGCATGGGTCAATGCGTTTTTCAAAGCATCGAAAGATCAATCAGTAACCTCGTCCCAAAAGAATGGAATGTTCTGTTTCAACAACCTAGTGAAACGTTTCGTTAACTCAGCGTAGTTAGGAATGAATCAATGTAAAAAGTTTGCTTGCCCTTGCAATATTTCGATTTGGCGAAGAGTAGAAGGAGGAGGTAACTTGATGATTTCCTGAACCTTCGATGGGTCGACACAAATGCCTGCCTTTTGAGATAATAAATCCCAATAATCGTCCGAATTCGTCAAACGAATCTTATAGTTCCTACATCGCATAAAGATGGCTCGTAAATGAGTAATATGATCTTCTCTGCGTGAAGAGTGAGCAAGAAAATCATCGAGGTAGGGCTGCACAATGTGCTTAATGTCGTGAAATGCATAAGACATGGCCATTTGAAAAGTGGCACCAGTATTCCTAAGGCAAAAGGGTAATTTGTGATAAGAAAAAGTGCCCCATGTACAAATGAAAGTTGTTTTAGGTTGATCTGTAGGGAGTACATTTATTTGATTGTAACTGGAAAATCCATCCATGAATGAGTACATTTCACTTCCAACACAATCGTCAATAATATGATCGATGTAAGGGGTTGGATAATTATCTTTTGGACAAGCTCAATTTATATCCCTATAATCGATACATACTCTTATTGTTCCTTCTTTTTTAGTGACCGGAACAATATTAGATACCTAGTCTGTTAACGGGATTGGATAAATAAAACCTGCATGAAGTAATTTTTCAACTTCTGCTTTGATAGCGGCAACTTTTCTCGGATGAATATGACATAATTTTTGTCTGACTAGTTTGGCATCCGGGTATGTCTTAATTTCATGTACAATGATTCACAGATCGATTCATGGCATTTCTTCATATGACTAGGCAAATATGTCACGGAATTCCTGAAATAGCGCCTTATATGCTTGAATTTCTTCAGGCGTACAAGAATCACCTATGTGAATGTTTCCAATAATTCCAGGTTTTACTGAAATATCAAGAGGAACCGTCGTAGAAATATTTTCTAAATTCAGTTCAGAATCGACATGTGAGAGAGGATTCTGAGGTTATTTGATGTAATTAGTGGTAAAAATAAAAGAGAAATCATTTTCAAAATGATCGAGATCAGGTAAAAATGAAGATCTATGATGAAGATCTTCCCATGGTAATTCATTTACCGACAAGAACTCATGAATATGATCATCAGTATGGAGAACTTGTTGAGCAGGATTCGAAATTGGTGTCGAAGCTAAACTCGATATGAAAATGAATCCTGATTGATCACATTCACTGGATCAGAATCGGTTGAATGAGTATCGGAAAAGGACTGTACTTGATGATATGCTAACTCAAAAGGACTGAAAGGAATCGAGCCCTCGAAAGAATCCAATTCTGATTCTGAAGGTACTATCCAAGGATCATCAAAGGAAATAGTACTTGATGTAATAATATTGATATGAGCAACAGGATTTTGTACGTTAGGAGGAGGTAGGGAAAAAGTTTCCAGTAAACCTGAATCTTTAATCAAACCAACTCTGAAATCCTTATAAGGGATACTTGATTTTCCGATATGTTGGATGCTATCAGTAGAAGGCTGGGTCGGACGAATAATATGAGAGCTGATCTATCTTAACGATCTTTCCTTTATGAGGAAACATGATGAGACGAAAGATCGATGATACAACAACAGTCATAGCGTGAGACCAACTGCGACCCAGGAGAAGCTTATAATCCAGAGGGGCATCAACCACTTCCACATCTAGATTAACTACTTTGCCTTCGACCTCTATTGGTAGATCTTGTAAAATACCATATGGCTGAAAACATCTTCCATCAAACACTTTGAGAATAGTTGGTGATTGGTTGATTGTTGGAGAACCAAGTAATTTCCAACATTTTATCGACATTATACACGTAGAATCCCCTTCATCAACAACAGTAGGAAAGATACGCTTGTTTTTTACTATTATCGGAATTTGAAAGGCTATTTGATGAGGTAGGCACGATGTAAAATTTTCTAAATCGAAGATCATGAGGTTCGAATCCTAGAGATCTACAGCTTTTAAGGCTGACAAAAGTAATTTTCTTTGGGATGGGCACGATTGCAATACTTCCAAAGCCGACATTTCTAAAGGGGAAATTGCCAAATCTTCAACAATATTGTAATTCTGAGCAGCTCTCACATGTGGATTGAAAGTTGATTTACGAAGTACACCTTTTGCAGGCGGTTTAATTACTAAGTCCTTCTTGCGGATAAGACAGACTTCCCAAGTTTCCTACGGATAAACAAAGCTATCTTTCTCTTGATATATTACGATTTATAATTAAATGTTATAAAGGTTTAAAGATCCTACCTTTGATCCAACACTTATTTGTAATAGTAGTCCTTCAATCGCTCGAAAGAGTTCTCCTCGAAGATTCTACAATCACAAACAAGCAGACATCAAATAACACCTGCATAGCATATATTCATAAATCATATCCATTATGGTGATCAAGGAATCCATAAAATAAACAATCAATTGACAGCTTATTGAGAAAAACAGATTTATTTGTATTAACTTAAATAAGGAAGAGCCTTACAGCCGTGTCGGCCTTGATGTTGTACAGATCCTCCTGGAGTCCAGAGCAGGTGTTTCCTTTACTCAGATCAGCCTTGCACTCTTCCAACCGAGATACATATAGGTATGTAATCCTTCCCACATGAAATCTCAGCTAAAAGGGTCTAAGTTTCAACAGCACTTCACCTCCAACAATACGAAAACTTCAATTCATTAATGGTAACTAAAATCTTAACCACTTTGAGGCTGCCCTATGCCTCTTTTTATAGTGGAAGAGAGGAGGTTACAACTCCAAACAAGAAGGGATAGAATCCTCCTTCAAAGGGATTAGTTCCTTACATCAAGGGGTTAGCTCCTTATTGGATGGGATGCATGAACATGAAAGGAGGGATCTTTCCACCGTAGGAATGTTTCTAGAAGCTTCCAAAAATGACTTTAACTGAGCTTGTAGATTTTACTTGCGCCTTCTTAATATTTTATAGGGGTTCGCACTTTTAACAAGAAAACATTGTGTTTGGCTACACAGGATTTATAGCCAAAAAGTGCAGGTCCACAGTCAAAACTAGGAGAAAGTGAGGTACCAGAGTTTTAAGGCTTTTATGAGCTTTTCTCTTAGTTTCAAGGCTTGACTTTGGGAACTTTGATATTGTAGGCTTTTAAGGGAGTACTAAAATGTCATGGTGACAAATTTCAGTGTAATAATCAGCAGCGGTAGGAACCCACTCCAACAACATTGAACGCAAAGTAGCAACATTGAACCCACCCAAAATGTTGAACACAACCTAGAATGTTCGGGAGAAGGCGAAAGCCTCGTATCTTTAGGTTTCTCCACCCTATAGAACGAAGATATACATATATTCCAAGAGGGAAGGTTGAACCATGATTTGCGTTAAAGGATGTGTAATGCACTCACCACATGCATTCACCACGGCGAGTACTGGAGTACTGCCTTAAATGACTTAGCTTCTCACAATAACATAGCCCTTCTGCCCTTGGCCTTTCATGTAATAACCCTTAAATGACTTAGTTTCTCACAATAACATAGTCCTTCCACCCTTGACCTTTCATGTAATAACGTAGCATTTAATTTTTTTTAACTAATGCTAGCATTAGTTCACACTTCCAAAATATGAAGAAATTTTAAACGCACAAGGCCAACATAATATATGGTTATAGCACCTCGGAGGCAGGTGACACGCCTAACATGGGTTAATTCCCAACTCACGCGGACTGCCGAAATCTCCATTGCAAATCCCCACATGCAGTAGATTCAATTACCGTTAACTCCTCACACGCCCCTCACAGAAACAAAGATCATGCAGATTGAACAAGCCTTGTGTCACCTATCATCGCCTCACCTTTACCACCATTAATGTCCATAAGAATAATAATAAAATATATAATTTTATAAATTAAAAAAAAATAAAAAATAAATTGGACTTAAATTTTAGGTGTTCCATTAATATGAGTTGGTAATTCTTTAAGCCATGCTAGTATACCTATAAATATTAAAAATTG
Source organism: Pinus albicaulis (assembly GCA_034641835.2). Classification (NCBI taxonomy): domain Eukaryota; kingdom Viridiplantae; phylum Streptophyta; class Pinopsida; order Pinales; family Pinaceae; genus Pinus; species Pinus albicaulis. Next base: position 795,682,571 of record CM076575.1, on the reverse strand, counting down.
AACTTTAATTTATTTTCAAGACTTATATCTATTAAAATTTTATTTTTTTATTTAAACAAAAATAAAAAATTAATAGTGAATAAAAATATATAAGTAGAAAACTGAAATCAATTTTTTTTAATGGGATAAATGTAGAATTAAAATCTATTTTTTCAAATTGACAATTAAGTTTAGAACGTATACATATGTATGAATAACAATATAAAACAGGGAAAAGAAAGAGAAAAAGATACTAAATACAAGAGTTAAAGAAATTTATAATTTAAGAAATTTGATTTGGCTAAGTACTTGATGTATCTATAATTAATGTAAAATGTGTATATACATTTCTGTTTCATTATATATATAATTGTTGACATATTCTATATATATATATATATATATATATATATATATATATATATATATATATGTTACCAACTCTAACTTAATTGTATAATTTTTGTTAGTTGTTAAAATAATCTATTAATATGCTATGTGCTTTCGAGTTATCATGCAAAAGTTCGATTTTGCAGAAAGGATTATATCAAATTATGTTATCGTAGATTTCTTTGGCACTGTTTCAATTTTGCTTCGATATTGCAGAAACCATTATATCAAATTATTGGATGGTAGTTTTTTTGCACTGCAGGTTAAGACTACCAAGTATAAAAATTAACAATGTAAATATGTTGTTTTGTTGAATAGAAAAAATAAAAAATACTACTAAATTTACAAAAATAAAAAATAAAAATAGATTGGTTTGGAACAGAGTAAACGACGTAAATTTGAAAATGATAAATATCACGATTGATTTTTTTAGCACCAAAGGAAACAACGCGGTTCTTTGAAAATGGGACGAACACTAGATACTATGATAAATCCCGTTAGGGTTAGGTTAATCTATGCGGTTTTTCCGCCATCGCTTTCAGAAGCGGAGAATCGATCAAGTGATTTGTTCAGTAGAGGACCACGACCACGACTCATGGAGTATATCGACCAATAATTCAGATTTCTGATAACCTACAATAATTCAGATGGTACCTCACAACTTACAGACAGCTGCCTACAAATCACGAAACATTTTGGGTGATGGTCTCCATGGAAGAAGGTTGCATACGATTACTAAATTATTTATGTATTAAAAAACATATTAAATAAAACCTAAACAAAATTCAACTAAAATTTGTTCTGCAAATTTCAAATAAAACCCTAAAACCTAGACAGAGATAATTAAACTCCGCACTAATTTTTATGTTAAAAGGCAGTCATTAATTCATTGCCTATTTGTCCTCAGTCGAAAGTTTGTTGTAGTCAACTAGAGCACGATATAATGTACTCAATTTGGTTCGAATGACGCATGCCATTAATTCATTGCCTATTTCTCATCTTGAGTAATTTGAAATAAAAAATTTCAACGCTAATACTTTTGATAACGAAGCTAGTGCATCGCAAACTGAGATGTGCGATTGGCTGCGGCAGAAAATTCCGAGCTCCATCAAGTAGGCAGATAAGGTCGTTGAAAACACGTCCGGAGTGGGCTCCCGGAAATGCTCGTTGCAAGGTAGAGCTAAAGTATTGTTGTAAATATATAATGATTTGAATTTGTATTATAAAATGTTTTTTTTTTTATAAAATTTAATTTTTATGGCATAGGTGTGCTTAAATAGTTTATTCTAAATTTATTTTAAAAATTATTAATTTATAAAGTGGGGTTTTAATTTGAATAAAATATTTTAAAATATTCGTATTAGTATTTACCAATTATATTTTATTTGAAAAATAGTTATATTATTAAAAAGTGATTATTTAATAAGCCATGGTATTGGCATTTAGTTTTAGTAAGCCATAGTATCGGCCTCTTGAGTTTAAAGGCTCATTATATAATAGGGTATGAGGGGATATAAAATTTAATAGGTTCTTAACTTGGAGTTGGCACATGTCCCTTAAAAAACAATCTCTACTATAATTAGAACATAAATCATTATATATTTTTTTGTTAGTTTTAATTAAAAGAATTATAAAACATTAATAATCATATTCGCATGGTGGTTGGTTGATATATCACTTTCACTTTTCATACAATAAATAAAATATTTAGATATTTAAATAATATAATTTTATATAACTTCACAAAAATAAAGTAATTAAAATTTAAAAAGAAAAAAACTTGTGTTTATCTTATAAATATACTAATATAAAACTTAAATAAATTGTTTAAATATTCATATCAATAGATATATGTGTGTATTAATATTTATCTAGATGAAATATTTCAATTTATGAAAGGATGAAGTAATTAAAGGTAAAATAATTTAGTTAAAAAAGTGTACACATTAAAATTTTAATATAAATTATTATTAATAATCAATTATTCAAAATACCATTTAAATAATGAAAAAATACACATGGTACATATAGAAAGAGAAAAAATACCACTATATATCTATCTGAATCACAAATTTATCAAGCACTAAAATATATTAAATCTATTGACAAATTCTTTTGGGCTTTTGGCAGATCCATGATTAAGATGGATCTATACTAGTATTGTAACAAAATCTTAATAATATAATTTTATATAACTTCACAAAAATAAAGTAATTAAAAAGAAAAAAGAAAAAACTTGTATTTATCTTATAAATATACTAATATAGAACTTAAATAAACTCTTTAAATATCCATATATATATATATGAAATATTTTAATTTATGAAAGGAAAAAGTAAATAAAGGTAAAATAATTTAGTTAAAAATGTGTAACACATTAAAATTTTAATATAAAATATTATTAATAATAAATTATTCAAAATACCATTTAAATAATGAAAAATTACACATGGTACATATAGAGAGACACAAAATACCACTAAATATCTATCTGAACCACAGATTTATGAAGCACTAAACTATATTAAATCTATTGGCATGCAAATATTTTTTCAAGTATTGCACTTTAAACGATGTTTGTATATAATGAGAATTGATCCTTTTGAGTTGTTGGCAGATCCATGTTTAAGATGGATCTATACTAGTATTGTAACAAAGTCTATTTATAGATTAAAAATCTCTATGGTAAATTAGAGTTGAATATCCATGATTAAAAGTATGGTTACATGTTTTTTTTTAAATGTAAATATATATTTTTTTAAATGTAGATATGTGTCTCATGGCCTTTGTTTACTCCAAGAATTCCATATATTCCCCAATGGTTTCCTATTCCACCATATTTATAAGAACAAGACCCATCCTAATGAATATCTTCATGTCATTTCTGGTCATCACCCTTCCCATAAATCTAATGCCCTAAAAACCCTTATCTCTAGGGTTCTTAAGATTTGTGACCCTTAATTGCTTAATAAAGAAAAACACTTAAAGAAATGCTTCAAATCAAATGTATACACCATCTCCCATATAAATAAAGCTTTTCATTATACAAAAAACAATAAACCTAAAGAAATCTCCATCATAAGTCAATTAAGGTTTTTTTTTGGCATGTTGAATTGACAAATCATGGTATTGTAAAAATGCCTATTTACCTATTAAGAATGTCCATGATAAAATAGACCTAAATCTCCATAATTATAAATTTTATTCTATATTTTTATGTATTTAAATTATATATATTTTTTATAAACAATAATAATAATAATAATAATTTAAAATAAAATTATAATGAAATTTATTTTTATATCTTTTCCATTTTTATATATTTTAAAATACAATAATAATAATAATTTAAAATAAATTATAAATAAGTTTTTTTATATTATTTCAATTTTATATATTTTAAAATAAGTATTTTTATAGATTAATATCTATCAACCATAATTTGAATGACTACATTAAATATTAAAATATTCTCTTGTATGAATAATCATGCAAACTTTGATTTTGTAACCATTATCATATAAAATTATCTGAGGATGGATTTCGTTGGCACAAAGCAAACAACGCAGACCTTTGAAAATAATGTCACAATTGATTTCTTTGGTTCCGGCGGTCATTGAAAATGGAAGAACCATGACTAACTCGACCGTAGGATCAAAAAATATTGAGTCCGGTAAATCCCCTTGGGGTTAGGTCAATCTATGGGTTCTTCTGCCATCGCTTTCAGAAGCGGAGAATCGATGAAGTGAATGGTTAAGTAGATGACCATGACGCGACTAGTGGATTAGGTCGACCAATAATTCAGAGTGACGCTACCTCACAATAATTTAAATTAATGGCACCTCACAGCTTACAAACAGGTAACCCTCAAATCACAACTGATTTGGTTAAAGGTCTCATAGAAAACACGGTAATATCAAGTTTTACTCTGAGAAATACTAAAACACAATTGTATATATATGGGAATTCTAATAGTTAATTAAGTTATATATAATTTTATTTTATTTTAATTTTTTTAATATTTTTTTTTTCCTAAAACAAAATTATAAGTTTTATTTTTGGCATATCTATAGAATATTTTATTGAGGCTAAAATTAAAAATATTTGTACACAATAGCCTCCAGATTATAACACAATATTTTATACTTCTTTTAATTAAAACTATATATATAATAATAACCAAATAATAATATTGTAGCCTACATCACTCTTTATTTTATTTTCCATGTCATAGTGGGTATTGTAACCAACCTTACTCTTTATTTTATTTTATTTTCGATGTCATATTGGTTAATTACAATCTCCCTCTCCCTTGTAGACTATAATATGTGATTCTCAACGCAATCAGTGTGAATGCACGAAATATGATATTTCTGTTTTTAAGTGTTATTTTTTTAGAGTTTTGTGAATTTTTAGCCGAAAATTTATAAAAAAAAGTTGAGGTGAAATGGCTCGGGAAATAAACCAAAAGCTTTCAAAACGTCTGGCCAAAACGAAAAAAATAAATAGATCTTTAAATATATATATAAATACACATATTACTGAAATCAAATGCTCCATGAAATTAAAATGTTACCAAAGTGTCATTCATTTGTATGTGATTATTTTGTAAAATGTTGATCGCAATGGTTAATGGTGGTTTATTAATACTTAAAGTATAATTTTTCATGTCCCTCATGTGTACTGAGCACCTTTGTCGCAAGGTTGTTGTGGAAGAGGCATCATCATGGATTTCCTTAGGGTTCTTGTTGAAAATATTAAAGTCACCTGTATACCCCGTGCAAGTAGAAAACAGAGTACAAAGGGGTAGAGGATATTTTGTGCACAACACTGCACATTCAAGAGAAATGGAGAAACCATAGGGATGAATTTATTTTGTTTATGGCCACAGCCACCATTGCAGAGATGAATTAAATTGTTATGGACGCAACCGCATTTGTACAGGAGAAATTGAAGAAAGTTATGGTTCAACCACACAACAACAGCTTTATTAAAGAGAAGTCCTTTCGGGCGTAAAAGCCCTCACCAACCAGAAAAAGAAGTTTTTTTTTATTCAAACGCGCCAAAGTTTTTAATGGGCCACGTCATGGTGGTCCCCACCACTTCATCGCCAATTGCAAAAAAAAATTGTGTTCGTGTCTTGTTGATATGAAGGAGTTCCGATGGGATGCGATGTTGTGACATCGCACATCGCATATCGCAATGGAACAATGTTGATCTGCCCTCTGAAATATGTTACCGCCGATATATTTCATGCGATGCGATATCACATATCGCAATCACCACATTCCAAAGTCCTCCGCGATATGTTATGTTCCATTGAATACTTGCAGTGCGATTATGTGATCTCCGTTGTGGGGTCCATCACCCATTGCAACATCGTCGTCCGCCCATCCACAAAGGTTTCCACCAATCCACCGCCGAAGTTTATCATCGATGTCGCTCATCGCACATCGCATATCGCTTCATCATTGTCCAAACCATCCGAAACCATGTTCCGCCGAAGCGCCAATGTGGTCCCACTTCCATGTGGACCAATCACATTGATTCGTGTTTGTTTTGAGCTAGCTGACGTAGGGGCGTTTTGTAACGCAAAAAATTTCCAATGCAGTTTGTAAAGGATTTTAAATCCGGGTTTAAAGTCTTATGTTTTTTATGAAATATAGTGTTACGAGGGTAGTGAAAGGTTTTGAAAATGAACCACGAGGTGCCTCTGCAGTTGACCAAGGCAGCATACATTGACCAGAGATCAACGGGGGAGATTTTGTGTGGAAGCACAGCACAGATCAAATGTACCCAAGGGAGAGTGCTTCCGTAGGGACCCACAGAAAGGGTTTTGCATATGTTTAATATAGTTTGTTTTATGTTTTTTATGTCACGCCATATAAAAATTGAAAAGCCCGTAGGCTCATTGAAATAGAATGCAATGCTGTGTAATGAAAAAGCCTACAGACAGAGAAAAACACAGTAAAAAATAGAGAGCACTGTTTGTGCGTTTTTGAGAGAAAGAGAGAAGATTAGTGAGCACTGCATGTTGCAGCGGTCAGACATATTTTGTAATCCCACATAGTGGAAGAAATTTTATTCTGTAATGTTTTGTTCTGTTAATGAAATATAAAGAATTTTTATGCCATCTTTGTCCAGCATTTCTCTGTGTTAAAAGAGGAGAATTTTATTCTCTCTATGTGTCCAGAATATTAAAAAATTCCAACAGTTCTAATCCTATCGTTCACTCTTCCTTTTAGGGTTTATCATGGAACTACCTGGTTATTTCTGATTTTTGCATGTCATTTGCACTGGAGGAATTGTTAGGGAAGCTCTACCTCCCAACCCTCTGAGCCAGAAGAACACACCACCGTATACATACTCGTTCTCTTTCAGAATTGCATCTAGGCGAGGTAGTCTTCACTGGTTTGATGCCCTGCAACTAAACGCCAAAGTTTGGTTTCTAGTTCGAGGGTTCTGTCAGGATTTAGCATGTAAGTCGACTCAAATTTCTCAATTTGTTGTGGCTTGAGGCCGTTGCACAGTAGGGTTTTCTATTGACTCATGCCACTTGGGTTCCATGAAGATTCTTATTGACGCGAAGGCCTCTTCAGGTATTACAACAAGGTGAGATTATACTTTCCAATACTAGGCTACATATTTTGGTCCGAAAAAATTGAGGGCTATTTTAACTCTTCGATCTTTATATGCATGCAGGATGTCAGGTAGCATCCTTTTCAAGCCAGTTAGTTTCCTTCTAGGATTACGGTTGGGTTATGTCGACATGTACACTAATTCAAGATTCTACTTCTCTAGGTGCACTATACAATTTTGTTTAATTTCTTTGTTTCCAATAGTATGATCGCGGTTCAAATCTCATTAAGTATATGGCTTGCTATGATCTTGGCTGAAGGACTAGACTCCCCTTTTCCGTGAGTCTCGAGTCTTGCTAAATCATAAGACTTGGCATATTTGGCTTGCAAGATGTTGTATATACTTGTGGTGTTATATTGGCGACCATGAATATTGATCCTCGATCTCCCCTAGATTACTCCAAAAAATTACCGATTCACCATGTATTAAAAAAAAAAATAGTATACCCAGTGTGAAGGGTTTTCCAATGGATTTGTATTTCAGACCCAAAGAGTAATTTCTCAGCATTTCCAAAAAATACTACTTAGGATCATCGCTAGAATAAATATTGTACTGTATGTTTTATTATTTTGTCTGCATGTTTTGGGTGTCTTGAAAAGTTACATATGTTGGAAAGAACTATTATTGCCATGAGTTATTTTTTAGTTTTGACCTATGAGGTGTCCCTTGCGACTCTTAATCTTGTCATTTATAATGGATGGTCAACTATGAAATTTCCACTATATTCTATTATTAAGTTAGGGTGTATGTGTGTTCCGTTGGTTTTTCTTCAATTAATTTTTCAATATACTCAAATGTTACCAGTTACTTGATATAACTCTTATTTTGAAGAATGTTATCAGTTACTTGATATAACTCTTGATATAACTATTTATTTTTAAAAATTCAACCATTTTTCTATGATGTATGCATATATCTAGCCTTCAAATACAGGAATCCCAAAGTTGACTTGTACCTTGAAAGGAGTGGTGCCTCGAGAGTTACTTCTCGATGTAGGTGCACCTGCAGTGGGTAGTCATTGAAGGATTTGGGAAAAGTTATCCATCATCATATTCCTTTGTTTCTCAAGGGACTCCTCGAGAAATATTTTGATAAGATCTCCCGCTCCCTTGTCTTTATTTTCTTCCCCCATGTGCGGTCATCGGGGCTTGCAAGGTTGATCTTATAAACGTTCAAAAAGATCGTGCCCTAAATTCTTATACCTTGACCTCATTGGGGACATGCAGAGAAGGATCTAGAAAATAAAATTTCTCTGATACCACTGATCCAAACTTATGCAGGAACACAATAAAATATAGAAATAGACATAAACACAGAGATGCAACAAAAGTAAAAATTCATTTCATTAATATCAAATAACAAAAATATGGTTCCAAACATAATGAACATAAACTAGATAGGGTGATGGTATCTTATCTCTGAGAAGAGATGTGGTAGCTACATGCTTATAAAATGTGTTAAAATGAGGCTTGAAGGCATATATATTATTGAGATACAATGGAAAATCTAAATATTTACTTGATATAATTCTTTATTTTGAAGAATGTTATCAGTTACTTGATATAACTCTTGATATAACTGTTTATTTTGAAAAATTAATCAATCTGTCTATGACGTATGCATATATCTAGCCTTCAAATACAGGAATCCCAAAGTTGACTTGTACCTTGAAAGGAGTGGCGCCTCGAGAGTGACTTCTCGATGTAGATGCACCTCCAGTGGGTAGTCGTTGAAGGATTTGGGAAAAGTTATCCATCATCATATTCCTTTGTTTCTCGAGGGACTCCACGAGAAATATTTTGATAGGATATACCGCTCCCTCGTCTTTATTTTCTTCCCCCATGTGTTGTTGTCGAGGCTTTCAAGGTTGATCTTATAAATGTTCAACTAGATTGTGCCCTAAGTTCTTATACCTTGACCTCGTTGGGGACATGCAAAGAAGGATCTAGAAAAATCAAATTTCTCTGATACCACTGATCTGAACTTATGCAGGAACACAATAAAATATAGAAATAGACATAAACGCAGAGATGCAACAAAAGTAAAAATTCATTTCATTAATATCAAATAACTGAAATATGGTTACAAACATAATGGACATAAACTAGCTAAGGTGATGGTATCTTATCTCTGAGAAGAGATGTGGTGGCTACGTGCCTATAAAATGTGTTAAAATGAGGCTTGAAGGCATATTTATTATTGAGATACAATGGAAAATCTAAATATCAAAAAACAAAACCCTAAGAGATGAAACACCAAACTATGGGCCCCGTTGGGGTAAATTGGTACATTAATTTCTCGAGGTCGTAACTTTGGCATATGATCACTTTTTGACACACACGATACCTTGTTACAAAGATATATATGAGGACTACAACCGTTGATAGAAAATTTCAAGTTGAAGGCACAAATTTTTCGATGGTTATTTTCCAAAAAAACGTCGCTTAGGGCCACAAAACCACTCCAGAATTTCAGGATCCAAAAAACTACCAGAAATAGTAAATTGTGCTACAACTAAGGAAACTAAAAAGCTAAAAGAAACAATGGTGGGAGTCCAAGTGAAATAAGCGGATGGCCACCAATATCCACCTGGATCAGCTTCTCAATTCCGTACTTGCTAGGGAGCTAACTTGGGTTGCATTTTTTGTCCTTATTTCTTTCTTTCCTATATCTCTCGATTTGTCCATACCCAAGTCTCTGTTCTAGTTGTAGTAATCAATTATTTTGATACTAATATAATATTAAATACATTTATGATTATTTTATTTCAATATCATAAAATAACCCTCTTTAATTCATTCATAAGGGGAATAGACATTTCCTAATATTATACAACCCACAGATTATGTTATTTGGTACTACGTTTATGTTTTCGTATATTTCTGTATTCTTTGTTTTCATCTTAGGAAGCATACAAAACTACCTATTTCAGTTTTTAAGGAATATAATACTTTCTCTAAACTTGTTTATTCACATACATCAACATGATGGTTTTACATTGACCCTTCCCATAAAAACAACTTCGCATAATCATTCACAAATCGATTATTCATCATGAAATTATATCACAAGAGTACCATTGCTACTCACAACACCTTTAACCCTACTAGTATTATGCAGTGTAAATACTTATCTGCATTATTAACAGACTGGGATTTCATAGCAAAGACCAGTCGACCCAACAAGAAAGAGCACTCAGGGTTAATTCATAGGCAACATAAACTGCAAAGGCCAAACCTTGAATTCATAAAACTCACACCTATTTTGAGGCTTCCACTAGATCTTTTTCCAACTCAAGAATACCTTAGGGCATCGTCGTACCTCACCCTCACACCATCTCGTGCAGTATCTCTGAATCTGTCTACCTTCTCCAAATTCCTCTGACATCCTCCTCTCTTTTCCTTCTTGCCTTCCTTCAATTTTTCCTTTCTTGAGATCATATTTTAATCTCAAAGGAGGGGAAAGGTAACTAACTCCTAAATTTATCAGAAAATATTTTCATCTAGGGTTCTTTCTAGTGAATTCTAAGGTATTGTTAATTTTCTTTACATACTATTAAAAATATAAATAAACTTTAATCATTAAAATTCTTGTTAGGCTTCTCCATTCAACCTACAAATTATTAATTTGTTTAACAATATAAGTAGATAGATGTAATTCAACTGATATTTACAAAAACTAAGTTTTTTACATCCCCCCCCCACCTAGATCATAATGCCATCCCTGATGTTATATTTCCCTTTAAATTGGTTAGGATAAGATTCCTACATAAAGCCCTCATCCTCCCATGTGGCCTTCTCTATGAAAAAGGGTTTCCATTGTGCTATAACCTAGTTGATGTCTTGCCTCCGTAGCATACTATATCTCAAGTTGAGAATACACCGAGGCTCTACCAGTAACTCTCCATCTCGATCTACCATGGAAATATAAATTGTAATTAGTACAAGTTAATCATTAAATCCATATTACTGACACCTAATTAAATTTCCCATTAATTTTTGCCTGTATATCCTCCCAATGAGTCACATGCCTAGGGTAATATAAATATATATTTAATAATGAAACATGGAACATGCTATGAACTCTTATATGATAGGGTAGTGCTAACTGGTATGCCACTTGTCCAAATCATTCCAATATTTCAAGGAGGCCACAAAATCGAGGGGCAAGATTTACACACCATCCATATTTGAGTGCTTTTCTTAGGTCTAATTCATGCATATACATGATACCCAACTGCAAATTCCCGGTAGGTTCTATTTTCATCTACGTACACCTTTTTCCTAACTTGGGAAACTTTTATGTTTTTCTAGAACTTTCTCACAGTTTTCTCCATTTCTACTAACATGTATGGCCCTAGAATTATTCTATATTCACTATTCATGGATATTCCAATTGGTTGGGGTCTTACACTTTTTCCCATAGAATACCTCAAATGGGATATTTTTTAAGGATTCATTATAAATAATGTTCTATGAAAATTCAACCAAATGTAAATAATCTTCCAATTTGGTGGGTTGTTGAATAACATACATTCTTAACATGTCTTCAAGCACTTGATTCATTTTTTTGGTCTACACATTTGTCTCTAGATGGTATGCAGTAGTAAAATTTAGTTGATTTTCTAATATGGTGAAGAGAGCCTTCCAGAACGTAGAGTTAAATTTCACATCTCTCTCAAATATGACTATATTAGGTATGACATGCTAATGGAAAATTTCCTTCATGAAAATATCAACAATCTAGATAGACTTGTAAGTATATTGTACTACCATAAAATGAGTTATTTTACTGAGTTTGCCTACCACTACCATGACTAAATCATTGTGAATCTTAGATTTGGGTAGTCTTATTATAAAATCACGTGTAATGACTTCCCATTTCCACTCAGGAATGGTAATGGATGGAGGAATCTAGCATGGTGCTGGTGTTAAGCGTTAAATTTCTAACCCTCTAAACATTTCATCAAATATTTTGTAATATCTCTTCTCATTCGTGGCCAAATGTAATCCTTTCTTGTTGTTAAAAATATTTTTTGATAATCAGGAAGGGAAGAATAAGGACTTCTATGAAATTCATCTAGAATCAATTGTGTAACTGAAATTTGGTTGGGGACGTATATTATTTCTTTAAAATTTAGTAGATGATCCTTATTAACACTATATTCATACCGTTTTCCATAGTTGTTGGTCTGATGGGATTGCTACGATAAAAACATATATTATGGGTCTTTCTAGGTAGTCTCTTTAATCCATTCCAAAAAATAAATTATATTTGGTTGTAGTGAAGTTCATACATACACACAGTGAACCCTCATACTTAATGTATCTATTACATGGTTATATTTTCCCTCTAGGTGCTTGATGTCAAATTCAAATTCACTAAGAAATGCATTCCATATTGCTTGATGGGAATTCAAGTTAGTATACTTAAAAAAAATTGTTAGGCTACTATGGTCTATCATCAGTAAAAAAAATTGCCCAATAAATAATGTCACCATAATTTTAGTGCACGGAATATAGTGGTCAACTCCGGGTCATAAGTAGAATATCTTTGCTCATATTCCTTAAGTTTTCGAGACTTGCAGATTATCACCTTCCCATCCTGCATCAACACTCCACCTATCCCTTCCTAGAAGGAATGCATGCATACCAAAAATTCCTTGTTCAAGTCAGCAACCTTTAATATGGGGGAAGTGGTAATAATTTCTTCAACTATTCAAAAATTCAATAGTAATCAATTTTCCACTTGAAATCCATTCCTTTATTTTGTAAGGAAGTAAGAGGATAAAAAATTCGGGAAAAAACGATGATAGTACCGTAGCAGGACCATGAAATGTCATATGCCTACTACATTTTTGGGTACAAGCCACTCCATCATGGTCCTGACCATCTAAAGGTCGAAAATTTTACCTGGATTGAAATAACATGCCCCAAATATTGGATTGGGTCCCTATAAAATCACACTTGTTAAATTTAGCATACAATTGGTTTTGTTGTAAGACTTGCAACACTATCCGTAGATGATATTTATGTTCTTCTAAACTAATGGAATAAACCAGATTTTCATGTATGAATATCAAGAAAACTTTATCCATAAGTGGGTGGAAAATACTATGCATTAAACTCATGAATGTCGCTATCACATTGGCCAGTCCAAATGGTAATAAAACAAACTCGCAATGTCCATAACGTGTTCTAAACATTGTCTTACATATGTATTCTTCCTGTAATTTGATTTGATGGTAACCCAACCATAAATCGATCTTAGGAGAGACCATAGAACCTTTAACTTGATCAATATAATCATGAATTCAAGGCAACATGTACTTATTTTTTATATTTAGTTTGTTAGATTCTTGTATTCAATGAAAAGTCTCAACATGTCATCCTTTTTGCATACAAACAACACCGAAGCTGCCCAACTTGATATATTTGGGAAAATTTATCATTTTTCCACCAACTCTTGTACTTTCAGCTTGGGTCTTGTTAACTCAGGTATACTCATATGGTATGGAGCTTTGGACATCGATACTACTCTAGGGAGTAGTTCTATTGTCAAATCAATATCCTGATTTGGCGACAGTCCTAGTATGCTTTAAAGAAACACATAAGCTAAATATTGGATTATTGGTATGTGTTTTAAGGTGTTTTTCTTACCTTTTGTATTAGAATACCCAACTTGGACAGCATATATCACAAAACCCTTCCTAACACATTTTCGTAATTGAGAGGCAGTAATAGGACGTAAGTTTGTTAGCTTTTTAACCCCTTATATTTATTTCCTGGATCCAACTTCAAAAAGGTAACTAATATATTTTTCGTTACAATTCACTAGGGACCAATGCCCTTCTAGCCAATCCATTCAAATCAACATATCGTAATATAATAGGGGAAAGATATTTAAATTTACCTTAATTTGTTGTTTTCCAATTTCGATAGGACAATTTGGTACCTTAGCAGTCACTCTTCTCTTTGATGTGGTAACTAATTGTACCAACCAGAGGTTTTTTAATTTATGATTCTGTAAATGACACCTTTCCACTACCTTAGGGCAGACATAACTTACAATTTCTCCCACATATACTAAAATAGATACAATATGGTTGAATATATTACCTTCCAGTTCTTCCTGATAGTATTCCAAAGTATCATTGATCCATGGCATGCTCCTTGCTACTTCACCGACTGTAGAAGTTTCTTATATAGTAGCATCTTGTTATGACCTTGCATGGTGAGGGAAGTTTTTATAGTAATGGGGTTCCCCACAAACCCAATACTGTAAAGGGAGATTTTGCGACTGAAAATGTTCCATTTTGCTTGATACTTCTCTTTGTTTGCGTTCATTTTGAAATTTCATTTTCTGCTAATTTTTCCCAAATTATATTTTTTTTTACCTTCGTGTGCTCCTTTAAAACTTGCATTATTTGAATTTATGGTATTTTAGAAGTTTTTTGTCATTTATTTCTCTCGATATTTTTCTTATGTCCCCATTTTTCCTCATTTTCTGGTAGAAAATATGGGCCTTAGAAATTGCCTCATCTATATTTTTAGGTTATCAAATTCTAACCTCTCTATTATGCAGAATCTATGACTATGAAAATTTTTATCTTCACTAGACCTAATGGCCTTGTCTAGAACAATAGAAAGAAAATAATATATTTTTTTTCGTTAAATTAATTTAAAAATTGTTGGAGTGAGGTCTCGTAAGTCTGAAGACCATTTTTTTTCTATATTTTTGTAATAGTTTAGTCGTGCGCAGGGGCTTTGGAGTGGGTAAAAGCCCCTAATGAATTGTAATGGTTCAAAAGGGTAGATCAAGGGGATGCAAACCACAGTTTGCAGACCATAGAGTACCGTAGGCTAATAGTGTAAAACATGTCTAGATCGAGTCTAAGAAGGAAGTTTTTGGATAATTCTGAATGTGAATAATAGATTTGGATAATTTTTGATATTTTGTGTGTATTTGTCTAGGTAGAAGGCTCCTGCTAGCTGTGTCTGCGGAGACCTTAGTCCTGCTGTGTGCGGACCCCATTGGTTGTGTGCGTGGGTTGTTGAAGGGTTCTGTATGAAGGATCTGAACTGATATTAATAAATGAATGTTGTTACGTATATCTTAGTTCTATATTCATCTATTGTTTATGTTATGAATGTTTCTGCATATTATTTCCAATTTCTATATTGTTTGTGAATATATCTCTTGCACAACTGTGTTTTGGTTTATATGAATGCTTATTGGATGGATATGATGATATAAGGTTATGATATTATGTGGTAAGGGTTATTACTTTGATTATGGTTGTTGTGTTAACTTGCGGAAGGTATTCTACATATTTGACCTAAATATGTCTGAAAGGGTTTCCTGGTTAGGGTTTCTATTGTGAAGGTATATTTAGGGTTAGTTCAGATATTAAGGCACCCATTCCATTCAAACCTCTCTCACGGTGTTGAAACATGGTTCGAGCACCCCCCTATATTGTTTCGGGTGAGACTTTGACCTGTGGAATGAGGTCACTATGAAAAGGGCCAATAATAGAGGGCTTTGTTGGTTAACCTCAATTCTAAACCTAGGTTAGGACCCCTCAACCCAACAAATGGTTTCGTTTCCGGGACCGGGAGAATTTTGAGAGATGTTGGGTGATGTCGAGAGGTCATTGACAACCATTCAAGCCTGAACTTGAGGACTAGTTTGAAAAATAGGTTTAGGAATTTGCCCTAAAATAAAATAGAAGTAAGAAGTTGTTTGCTGAAGAGTGGAAGAATAAGTATACTTTCACTGAGGTGCACAAGATCTTTCTTGTAACCTTTGCACACGAACTACAGGAGTGGTTGGAAAGGTTAGTATAATTTAAAACCTGTTGGAAGGATGATCAAGTCATGCAATGGACCTCTGAATTAATCCAATAATGAGAGAAGACTGATAATTTCATTACCCGGACTATAGATCACTAGGTTGACAGTAACTTGGGTGGGTTTGTAATAGAGTTTGCAGTCGATCAGTTTGTGTCCTACTCTAAAGCTGAAAGGATATTTTTCAAGGGATTGAGGGGTAAGTTCTTACAAACTTTGCCTCTGCTAATTAAGATTCTATTGTGTGAAAATGGCATTTTGTGTAGCCACACCGAGTGAATGACCCCTGATCAGAGCGAAAGCACCACCCCCAGTGTTAAATATTATCGAGTTAATTAGAGAGGGGACATATATGTATACAGTCCTCTCAGAAATTCCCTTCATATAAACAAAAGCGAGGTTGTGTGCGTTGAAACTAGCCCTCCCACTATGCCACAATAAAATTCGTACAGAGGGAAGAATCCCCCTACCCCACCACCACAACGACCTGTGGAAGATATGGACATGAAAATGAAGCTACCCACCTTTAAGGCTGTAGGGGTCGAGGATATGAACCAATTTTGGTTTTTGGGGAATGCGGTGTGGACTACGCAGAATGTCAATACTGATGCTCTCAAGAGACCATAGCTGGCTATGTCCTTTGATGGTCGTGATTTATATTGGTTCATGGGATACATTACTCAACATGTAGATCCCACAGTTCATCAGATTGAGGATGTCCTGAAACAATAGTTCCGAAAGCCAAAATCTTATTCTCAATGCGTAATAGAACTGAAAGATATTAAGCAAGGGCCTGCAAAAACATTTTGGGAAGCTGACTAACGAATGAAGCAAGCGATCAACAATGGAGAATTTGCTTACGATGACAAGAAACATAAGGAATGGTTCATCGCAATGATATTCCCACATCTGTGGGGGGCTATGGGTCAACAGAAGATTGATTCAAAAGGAGAAGCTCTGGAAATTGCTATGAAATTAGAAATTCCACTGAGGGAGGATGCTCAACTTGGAGCACTACAAATTTAGAGCCAATTAGAATCTATGCACTTACAAATTCATAATTTACAAAGATACCAGGGTAAGGAGATTGCCGCAGATGTCAAGTGCATATACTGCAAGGAAGTTGGCCACACCAAAGATCAGTGCCCTTTGATGTCGGATTATATGCAAGTTGGGGGACTGAGTCCACTGTGCCTGAGAGATGTTACTGGGCCTAGTACACCCATACTGTGGTGTGCCGATTGTCATGTTGTTGGGTGACATGATATAGACCACTGTCTGCAGTTAGGAGCCTATGTACATGAACTAAAGCAACAGTGGTGTAGATTATGCTCTTTTGTTGGTCACAATGAGCACAACTGTTGAACATATGACCCGATGATCATTAGAGCGAACCTTTACAGAGTGTAGGCTGACCCTTAATCTCTAGCATCTCCCTCCAGATGAGGAGGATCCACAGCAAGAGGACAAGGAGGTGGGAGAGGTGGAGGTGCAGGTAGAGGGAGAGGGAAAATAATTTGTTATAACTGTGGAGACGCTAGACACTATGCACGAGAGTGCCCAAACCCTGCGTGGAAATCCTGTAGGTATTGTAGGCAATTTGATCATGTAATTGAAGGTTTTCCTATGTTAATAGCTAAAATAATGAAAAAGAAGCTGAGACCAACATAGAATATACACATGGTTAAATATGAACTGCATGATGATGGCCCAAGTGTAAATGTAATTACATGCAGTGGTGTTTCCACTGGAGGAAATGAGGAAAAGGCTTCCACAGAGCCACTGATCAGAAAGGCCCCTGACAAGAAGGAGGTCCTCAATCTACAGAAAGAAAAATAGATTTTCATCGAGGCCAGGAAGGATTTTGCTGATGCAGGAGCATCCACGTCAATGACTCCCATGGAAACAAAATTTGATGATGAATTTAAACCATTCGTACAAGCCTGAATTAAGCTACTACGCAATCAGAAGGTAGTAGATAACCTTCAGGCCTTGATATACAGCTACGCGCAAAAATAGGTGCCTCAGACATAAACCAAGGTCATGAACAAGGTTTATAAGCAGAATAAGAGAACAATTAGGGAGATGTGCATGACTATGAATATTGGAGACTATGAGATGGATTGGTTCATCTTAGATATTGGATCTAATGTGAATTCCTTACCTAAGAGAACCTAGAAACATATGGGAGAGCCAAAGTTCGAATGGTCCATCATTCAGCTACACATGGCCAATCAACAAAAGATCATTCCACTTGGCACGCTTCCGCAAGTTGTGGTAGACATTGGTGGAGTAAAGGTATGCACTGATTTTAAGGTTATACAAATTGTGGATGATGTAGAATACTACCCTGTGTTGTTAGGATTAGATTGGGTGATTGATATGGGAAGCATGATTAACTTGAAGCATATAAGTATGATTTTTAAGAATAATGGTACGCGGGTGATAGAGCAATGGATCCAGTAGAAGGAGAAAAATACATAGAACCATTGCACAAAGGGGATGATGTTTACCATATCTGCAAACTGGATGCACGAGATGAAGATTGGATCAGCCTGACAGTTGATGGCATGTTGAACTGGGAGAAGGATAGCTCTTGTTTTTCTGATTCTGATGGATAAATGGAGAACTGGCAGAACCGATTGCATGATGTCTCTGCGATGTGCTTCCTCAAGATAAAAATGAACTTTTGATGCATATCCTCTAAGGTAATATAACTACTCTACTTTGATGGTTCTGGTACTGTCAAATAATTTTTGGAAGCATTAGAAAAGGTTGTCCCAGAGGAATGAAGATTTTGGGCACTTGATTTGGCTATGCATGCAAATCCAACGCGTTGGTGGGAGACACACAAGGGAGCCTTCTAAGATTGGGAGGAATGTAGAAAAATGATGACGTTGCATTTGAACCTCCAACCACTCCACAAATTGAATTATTCTATAGTTGAGGAGATCCTCGCAATCACCTGGCCATGTGGATGGAGGTATGGGATGAAAATACATGGAATGAATGGGTTCATAGGTTTTTCCACTAGTTGGGATCAGTACATACCACCTTGTATCTAGAGGTTGAGCTACGCCAAGGTACTTGAGATTGGTTTACAATAACTGAATACTTCCTGGCACTCTTTGGCTCTCTAGGTGGCTCAGAGAAATTGGATGAATCCCTATAGGACATCAATGCTCTGGTCTTTGATGAATCTGGAGCACGTAGGGAGTGCGCTATATTGGCGTGGGATGCGTAGATGCAAGACATTGTCAACTATAGAAATATAGAAATCGAGGATAATGAAGATGACCCAAGGAATGGTAATATCCCAGAATCGGAAGGAGAGTGTGCAGTTGCACGGCCCGCATTAGGGATTGTGGATGTTACTAAACCTTTGAAATTGAAGGAAGTCAACATTGGGACAGAAGAGAATCCCAAGTTGGCCAAGATTGGGGACTACAGGGATGATGATATAGTAGGAAAGATTTTTTGGATCATGAAAGCGTATCAGGATCTATTTCCTACAAAGTCTATGATCTGAAGGGAACTGTAGGGGACTTTGGTGTTATGAAGATCACTCTGAAACTAGATGCACACCCTGTAAATAAGCGCCCATATCGATTGAACCCCAAATATCATAATAAAGTAAAGGAATAATTAGAAAATATGGTGGTTGTAGGCATCATTGGACAAGTCGAACAATCTGATTAGGTAAGCCAAATGGTGGTTCGAGAGAAAAATACCAAAGGATAAATAAATATTTGTATAGATTTGTGAAATTTGAATGATGCATATGTGCATGACCCCTTCCCTACTCCATTTTATGATGAAATACTGGATAATGTAGGAGTATAAGAAGCGTATTTATTTACTGATGGATTTTCAAGGTATCATCTGATTCGAATTGCACCAGAATATAGCAGCAACACCACTTTCGCCACTGAATGGGGTTCTTTCTAACACACTGTCATGTCATTTGGATTAAAAAATGCACCTGCAATCTTCTTGTCTGTGGTCGCGGCTGTGTTCAAGGATTTCATGAATAAATTCTTGGAGGTATATTTTGATCAGTGGAAAATGTTTGGATTGGTAAAGAAACATGTGTCAAACCTGCACATGATGCTTGACACATGTAGGAAGCACCAAATTTATCTTAACCCAAAGAAGTGCATATTTTGCTTACCTTTTGGAATTTTTTTGGGCGATATAGTATGTCAGCAAGGGTTGATGGTATACCCGACCAAGATCATGGTTATCATCAGCTTAGAAGTTCCTACTAATGAGAAACATTTGTGCTCCATCCTAGGACACACTGGATATTATAGGAAGTTTATGAAAGGGTATTCTATAATCACTTGCCAATGGAGAAGTTACTAAAGAAGGATGTAGCATTTTTTCTGGGATGACGAATGTCTGAAGAGATTTGAGCTGCTAAAGGAGAAAATTGTCATTGCACCTACCTTAATATTCCCAAACTGGTCTAATGTTTTTCACGTGCATGTTGATGCATCTAGTACAACACTTCGGGCTATTTTAGCACAGTCAGGAGAAGGATACATTGATCACCCAGTTTCTTTTTCCAGTCGGAAGCTCTCCAGCACAGAGCGAAACTAATCAATTGCACAAAGGGGATGATTTTCCATGCTATACGTGCTACAAAAATATAGACACTATATGCTAGGAGGGAATTTCAAAATTTTCACTGATCATTCTGCTTTGAAATACCAAGTAATTAAACTTGTGTTGGGGGGAAATATCTTCCAATGGTTGTTTCCTTTTCAGGAATATGACTTTGAGATTATTGTGAAGCCTAGAAGATTGAATGTTGTTCCTGATCATCTATCACGAATCGAGAATGGGGAAGAACTAGCCAGTCTAGAGGAAGGGTTAATAGATGCACAAATCTTCGCCATCAAGGTGGTTGATGAGCATTTAGCTGATATTATTCATCTTCTGACCACGAGAACACACCTACAGAATATTTAGTCAAAAAAAAAAGGAGTTGGTTGTGCGCGCAGCTGATTTTACCCTAATTGCGGGTTAGTTGTATAAATTAGGAGCCGATGAAGTATTAAGGAGATATGTATTGGAACATATGAGACAAGATATATTGGTTGAAGCTCATGGAAGAGTAGTAGGATGCCATTATTCTGGGAAATCAACTGTGTAGAAGGTGCTGCATGCTGGGTTATGGTAGCCCATGCTACATAGTGCTGCACAGGCATATTTTTGGGCCTGTGATGCATGTTAGAGAACAGGGAAGCCTTCATGCAGGGATGAAACTCCCCTGCAACCATAGATGGCCTTGCATGAATTTGAAAAATGGGCTATATATTTTTT
The DNA here is from genome assembly GCA_034641835.2 of Pinus albicaulis. Classification (NCBI taxonomy): domain Eukaryota; kingdom Viridiplantae; phylum Streptophyta; class Pinopsida; order Pinales; family Pinaceae; genus Pinus; species Pinus albicaulis. Next base: position 795,661,386 of record CM076575.1, on the reverse strand, counting down.
TGTACCAATCAACCATCCTGGAAAGAAAACTGGAGCACGATATATCATTACTGCAACTAGTTATGTAACCAGGTGGGCAGAGGTGAAGGCGGTTAAGGACTGTACTACAAATACTACTGCAAACTTTATCTTTGAGCACATTTTGACCAAGTTTGGATGCCCGAATATTTTGATGAGTGATAGAGGTATGCACTTAGTTAACAAAAAGAATTGAAGCTTTGACAGAGGAATTCCAGATCCATCACAAGAAGATTACCCCTTATCACCCACAAGAAAATTGCGCAGTAGAAGCTTTCAACAAGATTTTGGAGAACATGCTTACAAAGATCAGTAATGCCAACCAAGATGACTGGGATGTGCACATCCCTTCTGTGCTATGGTCTTATAAGAAACCATGCAAACAGTTGACAGGAAAATCACCTTTTAGGATGGTCTATGGGCAAGAAGCCATCATGTCAATGGAGTACATTGTCCCAAGCCTATGCATCACTTATTTCACTAATATGGCCAAGGCTGACATTATAGAGGAATTTTTAGCGTAACTCATTTCCATAGAAGAAGATCGTTTCATTACTAACTTCCACCAACAAGTGCAAAGGGTGCACGAAAAATCCTGGCATGACAAGCACATCAGGCAGAAGTTGTTTAATGAGGAAGAGTTGATCTTGCTATATGATAGATAGTTTTCCCGCCACCCAGGGAATCTCAGAAATCATTGGTTGGGGACATATGTTGTGAAGTAGATCATTGATGGTGGTGCAGTGCACTTTTCCACGCTATGTGGAGAGAACCTTCCTCCGTACTTCAATGGAAGCCTTCTAAAGTCATATAGAGACAATATAGTGCCGACCAAATGACTGTATGGACGGAGCATCAAACTCAAAGGGTTTGCAAGCAGTAAAGAGGGAGGTTGTAGGTAGGTGCGACAAATGAATAGGGCTGACATGCAAGATAAGAAACTAGCCATTAGAATAGTGAAACTAGGTGAAAAACTGAAATTACCATTGGATGGAGCGAATTTATTGCATTTAATGAGGCAATATTGGAGGATTTTTTACCATTTACATGAGGGTAAGTGGAAATTAATGATAATCTGACAATTTTTTCCATGGGTGCAAGTCACAATTGGTTCCTTTATTGTTTGAATATTTGGTGCCCTGTGATTGTCTGTAATATCTATTATCCTGCTATCTATTATTTTTGTATGGCTGGTCGCGAATCTCCTTCTGAAATTAGTAATCCTGAGTTCATATTCTGCCCAAGTATGATAGCCACCAACCCTGCAGAGGAGCATTATGCACCCCTTACGACCTCAACAGAGATGGGGTCTGATGATGTTAGATAAGTCATTCCTAAAGTCGAAGAAGTAGTGTCCACTACTAAGAAAGAGAAGGGAAAGGGAATATGTCGAAGTGGGCTACTTATAGGCCACGCACCTCTCTGTGGAATGTAACATCCCCAAGGCAAGCCACCAAGGAGCAATCCCCCATCAATGATCCATTAAAGCAGTCGATGAGTGCCAGGCAAGAGGTGATGTTCGTGGAACCTATCTCATGGCGGGCACCCTATGTTAAACCGTGGAAGCCCTCTATGCGCAAGCCACAAAACATTGATATTGTTTAGGAGTATCTATGGATGTTGATCCAACAGGATGTCCCTATGATTAGTGAAAAGTCTTGTAAGATCCCTCAGAAAAAGTTTGATGATTATGATCTCGCTGATGAAGCAACGTTCCTGTATCTTGCACCAAAGAATTACTTGGAATGGGTGTTGTATGATGATGTGCTAAAGGTGGAGTCGATGCCTTAGGCGTGCGGGCTTCACAACGCGGGAGTCCTCAATATGCTAAGGATTCGATATTTCGGGAGGTACCACATCACCAGAATTTGCCTGCACCAACTGCTGGTCCTGGTACACGAGGGCTCCCTATGGATTCAGGGGAGAATTTATATAGATGTCGCGTTGATCCATTAGATCATCAACCTACCTAATAAGTGGCCCCATCCGATGAATGGATTTGGGAAGTGAAACGAGCCGAAAGTAGAAATGGAGGTGAAGGAAAAATACAAGGTAGGACTAGATAAGCGGGGATTTCTAGTCCATACCATCACTGACCTGGCGGTGTGCATGGGCACCCTCATCCTCAGATGCAAGCTTATGAGGAAGTGACACCCAGAAAAATTCCCTGTGCACATCATTGCCTTGGAAGGGAAATGTGAAAAGGGGATGTTGTATAACTAGTTGTAATTTTTATGCAAAGAGTTTCTAGAAAATGTGCACGAGGCGCGGGACTAGGGAAGTAGTTCTCCTACATATGGCTTCTATTTTCGATTGTGTTGGTCACATGGGAGACCCTAGATGATGCAGTCCTTCCTGAAATAGAACTAGGCGTATGCGAGGGGGCACGCTATGAAAACTTATGGGACTCTTCAAACACCCGACGAGTCGAAAAAAATAAAATTTTCTGGGTACTTTTTGAAGGCGTGTTGATGCAAGCTATCCATTCCAGATGAAGACTCTCACCAACAGTTGATGAGAAGCATAAAAGCATCGCATACTCTCAAGTGACCATGCAAAATGTGTAGATTAAAGCACACAAGGACTCAAACTGGTACACCCTACCTTATATGCTCACAGAGGCGGAATTTGACCATGTCATCGCAACAAGGCCAAATGCATGGAATATTAGGCTTGGCTCCACCTAGCCCATTGTGTCGTCTACATCAAGGAAAGACACAACTCTAAAAGATACGGTCCCTGGAGACACAACAGAGCCACACACAAAGAGATGCGAAAAAGATACTGGGATATTGTAGAGAAGGACCCTGATACAGAAAAAGACAAGGATCAAGAGTTGGGAGGTGACCATGAGAAGGTGGACCTCATAGCTTTGGACAACCTCAAAGGAGATGGTGTTTAATCTCTGTGCGGCACCAAGAGCTGAGGAGAAACATCTAAATGGCCGCACAAGAAGCAAAACGGGTCCAAGGCAAGAGGAGAGGAAGAGGTTACTCTGACAGTGGAGGGCCTCGACAAAATTGTAGATGGAGTCACTTCAACATCATAGGACCACTGGAACACCATGGAGACCCAATACAAGGTCGTGGTGGAAGCTTTACAGTCGAGTTTGCAAGCCCTAAAGCTCAAAACAAATACATTGCAAGCGAGCATGGATCAAGCGAGGCTGATGCAAGCGAGCTTGTCATCTACTTCAATCATCGCGACTATAGAAACTAGAATATGCCCCTTTCCAGGTGCATTGGTGTCCATGGTAGCACACAGAGTTGTGCATGCAGGTCTAAACCTACCTTGATGTTGGAATCAACCTTGCGAATCTGCCAAGTGCACATATCCATGCTCTACATATCTTCATATCTGCAGACCTGCAGAGAAGAGAGGTTCGCGTGCAATAGTAGATCAACAAGGCTGAGCAGATTGCAGTAACAAAGATGATAGAGTCTAGCCAGACTCAGCTAGTGAAACAGGTGTTCATAGCTCAGTGTGCAGAGCTAGAGAGCTTCATCGATAGGTTATGTGGTCAAATTACCGATGTAGCCATTCCGACGTCTGCAACACCACGAGCCAAAATTGATATCCTGGTCACATCCCTCAAAGCTTCCAGGTACGAGGTCCAGACTATCAAGGCTGATTTTGAGTAGCAAATTACTACATTATAGGAAAAACTGCAGCCTGAGACCCCTCCAGAGGTTCGCGCACAATGGGTCACACTAGTAAAGACATCATTCACTAGCATCTCTGCGGACGTAGAGAAGGGTTTTGAGCTCCTAGAGAAAGCCAATGGACTATGGACCATTGTGCAAACAGATCCATTAGTCAAGAAAATTACCCACGAGCTGCGCGTAAAGGAGCAGGAGTTTGAGAAGGGTTTTCGCTAGCATCTCTACAGATGTAGAGAAGGGTTTTAAGCTCCTAGAGAAATCCAATGGACTATGGACCTCTGTGGAGATAGATCCATTAGTCAAGAAAATTACCCAGGAGTTGCGCGTAAAGGAGTAGGAGTTTGATGACTTGTAGGAGGCTTTGCCTACATTCATCCCTCCTCAGCGAATGGCCCACCTTCAAACCAGTCAGGCATTGTGAGACGAGGTGGAGGAGCTCCACCATAAGAAGAAAATAGTCACATATCATATGAATCGATGGGCGGATGAGGCAATGAAGATCTCTCATGACCTTGATCTTATAATCCGAAACCTGAACCAGACGTTATAGAGCGTCAGTTTCACCACTAAAGGGACAACTTCAGAAAAACTGGTGGATACCATACAGAGTGCAGCGGATCAAAGTGTAGGTTTCTTGGCACCATTTGTAATTTTTATCGAGGAGCTACAGGACAAAATGAATAATCCAGTACGAGTATGACTCCGGATGAGTCACATGATTGTGTTGGGACCCCATTGGAACAGGGTCCCCTAAGTCCGAAGAACATTTTTTTTCTATATTTTTGTAATATTTTAGTCGTGTGCAAGGGCTTTAAGGCAGGTCAAAGCCCCACATGAATTGTAATGGGTCAAAAGGATAGATCAAGGGGCAAACCACGGTTTTCAGACCATAGAGTAGCGCAGGCTAATAGTATAAATAGATGTCTAGATCGAGTCTAAGAAGACAATTTTTGGATAAGTTTGAATGTTAATGATAGATTTGGATACATTGTGATATTTTATGTGGATTTGTCTGGGTAAAAGGATCCTACTGAATGTGTCCATGGAGACCTTAGTCCTGCTGTGTGTGGATCCTGTTGGCTGTGTGAGTGGGTTTTTGAAGAATTCTATATGAAGGATCTGAACTGATATCAATAAATGAATGTTGTTACAGATATCTGAGTTCTATATGAAACTATTGTTTATGTTATGAATTTTTTTTGCATCTAATTTCTGATTTTTTTACTGTCTGCAAATAGATCTCTTGTGAAATTGTGTTTGGGTTTATATGAATTCATATTGGATGGATTTGATGATATAAGGTTATGATATTATGCGTTGCGAGTTGTTACTATGATTCTTGCTACTGTGTTAACTTGCACAAGGTATTCTGTATATTTGACCTAAATCTTTCTGAAAGAATTTCCTGGTTAGGGCTTCTATTGTGAAGGTTTGTGTAGTTTTAGTTCGGATCTTAAGAAACCCACATCATTCAAACCTCTCTCAGGGTGTGGAAACATGGTTCCAACACCCTCCATACTACTTCAGGTGCGACTTTGACCTACATAAGCAAGTTACTATTGAAAGGGCCAGTTGTAGAGGTTTTGTTGGTTAACCTCAATTCCGAACGTGGGTCAAGACCCCTTAAGCCAACAAAAATGATATGATGCTTACTAGGAATCCGTCGCAAGATTCACTCTCGTCTTGGCTTCTATGTTCCAATCCTATCTCCGATTGCTATAATTGTAACCTACACATATAAGCACAACAAGAAAAATATCTACAACATATATGTAGTATTATCCAATCACTTTAGTCAATGGATCAAAAAAACATTGAAAGATATGAATGTAAGCTTCATATATAGGAAAATAATTCACTCTTTTAATTGATAGAAATTAAGAGTGTTAAAACCAAAGGTAAGAGTTGATTATGTAGATAAATCACCATGTTCACTTGTCCTTCCTTGCAACAAATCACACCTCTATGTCACCTAAATGCATGGAATGATGCTCTCTTAGATCCAATGCAACAATGTAATGGAAATAAATCTCCAAAATCCAACCCATAGCTTGTGGATGGAAGTAAATATATAGGAGAGGATGGTAGTTTAGTAATTCTTATCCATTTACCAATCTAGCCTTGATATCCACTCTTGGTATGAGTATGAGCTCAAAGGATAAGAGGTGAAATCTCCAAGGTAGGATTAGATAGGATTCAAAGTTATTATCGAGGGTAAATGTCTAAAAAAAGTCATGGAAGCTTCTCCAAGAGAAATCTTCAGGATTCTTTTTATTTTTCCCAAATTTGTAGAATAAGCATATCCCTGGTAAGTGACATCCTGCTAATCAGCCATGTCAGTGTTGAGTGGATAAACCTACACTAATGGCTAGAGTTTTTTGGGCCTTAAAAACATGGAGGTGAATTAGTTAAGCACAAAAAATCAGGGATTAGGGAGAGTCATGCCTGGGATTTGTATAGGGATGATGAAAAGGTGTTCATGGATCTTTATTGATCTAGTTTACATGCCTATTGACCAGATGTTACAAAATGGCCTATAACTGATTCCCCCCTAAAGCGCAGAGACAGAAGCAATGGCTTATAACTGAAGTCCTTTACTTTGTTACAAGTTTGGATCAAGAACAACCATTTGAGATCATCATTTTTACAATACATTTACATCATGATATATTTGTTGAGGGAGGAATACCCATTCTCAGCATACAACTTAACATTACAACTACAATGATAAAAAATACATGTTCATTGATGACAAAGCATGGACCCACGATTGGATGACTCCCTGTATGATCATAGGCATCATACTTTGTAATCTTGTATTCATCCTGAAAATGCAGCCTGGATGAATGAAACTAGATCCAAGTTCTTCTATCTCGCTTACTTAATCTTCCAATGCACGTGTCTAACCATGTGAATCAATGAGTTGAGGTCAAAAATGGTAGACACCATATCATTACAGACCAATGATGTAAGTAATTAATAGACATGAGAGAAACCACTAATGATGTTAATGACTCTCAAGGTACTATAATACAATCTGTATGGTGTTAATGAATGAGCTGAAGTTGACCCGTACACAGTATATGTCGGTCGAAGGCCAATAATAAAAACTTATCACCAAGAGTGAGGAAACTTGCAATTGATGTATGCAAGCACCAAGGTACCGAAATGAAATGGGTATCATGATTAGAGACGGAATGATATGGATACAAAACTAGATCAAGAACGAAAGACATGGAAGGAAGGCTTAAGATATTGTAGCAGATATCGATTGAATGAATTCTCTTGAAAATATTGGTGACACTGAATGGAGTTGACATCATTGACCCAAAACTGAAGATCGAGGGTTTTAAATGGTGTGATGAACCAAAATTAATCTATATTTACCTACCCAATAAACATGGGGATGAAGTAGAAGATTTTCATGTTCAAGAGCAACTCACTCCAATTAACAAGTGGAGTATCATGTTTTCCAAATATCCCCAACCAATTTTGGCCAATACCTCTTTATTTTTTAATAAGGTTAAGGAGTATAACATATGCTTGATCTGTAAGTTCATCCTTCGGATAAATACCCCTGATTATTTTTAAGGTACCCTAAGAAGGAGTGAAAACTTTTTTTCATAATCAACATTTCCATAATTGTATTATGTTTTTACGAGTCTTTGTAAGGTCACAACTTGACATCTTTCTCATTTTTAGAGAGTTTGAAAAAGAGGTAAAAAAGAAAAATCCAAAGTTTATTTTCATAGATACTCTCTTATGTCCGAAAAGGCAGAAAATGACACCCAATAAAACCTCTTAGCCATGAAAGACTAAGGTATTCATTTTTGGTAAATAGTGTATCTTAGTCCAGAAAGGGTTAAACTTATACTAGGTAGATGCTTTTTCATTTACTTTAATGAGTTCTAAAAGACTAGTGCTCGAAAATGTCTTCATATTTCGGGAGTCTGAAAAGAGTTGAAAGAGGAATCATCCTTGAGGAACGAGTGGTATGAATGGCAGAAACTGGTTCCATTCATTATCAAATTGCTCAAAATGCATAGAGGTCAAGAGGTTGGCTAAAAACACCACTCATCCCAAATTTTTCTCAAGAAAGTGTAAAAACCAAGTGAAAGTGTATGATAGACCAATTAGATGGTGATGATGGGATGAGAAAACGAAGGCTCATATGGAAGAAACAAAATGATAAAAAATGGAAATCACGTGGGATAAATCGGTAATGGTTTCATTTTTATTGAAGCTTGAAACATTTGAAATTATGCTTGAAATTTCTTTTAGTTTTACACATCCTTGAAATAAGGAAAAAATATTCTTGAAATCATTCTTCATGCCCCCAACATAATGAATAATTAGAGGTACATATACCCCAAACTTCATTTCATGCACCTAAGTAGACTATTTATTACTAACAAGTGGATGGAATGAAAGTTCATTTACAAGATCAAGTGAAAGACTCGACTCAGAATTTACGAGATCTAATCAAAGACTCAAATTGTAAGGGGATATGTTTCCATTTTTTAAGAAATTGACACAAGAAAAAAGCCCTACTCATGGGACCTTATTTCATTTTTTAACTAGATTGACACAAGAAAGGGAACTGGTCTTGGAAAAACTGGTTTCGTTTTTAAATGAGCTTGACACAATAAAATGAACTATTCCCCATGATGCCTTGATTGTGACTTACAAAAGGCGATGGATTCCATGAGGTTCTCATTAGATGGGAGAAAAATTTCGTGGAAGGTATCAAAGGGTCCGATGGAAAGATAAAAATCCAATTCCCCTAGTAAATGATGCACCATATCACCTACTAGATTTAGGTCGAAAGAAATTGAGAAAACAATCAAAGACTACTCTTCAACAATAGGTAACGGTATAATATAGGTTTCCAGATAATTAATCTATGAAAACAAAGATACCACCTGTATAAAATACCATTTAGGGATGCTAGTTTATTGGGAGTCAAATTAGTACCAATGAATGAAAGTTGGTTTATGGTCACGATCCTTCCTTCATGTGGTAAACACATTACATGAAAGAGTAAAGGGACAAGAGATCCCATTCCATAATCATAGTCATGCCCAAGGAGTAAATTAAATTCCAAAGGTCATTGGACTACCATCACATCGGTATAGAGAGTTTTTCCTCCTAAATTAATAAACAACTCAAGAATAATACCTAACAGTTGCTTGGTTCCTTTACTAAAAGACAACAAATTCTTGGTAACATGCGCAAGGTGCAAAGAACCAAAATCTTTCGAAGTAGTTGAAGACATAAAATAAATAGACACGCCTTCGACTATGATTGTGCTAGGTACAATCATATTATAAGTCGATACTCTTATTTGGAAAGACACATAAGGAGGAAGAAGATATCCTAGACGTCCATTCCAATTAAAGGAAGTGATCATACTACTTGGAGGGTGTACCAGGGGAAGGGAGAACTTACTCCTAATTCATTGGAATCTCAAGAAATAAGAAGAACCTGAGTAGTATGAAGTTCACTCTCTATGGGAAAGATATGATCAAATTAAGGTGGAATTGATTCAACCGTTTTCTCCGACCAATGGTTGGCAGGGAATAGATGCACGAGATTCATATTCAGAGAGAGTGGGATCGGCTTGAGACAGATTTTTATGAATCACTTCATCAACTAGTGGAGGATTGGGAGAAAGATTTTTGTAACCAGCCGGAAGATGAGGTTAAGAAGCTATAAGGTTCTCCAACACTTTTTAGGCTTCATTCATGTTGGAATAGGGTCTCCTACAAGAGCTGCAAAACTGGTCCATTTTTTATATTTTGATTATATTTAGTCTAATGCAAGGGTTTTGGGGTAGGTAAAAGCCCCTAATGCATTGTAAATGGGTTAAGGGTAGACTAAGAGTCCGCAAACCACGGTTTGTGGACCCTTGGATGTGTAGGCTAAAATAGTATAAGTATTTGAACCTTTTTGAGTTGTAGGACAGACTGGAATTAAGATTGGTGCGAATTGCAAATTAGTAGATCAGTTTGGATTTTTGGGGAAAGGACACCTGCTGGCTATGTGAAAACCCCTACTGGCTGTGTGCGCATGTGGGTTTTCGGGTATGTAAGATACCTTTTGATAAGTAATATATGTGAAGTATTTTAGATATCTGATGTTGTTTGATCTATCTGGTTATGATTATTGTGGACTCAAATGACATGTGATTCTGTTACGAGCTGCGAATGATATATGTTTATAAGCCGTGAATTATCTGTGTTATGATTACTGTATCTGCAATCTGATTAGGTCTGATGCAAACATATTGTTTTATTCTTATACTTGGTTGTCTGCACGTGGATGCAAGCCTGTTATATAAATCTAGTAATACTATACTCTTTTTAATCATTGAAAGTCCTACGGACGACCTCTGACTGTGTTGATCTGATAGTTTCTGAATAGTTGAACTTACTTGCTCTCTCTCTCAGGGTGCAGAAACCTAGTTCCAGCACCCACCCATACTGCTTCGGGTGAGACTTTGGCCTATGCAAGTAGGTCACTATCGAAAGGGCCAGTAGTATAGGGGTTTGTTGGCAAAAATTAACCTCCGAACCTGGTTCAGGACCCCTCAAGCCAACAAATGGTTTCGTTACCAGGACCGGGAGCATTTTGAGAGAGGGATCGGGTAATGCCAAGTCTAGAAATTGATGAATGGTTCAAACGACAAGTTCAAGAATTCGTAGTGAAAGAAAATCGTAGTAGGAGGTTGACCACCAGAAGATGACATGGCTGCGCACATGAAATTGCCTACCTTTAAGGGTGTGGGAGATGAGGACATGGAGCAATTCTGGTTTGTCACATAATCGGTATGGATTTCACTGAATGTAGTTAGTGACGCGGTGAAGAGGGCACAGTTGTCCCTTGCTTTCGAAGGAAGGGCTTTGGATTGGTACATGGGATATATCGGACAACATGCAAACTCAACCATCGAAGAGGTTAGGAACGCCTTAAAACAACAGTTCAAGAAGCCTAAGTCATATTCTCAAATGGTGGTTGATCTAAAGGATTTCAAGCAAGGACCTTCTGAGTCTGTGTGGGAGGCCGATCAATGGCTGAAGAAGGTGATCAGGGAAGGAGGATTTTAGTACGATGATAGACAACACACATAATGGTTCATTGCTATGTTGCTACCTCACCTGCATGTACCTATGGGTCACCAAACTTTCGAAACACTAGACAAGGCCCTGGAGGTCACTATGAAGTTGGAAGTTGTGCTCAGAGATGATACCCATCTAGGCATCTTGTAGATCCAAGGAAAACTGGAGGCGATGCACAAAAAGATCCAGAACCTGCGAAAGGAGCGAGGCACAGAGGTTAGTTGGGAAAGATGGTGCATACGTTGCAGGATGAATGGTCACACCAATGATAACTGCCCATTGTTGACAGACTACATGAAGGCTAGGGGACCTAGTCCGCTGCGCCCTAGGGAAGTGGCAGGAACAAGTGGGCCGACACTATGGTGTGAGGATTGCCGCGTTACAGGGTTGCACGACACGAACCATTGTCCCTGCCTTGCTGCGTACGTGATAGAAGTAAAACAAAAATGGTGTAGGTTCTGCAAGTTGATAGGAAATGATGAACAAAACTTCCAGACGTATGATTTGATGATCGATCGGGGGAATCTCTATAGGGTGCAGTCGGACCCATCTTCACCTAGATCGCTCTCGAGTGCAGGGGGCTCCCTGGAAAGGGGAAAGGGAGGCGGAAGAGGTGGAAGCATAGGTCAGGGATGAGCGCAACTCATATGTTATAAATGTGGAGAGGTAAGGAACTTTGCTAGGGACTGTCCAAACCCCTCAAGATAGACTTGTCAGTATTGCAGGCAGCTGGACCATGCGATTGAAGGTTATCCAGTCTTCATAATGAAAATGTAGGAAAAGTAGCCGACACCTACGCAAAAGGTGTAGAGGGTTAAATCTGAACTACGAGACAAAGGTCCAAGCGTAAATGTCATAACACACAGTGGGATGGCCACGGGGGGGCTTGGGGATAAAACTACAACCGAGCCTCTAATATGACCAAAAGTTAGTAAACAGGAAGGGTTGGATCTAAAAAAGGATAAAGAAACATTTATCGTAGCTCGCAAGGACTTTGACGAGGTAGAGGCATCTACTTCGCAGCTGCCTGAGGACCTCAAGGTGGATGAGGAGGTCAAACCCCTTTTACAGGAATGTATGAAGCTGTTGCGTAACCCAAATGCTGTGGAAATATTCAGGCATTAATAGATAGTTGCGCAACACAACCTATATTCCCTCTGGAATTCAAGGACGTACACAACTCTATAGGTATAATAAACGCACCGGTAGGGAAATGTGGTTGACTACGCAGATCGGTGATTACAAGATGGATCAGGTTATTTTGGACCTAGGGTTAGATGCGAATGTATTACCTAAATAGACTTGGAAACGAATAAGAGAGCCTCAGTTGGAAAGGTCTACCATCCAGCTATGTATGGCCAATCAACAAAATATCATTCCATTGGGAATACTATCGAGATTGTGGTGGATATTGCAGGGGCTAGGGTCCAGACTGACTTTGAAGTAATTCAAATCGTCGAAGATGCAGACCCCTACCCCGCGCTCGTAGGCTTGGATTGCGCCATCGATATGGGTGGTATAATTAACCTAAAGAAGTGAAGCATGGTATTCGAGAATAATGGTACCAGTGTAATAGTACCATTAGATCCAACGAAAGGGGAACAATACACAGAACGAGTGTGTGATGAAGAGGATGTGGATCATATCTATAAGTTGACTGTGTGAGATGAGGATTGGATCAACCCCATGGCAGAGGGGGTACTCTGCCGGGAAAAAGATAGTGAATGTTTCTCCGAATCTGATGGGGAGATAGAGAATTGGAAAAATTGGTTACATGATGTCTCTGTGCTGCGATGCCTTTGGATCAGGAAGAACTTCTGATGCATCTCCTCAGAGGTAAGACATCTACCTTATTTCGATGGTTCTGGTATTGTTAGGAACTTTTTACGAGCATTTGAAGCCGAGGTTCCCCAAGAAAGACGGCTATGGGTCTGTAAGTTGGCCATGCGTGGATTACCTACGCAATGGTGGGTAATGCATGAGGAGGAATTCCAAGATTGGGAGGAGTGTATAAATATGATGATCCTATGATTTTAGGCCCTAGCCAACATGTGAATCAAAAATTTCCTTCGAATCGAAGATCCACATGAACATCTATTCGCCTGGATAAAACAATGGTGTGATAGGACTGGCCAGGAGTGGGTTCATCTACTTATTCATGCCCTGGGACCACTTCCCACTGCATGGTACTTACATGTCGAGCTCCATTAGTGCACCCGCCACTAGGAGGCTTTGAGGGATGAATTTTTGGGAACATTTGGATTGGTAGGTGGGACAAAGGCGCTTGGCACAGATCTGCAGAACATTGACACTGTCGCATGGGGTGAAGCACACATATGTATCGCACATGAATTAACCAATTGGGAGCCGCAGACACCAAGCATGATCACATATTGCAGCCTAGCCCTAAAAGAAGGTAAGAATGATCCACGAGAGGGTCCAGGGTTTGAATTGAACAGGTTACACACGGTTACTAGACCACTAGGGCTGTGAATGGATTGCATGGAAACACACCCCACGGTAGAAAAAATTGCGGATGCGAATAGTATATATCTGCCAGTTCCCACAACATAGTGGCAGCTGCGCTCAATTCTCAGCCATGTAGGTTATTACAAAAATTTTGTTCGGAAATATGTCGTGATCATAGCACCGCTGAAAGCTTTTCTCACGAAGGCAGCCCAGTTTTGTTGTGACGACACAAGCTGAGCGAACATAACTTTGGGTTTGAAGTACTTAGTGCTTAAGCCCGTGTTGGGGGAAGATGCGTAGGAGGCGTAAGTGTTTTAACCAAGCGTAGAAGGGATGCCAAGCACAAAAGAGGTGCGAAAACTAGTCGTTGGCACAGTAACCTCTGGTAAAAAGAAAAAGTTACTATTAAAAGGAGCAGGCTGCTGGAATTTAATGAGGTATTTTTTGAGGATTTTTTACCATTTACCTGATGGGAAGTTCCAGGTCAAGTTTACCCTACCGTTGGATGCCTGCAGATGCTATAAAAAGAGCCGGATAGATCAAACAAGGTTTTCGTCTCACTTGCATAACTTGGCCCTATCCTCTTTATCTGACGAGAGCCTAAGCTATAAGATTCTTTGGGTCTGCATTGTTCCTCTAATTTTGGATCAACCCCCCCTGCTAATAGTAGCCACCCAGAGTCAGGATTCATTTTTTGCGCTAGGATGATGACCACTAATCCAGCTGAGCCCTCGGCACCTACTACCCCAAAAGTTGAAGAAGTAATGGATATTGGATCTGAGGATGAAGCGATACCCTCAACATCGGTCACCAGGAAGGGAAAAGAGCAAGAACAGGGCTCAAGGAAGCCGTCCAAAATTGCAAAATGGGCTTCAGGGAAGCCTAGGACCTCCCCAAGGCATGCCAAGTCCCCGCGAGCAACACCCCAGGCTCGAATGAATAGGAGGAAGCCCTATCTACTAATTTGATCAACTGGTTACCTCCCTTCATCTTCCTGCGCAGGTCCTCGACGCACACACCAAAGAACCTTGATGGCCTGGTTACCTATCTGGAGACACTGATAACCCCGGGGGAAGTCCCTGTCCTGAGTGACCCCTGCGGGAAGCTCCATGAAGTTAAATTTGACGATCATGACTTGGTGAACTATGAAGCATTCCCTGAGCTAACCCCCGCACTATACTTTGACACAATTTACATGGATGATGGGGTCACAGTCGTTCCACAGTGCTGGGTAAGCGAGTTGGCCAGATCCGGGCCCTTGAACCTACTACGTATGCCCCACTTTGGCCATTACAATGTCATGGATTGACTGGCCTGATAGCTGCTTGCCCTAATTCACAATGGCTGCTTATGGATTTAAGATAGGGTCCCCATAGATGCTGCATTAGTTCATAGAATCACGAACCTTCCCATGAACGAGCCACATCCTCTAGAGCGTGTGGGCAAGAAATATGAAGGGGAAACCGCTGAATATGTGCGTCAGACCTACCATGCGGAAAGGAATACGCAAGGCTTCATCATAAAATCCATCGGCGACCAGACTATGTAGATGGGTACCATATTACTAGCTTGCAAGCTAATGTGGAAGCGCCATGTCACAAACATCCCTACCTATGTCATTTGGCTAGCCGGTCAATGTGTGAACGGGATCTACCTCAATTGGGCCCAATACTTATGCAACGAGTTCTTAGCCAACGTCCGTGAATTGCAGGAGCAGGGGAAAGCCTTCTGTTATGCCTGGCTACTCTTTCTGATAGCCCATGTTGCCTAGGAAACCCCTGCGAAGTTCGTCCTCCCCGAGCTCCCTCCAAATATGTGTGAAGGGTCCTGGTATGCCCATTTGAGGGATTCAAAGGATGCGCATCGCATAGAATATAACCAAGTTTTCTAGGTCCTCTTCTAGAGTAGCATGGCCACAACCATAATTCTCGACGTCGGCTGTCCCCCATAGTATATGAAAAGTATAAGAGCATCACAACATTCTAGGTTACCACGAACGACACTAAGATTTGCAGCCACAAGGATAAGACCTGGACGTCACTTCTGTATATGGTAGCAGACGAGGAAATTGACAATGTAATTGCATTATGGCCTCCTGCCTGGAATATAGGCTTCAAAACCAGCGCCATGGGCACCGCCGGTACTAGCACGACGTAGGTACCCCCACCCGTTATCACCAAGGAGACTCAAAGCACAAGGAAAGACTCAGGAGAAACCACGCAAAAGGACACACAACCTACGCAGACCACCACGAAGAACACTGAGGCTGAGATCTAGGTTGATTCACAGCTAGGCACATAGGAAGTGAACGTCGGAGGTATGAAGTGAACAGGCGAGCCTGTCAAGGGACCTCGGAAGAAGCAATGAACCTAGTGGAAGCAGTGAGATGAAACGGTTACATCAACGAATAGAGATCTCGAACAAATCGCAGATGTCGTCACATTGGCCATAATAGAAAAATGGGTCGCTTTAGAGGAGCACCAGAAGGCTGCGATCAGTGCAATCCAGGAAGATCTTCAAACCTTGCAGCTGAAGGCCGACATAATACATACCAGCATGGATCAAGGACGAATTCCCTTGGCATCGAGCAGTACAGCGATAACCATAGAAGAAAGTCGTCTTTGTCCCTTACCTAGTGCCGCCCTTGTGATCAGTTCGCCGAACCAAGAGACTTAGCTCCAAGTAGGTGCAAGGGTGCAGTCGAATCTTTCCAATCAACCCCATGCAGCATTACAAGGTCCTCCACACTGCAGTGTTTTAGGAGATTCACCATTGGGACCAACAAGTCCACCACCAACTTCGTATGGCCGAACAGACCTTCGCAAAACATAATGCAGAAGTACTCTTTGCTATCGCACAGCAAGCAGAGCTCGAAACTATGATCCATTAGCTTTTCATAGAGGTTACAGAAGAAATCCTAGCCGTAGCCACCCCTCGGGCTAAAGTAGAAGGATTGGTCGCAACATTGAATACTTCCAGGATGGAAATGTAGGTCATTAAGACATAGTTGGAGCAGCAAATCTCTGCCTTACAAGCCAAACTGCAACCTGAAACACCCCCGGAAGTATGAGCCTAGTGCACTGTGCTAGTGACCGAGGCTACCAACACCATTATAAGACAGATTGCTTAGGGCGCCCAGTTACTCGAGGACACCATGTAGCTTTGGACCAAGATCCAGTGCAATCCGGTCCTCTAGAAAATCAATTAATACTTGCGACAAAAGGAGGCAGATTTCAAGCACATCGAGGCTACGTTACCTACCTTGGTCCCTACACAGCATTTGGCGCAGTTGCAGACCAGCAACACCCTCCCAGATGAGATCGAGGGACTCCGCCATAAGAAGCATGTTATCGGGGAATGCTTGAAACCTTTGGCTACTGCAGCCCGCCAGCTTTCACAGGATGTTGATGGTGCTGTGAAGCGACTAAACCAGACACTAGAGAGTTTCACGACTGCGACAGAAGGACTGACCTCACAAAAGCTTGTAGATATTGCGCAGAGTGCTACTGCTCAGAGTCAAGAAGTGTTGCCCCTGTTGGTCGCAATTGTCAATGCACTGCGCATGCAGGTGGAGACCCCACCACCATAGTGACTCGGGACGAGTCACAAGATTGTGTTGGGGGACTGTTGGAATAGGGTCTCGTACAAGAGCTATGAAACTTGTCCATTTTCTATATTTTTTATTATATTTAGTCTAACGCAGGGGTTTTGGGGTGGGTCAAAGCTCCTAATGCATTGTAAATGGGTCAAAGGTAGACCAAGAGTCCACAAACCACGGTTTGCAGACCATTGGATGCGTAGGCTAAAATATTATAAGTAGTTAAACCTTTTTGAGTTGTAGGACAGACTGGGATTAAGATTGGTGCGAATTGAAAATTAGTAGATCTTTTGGGATTTTAGGGAAAGGACTCCTGCTCGCTGTGTGCGCAGAGATCCTCAGTCCTGCTATGTGCGGACCCTGCTGGTTGTGTGCGCAGGTGGGTTTTGGGGTATGTAAGAGATATCTGATGCTGTTTGATATCTAGTTATGGTTATTGTAGACTCAAATGATATGTCATTCTGTTACAAGCTGCGAATGATATATGTTTATGAGCCACGAATTATCTGTGTTATGATTACTGTATCTAAAATCTGATTAATTTTTCTACGAACATATTGTTTTATGCTTATACTTAGTTTTCTGCAAGTGGATGCGAGATTTTTATATAAATCTGGTAAAACTATACTCTGGTCAATCATTGAAAGTCCTGCGGACGACCTCTGATTGTGTAGATCTTATAGTTGCCGAACGCGTCGACTTACCTGCTCTCTCTCTCAAGGTGCGAAAACCTGGTTCCAACACCCAACCATATTGCTTTGGGTGAGACTTTGGCCTGCACAAGTAGGTCACTACCGAAAGGGACAGTATAGGGGTTTGTTGGCAAACCTTAACCTCTGAACCTGGGTTAGGACCCCTCGAGCCAACAATCCATATAAGGAAAAAGGTGAATATGATGATTCCCCTCACATAACCTACAGGGAAACTTGACTTTCCCATTCTTCCCATGGACCTTACTATCACTAGTTGAGTTTGAAAACTTGAAGGATGAGAATTTATTTTAAAGTTAATAAATCTTGGCGAATATGACTAGTGTCTAATATGAAAACTATAAAATGTTTGCTGATATGTTTATAAAATATCCAAATTTTTAATTATTCTATACGTAGATTCTATATAATTTTGGTGATTTTTAGGGTATAATAACTATAATGTAAAATTTGGGCAAATCGTTTTTAAAAGAAATGGAAATTTGAATTTTTTTTTTGGAGAAAGCATGGAAAATTAGCCCACTTGCAAATATTAGCCCCTAAAATTTTCATTTTATAAACAAGCCCCATCCCCCCATCCTTGGATTTCATGTTGAAGCACCTTTAACGATAGAGAGAGTCAGAGTGAGGGAGGGGTGGGGTGGATGTGAACTATTAATAATGAGTTTTCCACTAGATAAATTTATATTATTTCACTCTTAAAGGCTTTGGTTTCCTATCATAGCATGAAGATGGAAAAATTCCCTAATTAATATTTATTTAATCCACAATCTTTCTCAAAGCTCAATAGTACTAACATAATTTCTCTCGACACCTTTGGTTGTAATGGATTCAATAGGAATGAAATGATAACAGGCGCCTACCTATATAGAAACTAGTTTTTCATAATAAAAATTGTGTTTATTTATTGCCAACCAAATTTTCCAACATTAGAATTTTAGAAAAGTTGTATATGCCCACTTTAGAATTGATTTTTTATGAAATTATCCTAAATATTTTTGCTTCTAGGATAAAAAAATTTCATTTCAGTTGATAAGTTCAGAAAAATTATTTCCCGCTTCATCAAATTCCACTTGTAAAACTTGAATGGTTGATTGACATTTTAAACAGAGAAGAGGAACAATTTCCTATATTGATTCACACAAAGCACACCATGAAGGCCCACATATTCCTTTCTTTTTTATATTATCTAGCATAATAATTTTCCCATGACATGGCATCCGCTGAAATATTGTCACTTTGAGAAAATCATTTCCATTCCCTATACATTTCCAGAAAACTAACCTTTGGGGATGAGAAATGTTCTATAGTTTCACCTTGTATCTAGTCTTAAATGCATATTCATATCCATTCAGGCCCCATACTTCATCATCATTCATATGCTTACATAAATGAGATCAACATTTTAGAAGAATGAATAAATAATGACATTGGTATATCAAGTGCGTTGGACGTGAACACCCTCGGGGTTAGTCTCTACTAAGAAGACAACATGATGTGATCCCTTCACGTGGATTTTCTCGGATATTTTCTTGGAAAAAAAAATTGTTCCAGAAGAAATCATTTTCTAGCCTTGGTAAATTCTTGTTTTTTGATCTTTTCTAGAAATCTTGAATAAGGTTGTGATTCCATTATAAGAAAACCATTCTCTTATTTCATATGGTTAGGTGATGAAAGGAAAATGAGCCTTTGTTTTAATATATTTATTCCATTTGTTTCTTTGTTTCTCATTCTCGAGAATCCATGATAGCTAATTAAGAAAAAATGAGTAGTTATTTTGCATAGTTATATATAGGTGAGCCATCTCTTCCCAACAAAATATCTTTAATCTAGTCAACTCAAGGTACTTATTACTTAATTATAATTTCTGCCATTTCACTTCATATGAAATGAGCAACGAAATAATTCTCTCTCATATAGAAATATTCATTAACTATGTGTCTTATATCACAATCCCTATAGATTCTTTCTTTACTCTAACGGTATCCCAATTAGTTAGGTGAAAAATTTTGGTGTTGGCTTTACCACCGTGCCATATAAATTTTCTTATTCCCTTTGAGATATGTTGCATTGTGCCAAATAAATCCAATAGGTTTTAACATTAATATATTGTCAACAATGAAAGAATGGATTTGATTATAACAACGCAACTAGCTATATCTAGTTAAGGTGATCTCCTATAATACATTTTTTCCTTTAAATTTCTAGTGAATATGATATCACCTCAAATATATGGGTACTTTGAAATATATGGACATTCAAATAGATTTAAAGGATCTCCAATAAAAAAAACTAGGCGATTCAAGAATTCTAGAAAACTCTCTAGAAACCATTATCTTACTTTTAAAATCAGTAAGAAATGATTTTAGACCTTTGAAAAGTATCTTAGCGATTGTCGTTGAGGATCCCCCGGGATGAAGAGTGTCATCTAAAAATTGTGAGTGATTTAAATATTCTACCCCTTCAGAATGAAAATCCCTTAAATATTTCCCATCGTTCTTTTCAATTATAGCCTTCTACCTAAGCTCTCTACCATCAAAATATATAGTAGGGGTAATAGGGAGCATCTCTAATGAAGAAACTAGTTTTTCTAAAATAAAAAAGTTGGTTTTATTTTAACTAAGGAAGATATCCAAGTTGATCCTACACAAGAAATGCTCCAGTGAATGAGAACTTCGCAGAAACAAAATCAACAAAATATTCCAAATGTGAAAGAGTGTCAAATTTTTTCAAAACCATTTTCCATTCCAATTTTATTAACCATTCCTTTTTCTCCACCATTATTAATTTAGCGCACAAATATTTGGACGAAAATTAGACTATATACTATTTGTTTTCTCTAATATGAAATCACCATGGAAAGGTATTTTTTAAACATATAATGGAGACTTTCGAACCTAGCAAAACATGAATGATGATTTTCCTATAGAATCAAGTGAAAAAATGATGAATTTCCACTCCCACAAAATTTTTCTTTTCTTCTTATCCAATTTGACATCCAACACAAATCAAATTTTATAATGTGTTAGAAAGCTCCAAAAAATGAATTGGAATCCCACCAATCCCTAGATCCTTGCTAGGAGTGTGGCCCCAAATAACTTCTATAAGCTTATTTATTTAACCTTATTACTCAGTTCTACATTATCTACCTTAGATACTAGATTGGAAATTTCTAGCAACACTTTTGTTGTTGCATCAACCTCTATTCCTGTTATTTTCCTTGCAATTGCTTAAAATGAAAAAGTGCTCATTATTTATGTTTGCAAACTTTCTTTTTCACCACAATACTTTTGGTGATTTCCTTTAATCAATTTATTATTTCTTTTCTTTTTTCCTTTTTGGAAGAATATTTTATTCTTATCCTCTAATTTTAGCCATAGACTTCATAATTTTAACTATCAATATTCTTCTTGGACTCAATTGAATTGATAAATCTTATATGGGTTAAGCTTCTTTCCTCCATTATTCTTTGGTACATTATATCTTCTTCCTCTATAACTAGTTGGAGTTTTCTGAATTGTTCTTTTATATCAATTCTCTTTATTTGAAGAGGAAAATAAGACTTCTTTCCTGAAACTCTTTAAACAAGTTATAGTTCTTCGTAGCTTTGGCTCCTTGGTCTCCCAAAAATATGATGTTGATCCCCAAAAAAAAGGTTCTCCCAACATTTTGGATAATATCATAGTTCTTATTAGCTTTGACTCCTTGGTCTCCCAAAAATATGATGTTGATCTTAAAAAAAAAAATCTCCCAATCCTTTGAAATTTGAAATATCAAGTTTATAGGATTATTGTTTGAATCTCCATGCACCATAATTTGGAAGGATATTTCCAAATTCTCTAAAATCATATCATTAGGAATGTGAGATCTATTCAATCATGTAGCAATGTGCTGAAGTTTATTCCACATATTTCTCCATGTGAATCACGCCTTCTTTGGAATGGTGTCGAACAAGTTGTCTATTTTTGGGAAGCAATAATTGAGATGTGATTTTCGGGAAGAATTATTTCTTATGTTAGCACTTGAAAATCAAATGTTCCAGCCTTTTTCCAAAAAAATGCTTGATTGTGTTACCTCCTCTATTTTGTTTACTATATAAAGTTAGATTGAAAACATATGTAACAATGATTTTCTTATCTAAATCTAGTTTCAATTAAGGAATTCCAAAGATACCATTTCTCCCAATATTCCACCTTAGCATCGGAATTTTATAAAACGAACTATTTACCTCATATTATATGAGCTAAAATTTCCATGATTCAATAATAGGTTGACTCGTGATGAGTGATGTCAAACTAACTTAAATATGAGAAATAACATTGATCTTAAAAATCCCTTTAAGCACTAATGACCACTTCCTTGCTATTTCTTGATATTATAGATCCTACTCCCAACAATTCTTCCTCTCCCATATTGGCCTTTTGAATTAGGATTACTAGTGACTTTTAGGATTGAATGAGCTTCCTTCTTTTTCAATATTTCCTTTCAGTACCTAATCCTCTACAATTCCAAGAGAAAATATTCAATATTTCACTAATGAAAGAGTGATACGACTACCTTGAGTATCTACTTCTTCTACTTTCTTGGGCTTTAGCTAAAATAATTTTAACCATTATCCATAGAAACCCTTAAATGATAACTTAAAATCTATTTTTTAGCACTAGTTCCTCTATTTTCTTTAGCCTATTTCTTTCCAATCATCTTTCGAAGGTGTTACCCTTCTAATATATTATAATTTTAACCCTTGATCCATAGAAACCTTTAATAATAACTTCAAATTTTTTTATTTTTTTTTTCTAACACTAATTCCTCTATTTTCTTTAGCCTATTTCCTTCCCATCATTTTTGTAAAATGATACCCTTCTAATATATTTCCTTCTCTCCACTTTGTTGATGGGAAGGAAGTTTTTGTTAACTACAATACTCAGATTCTTGAAAAAACTTCTCCATACCAATTTCACATGATATTGAAGGTCAAGGTATCTCTTGTACATAGATTATAACTCCTTTTGGATTTGCTAAATAAAGGGGTCATCCTCTTATCGATTGATGTAAACATTTCACTTCACCAATATTTATATTCATAACCATCCTTGAATTTGTTAACCAAATAAATTCATCATTTCCTTCATTGAAATATAGAGTGTACTTTAAGACATTCAAATTGCTACATATGTTTCGGTTTCTAGTTTAAGTAATTGAGAGTATGGTTTGTTTTTGCTACATTTAAATTCAATCTTTGCAAAAAGAACATGTTAGACTTGGAAGATGATCTTGACTTGAACATCTCCAGCTTCGCGCTAGATATTTTGCAAAAGGACATGTTGACCTTGACATCCCTCGACCTAATTTAATAAAAAATAATTTTACTTAAAAAAATATTTATTTAAGTAAAAATTTCCATTTTATGCCATTTTTCTTTCCAACGGTCATATGTCACCGTTGACATTCATTACCCCGAATATCAAATTATTCTTGTACCTGCACACATCTTAATTTCTTATAATTAATATTTTTTAAGAAATCTAAAGGAGAAAACTCCAACCATCGAAATTCAAGCGTGCTTGCAACGTAATGTCTAATAATTAATAAAATATTCTAATGAAGAAAACTGTTACCATCAAAATTCAAGCTAGTTGCAACAGCCACAAGAGGAAGGCCAGTTGACTCTAGTGCGCCTTTGAAAATGGAAGCCAGTTGACTCGAAAGCTCCTTTGACAAGGATGGACCCCAACTGCAAGAGCTGCCTGACAGTTGTTGTGATTGTGATTGCAGTTGTACAGGCACAATGGCAAATTTGTCTGGGGTTATCACGTATCGGTGCACTCATAAATTCTTCCCTATTTCTCATCTCAGATGGAAGCTTCGGTAGGAACGAAGAAGAAATTATGCACGCACAGTTGACTTATTTATCTCTCACATTACTCCTCCACTAATCTTACGCCCTATAAATTTTGTTAGGGTAGGCTGCTGCAAACGAAGAAGCTTCAAACGGCGTTAGAGTTCGTTTCTAGATAAGCCCTAATGGGAGAGGAAGTAGTTGTTAGTGATGCAAGAGGCAGGATAGCTAGGGATACAGCAAGGCTTGTGGCCGCTCCTTTTCTGGTGAAAACGTATCGTTTAGTGGATGATCCCTCCACAGACCACATCGTTTCCTGGGGAGACAATAACAATACCTTTGTGGTATGGCGCCCAAAAGAGTTTTCTGCTTCTGTGCTGCCAAGTTACTTCAACCACACCAATTTCTCCAGCTTTGTTAGGCAGTTGAATACTTATGTAAGCATTCCTTACTTTATCTGTTTCTGAAATTTCTATCTGTTTTTTGAAATTTCTAGCAATTGAGATATCTTTTTAAAATAGGCAATGGAATTGTGTATAGGTCATGGATAGATAATGATGGGGTGGTTTGTTAATGCATTTATGAAATCATTTTTTCAATTCTTTAGCTCATTGAAATCATGTCTAATCATATATTAGACATGTTGAAAATATAATCTACCAAACTTTAAAATATATATATATATATACAATGGAGTGTTGAGATATTTTTTAGTTTTCAAATTTTAACTAATCTGCAATCGAGTTTTGAGATATCAAAGTGTTCATGTATTTAAGGGTTTGTTGATCCAGGGATTTCGAAAAATAGTTCGGGGGCGTTGCGAGTTTGCGAACGAGTTATTCAGGAAGGACCAGCAGCATCTGCTCCCTCATATCCAGAGAAGGAAACCCTCCCCATCCTCGGCGCAGATGGAATATGGTAACTACTCATTATTCCCACCTATTTCGCCGACCCAACACCATGACGTTTCTACAGCGGCCCCTTCTCTTGCCGAGGAGAGTGAGACATTAAAGAAAAATAATTCCTTGCTCTTATCAGAGATTGCCCACCTCAAGAATATATGCAGCAGGGACATCACACTCCTTATTCTGCACAATAGCAGGGGTACTTCTCTGGCCGACGTGGACAGAAATATCCACAACGTAACTCCCTGTAGTTCCACTGAAGATGTTTCCAAGGAGATCACTACGAGCCCACCAAAACTGTTTGGAGTTCCTCTATATTAGGCGCCTTCAGAACTGTCACAGGCTTTCAGAGGGCGTCCGTAATTTTAAGGTCATATGTCGAACTCTATAGCTTCCACACTAATGAAATGCCATTTACAATAATATGGTTTTCTATTTGCTCTTCCTTGTATATAATAAGTCTAGTTTCTCTGAAATTTGTATAGAATCACTTCCTTGATTGTGCAAAATTAAGACTTCGCAGTGCCTTCATATAGATAACATAAATTACAGACAAATGGTACTCAAATAACAATAAGTAACTTCTCAGACTTATCGAAATAGCTTGGGTGGATGGTTATCAGTTTTCCTAGTTTTCAGTTCATTGAATCCTTTTTATGTATGGATGTGTGTTGTGATTACTCCTACCGACATGGAAAAATTGAGATTGATTTCTTTGGAGATTTTGAGTAAACTGGCCGGAGGCATCAAATTGCTCCAGTGGAGCTTCCCACTGCCCCAACTAATGTGACAATCCCATGTCAAAATAGAGATACCCACAGATCTATATGATCGGCAAACGTAATTATAAATTTATGCTCTGTATCTCATTTTCTAATCTCGATTTTTCCCTCTTCTCGAAATACTTCGACCAATTATATCGAACAAATAAATTTCATGTATATTTACAATAAAATTTCTATCCTCTTCTAAAATGACCTAACCCATTATATTCGACAATAAGATTTTTCTCATCTTCTAAAAATGACTTAAGCCATTACGTTGGGCAAATCGTGTAGTTATAGATGTATTAGTATATAAGTCAAAATAATAAATTTGACAAAAAAACATAATGTGGGTTATTTTGAATAGTCATGTGTGAGAGGACGAACTGCTCATCACTATGGAGAGGTTGAATGCGTTTTTATATAATGTATTAATCCACATATATTTGTTCCCTAAGCTTTTAGATATGGAAGAACCTTAAATTTTTTTACAATTATACTTATTTTGAATTACATTTTGAAAATTAATTAAGAGACCTATAATCTACTTCTTTGCCCAACACAAATTATTTATGAAAATTATTATTGTTTTTGAGTTTGAAATCTCTACTTTCAAAATTGATTTTGAAGCCCTATGCAGACCTATGTCACTGCAACAAAGAATAGTTTTATCGTTATATCTGAAAACGAGATAGATATTAATAACTACCCAAAAACTAGAAAGCAATTGCACCCTATTTTTGTTATAAGTAAACTAAATATCTTCTTCATAGGATTTTTATCTATCCAATGACGGAACTAGCTATTCTGATTGTCTATAATGCTCTCATTTTCAATAATCAATCCCATATCTATATTTATATATATATGAGACAAAAAACAATAAAATGGAAAACTCCAGCATATATATGTCTATTACGAAGATGAGAGAAAACCAACAAAATAGCAAACAACTTGATAATGGACTTGATAGTGCGGAGAACCGCTCAAATAATCCAACCTTTATGGAAAAGCCCGGCAAACGTTCCACATCCTCCGGTCCAACATTTATGCAAATGCCCGGCAACCAATGGACATGCTCTTGATAATGGACTATGGTGCAGAGAACCCGCTGAAAGGGTCCAACATTTTAAGCAAATGCCCCACAACCAATGCACATCCACCAGGACAACGCAAGGTGGCCTACCAAGAAATGTACGACCTGTATATTGCCCGCGATAAACTGCATACATTGTCGAGACATAGATGTGGCCTGCATGCGACCTCAATATCTGACCCGTGAGATAATATAAAACGTACAACTTATGAGAAGAGTAACGCTGACTCTGCAAATTAATTTTGCAATGGCAATGGTCTGATAATCCCAAATGTGTTCTTCTTCGACGACACAATCAGAAGGTGAGCTAAGTTAGTGCAACAATCATATTATGATGGCTTTAATTTCACGAGTCTAAAGAAAATAGACCTTTATTACTTATTTGCGCTCGTCAAATAAGTAATTTAAGGAATCCCAAATAATCCTCACAGTAGCAGAGGTACTATGCCACTAATCAATGGACAAGAATATAGGAGATAGAATTATCACATATAATACATTGAATATTTAGTATTCAACCCGGGGTGGAAATGAGCTACGAGAAAATGTCAATAGGGACATGGTATCTTACAATTTAAGGAATCCTTCAACGATCCATGTAGCTTGCAATCGATAGCATTTCGTAATAATTGATTGCATTTACTGATTTAATGTAATAATTTTAACGCTTATTTTTAGTAATTCAAATCAAATTAAAAGAAAGAATATACAAACTACAATCATATGGTCATTAAATATCACAAAACAAAAGTGATTTTTAAGTTAGAAATCCAAAAAGCGAATACCAAGAGACTTTCAAGTTAGAAATCCAAAATGCGAATACCAACATTAAAACATTTAATTTTTATTTACTCTATTTCAGGAATGTCTAGTTACGATGCCTTTGCTATCTTTCTCACCCCAATGCACGGAGTTGTTTTTATCTTTTGTGTTCTCGCCACCTTGTCCCAAGTGAAAATCCAAAAGAAATAAGGATAGCTGAGGTCATGTGAATAGCAACATGTTTACTTTTCATTTTCCATTTTTTAGTCTTATTTTTATTATTTTATTATTTTTTTCATCTTATTTTATCTCGCATCTATTAATCACCTTCAGACATCTCTTGGAACGGATTTTTGGTCTCGAGAACCATAGAGGAAACTAATATATATCCATGTGCCTTTCCTCTACATGTTTGGAACATAGTTCTAACTCTGAGTACAACTCTTATTCTAGAGCTAGCTCTAATTACTATTTCTAGTTTTGGCAATAGTTTTGGTTCATTGACATTTATCTCTAATCCTTCTCTATATCCGAACTCTATAACTAGCCATCATTCCCAGAGTCTCTTGAACTTGGAAACAGTCCACCTTGACAGCCAATGAAGCCAACTCAAATTTTAGCCTGTGTTTGTATAGGGAGATCCCAATAGCTATGCCTTTGATACATCAAATCCAATAAAAAGAAGTGTGGCTTATTTTCTTCTACTAGGTCCATTTGTTTATAGACATGAAAACAATTCTCTCTTGCTGCACATGCGTAATAGTACACTATCTCTACAATAATCTCATTTGGATGACAACCTTGGTGTGCAATCCTTACACCCTTTTAGCGTTAGATTTTGTATTTCCAATGCTCCCTTTTCCAATGTGCCAACTGTACTAAGCTGTATGTTTAAGTCCGAGTTCTTGTCCCTCTAGTGGCATAGTTATTTTTACTTAACTACAGGCCTCTTCCATTGTCATAGATGGAAAACATCTTTGTGTATTTTTCATACCTCGAATAATATATTTGATCCTCTTACACAGTATCAGAGCTAAGCTAGTATTTGCTTGCTGAATTTTTAATTATTCCAGATTTTCAGACCTACTTAAATGGTTCCGATCTGGTTGAAAGCACTGATTTGACAGATATATCAGATATGAGGTTGATCTACTGTTTGGTTGCAAATCTAAGCAAATCTAAGAGTTTCTTCCAAAAATGGTCCTCCTTTACCTGATTGTTGTTCTCCTTCACCAAATGCCATATCAGTAAAAACTGTCGATGAGCTTCTGTCATACATGGTTGAACAAAGTAGTTATTTTGGCTCTATATCGACTTCTGTATTGTGTAATGGGGGATATTTTTTTAGTTTTGTTCCCTCAGATACATGGCTCAGTTCTTTCGTCCTTTAACTCAAATCATTGCCTTAAGATCTTGGTGAGAAAGAGATCTTGGGATACCAAGTGACGGCGATCCGTTTGAGGTGCTCACACTCTCCATGTCTCACCCAACCTGAGATCGGCGCCTCTTCCCAAACTCGCAGGTGATCCTCGATGACTCTCACAGCTTTCCCTCTACCAATCCATCTCTGGAAACCCTCTTCTTTCTAAAATCTCGACCCGTTACTCTGGTCTTCCAAAACTTTCGGATCTCACATTTTTTTGGCAAAGATCCTCTTCGAGGAGTTGGCAGGTCTTCTTAGTATATGATGAGTCACTTTTACATGGTATGATGATTCACGCAGAGCTTTCTGGTAATGAACTCACTTGCTTCCTAGCCTGGCCACATCGAGGGTTCAATACCATCGAATGCAAGCAGTTTCTGATGCTCAGTCACGGCATATGAGGTCGAAGGACCAGTAAAGATGACTGTGGAGTAGGAGGAACATCTTGTGCTTGTATGAGAGTAGTACTGAACTCTGTCCTCGGGTAAATGTTGTTTGCTACTCATTAACAGGATAATCAGATGATGCAGCAGCAAATACTCCCGAATCTGGTACAATACTACGTAATTGGTGATAGAAATCCCAAGCTTTGTTGCCGCTTGCAGGACCTTGATATGACCGGTTTCAAGTTTTTGCAGAAGAAGATTCAGCAAACTTCAAAGAACCACTGCCTCAGATAATTGCTCCATTGCTAACTTCCCGGTTAAGAATTAAATGGATTCTTCTCTAAAGATTATTGCATTCAATAAACTCAATCATTGCTAGGTAAGAACCCGGCTAGGCATGGCTGGACTTCGTTCTGGATTTACATATATTAGGCTTCGTCATGACCAACTACAAAACCCATGTTAGGAGTTCCCATATCCCCAATCATTTTTGGGATATTAATTAAAATGTGTTCAACGATAGTCATTTGGGCAATGACAAAAATTCAAAATTGAAAGGAAATGGAGTAGAGGATTGATTTTCTTAATATTACGAATGAGTTAAATAAGATTTCATTGGAGACATCAACATTAAATGACTTCAGTGAGACTGAATTAAACTGGACTAAGTGAAACAGAACTCGGACACTTGGATGGACGATTTCGACACCTATTAGGTGGCTATAATTAGATTCTCCAACACTCCCACTTAGTTACAACCACATAAAAATTTAACTAAGATACCTCCTGAGTCCTCGTCTATGTCTGAGCGAGACTTACAATTTAAAATTTTGACTTCAACTACATTTAGTTTTCTTCTACTCTTCTTCCAGATTCTATAGGCTCTAAATTGTTTCAGCATTTTCTTCTTGTTGTAATCTTCAAACCTTAGTTTCTTTATTTGCAGCTACATGTCTTCTATTGTTCGAGGTTGTCTAAGCATCTCTTGGACTTCTTCAAGAAATTACTTGTATGTTGACTGCTACCACATATTGTCTTATATAGTTCACTTTTCATCATCAATTTGTTGCAACATAAGATGAAAATAATATTTTACCACTTCAAAACTCCAATACCTAAAAATTTCATTGACGTGTCTATTATGCATGCTTTCTTCAACATTCATATATACAGCTTCTCTGAAGACCTCATCTAGACATGGTGTTGCAAGCCATGTCTCAAGGAAGTTTAACTCTTATTGACAATTATTTTGTTTACCTGCATGTTGAAAATAAATGGTAAGTGTAAAACCATCTGCAAAAGCACATTGGTTTTGTTTCTTTTGCTCTGCAATGGAAACCTTCTCCTGTTGTGCTTCCTTATCTGCCTCTGCCTCTATCTCTGTTTCTGCTTTCCCTTTGTACATCTGGTTTTATCTTTGTTTCTGTCTCTGTATTTATCTTTGT
Organism: Pinus albicaulis; assembly: GCA_034641835.2. Classification (NCBI taxonomy): domain Eukaryota; kingdom Viridiplantae; phylum Streptophyta; class Pinopsida; order Pinales; family Pinaceae; genus Pinus; species Pinus albicaulis. The sequence continues at coordinate 795,631,191 of CM076575.1, read as the reverse complement.
CTCTGTCTTTGTCTCTTCTTCACTAACCTATGCTGCTACAAACAGGTTGTCTTCCACTAACTCAAGTGGGATTATCTCACCAAATAGCATCATTATCTCTGTCTTTTTCTTTCTTTACTAACATGTGCTGCTACAAATAGGTTTTCTTCCACTAACTCACGTGGAATTATCTCACTAAATAGTATCATGTTCATATCATATTTGTGTTGCATCATCTACAATCAATTATCATTAGCCAAAAATTATGTATCATAGTTTACATCAAGAATATTAATCATTGTATTTACCATAATAGTTTTACTGTCATCAACAAGCTCTGTTGTTGGATTCACCATATCATCATCAGCAAGTTTTGTGGCTGGAAACATCAAATTTTCGTCAGCAAGTTGTGTTGTTGGATTCACCATATCATTATCAACAAGCTCTATTGTTGGACTCATTACATTATTAGCAGCAAGATTTGTTGTTGGAATCACCCAATCATCATCAGCAAGCTCTGTTGTTGGAATAACCATATCATCATCAACAATCCTTGTTTCTGGATTCACCAAATCTTCATCAGCAAGCTCTATTGCTGGATTCATCAACTCATCATTAGCACTTGTCGTTGTGTATAGTGGGGTTCACAAGCATATTCATGCTCTTTCTCTATTGATTCCACAATTTCTTCAAAGAGATCATCCACTTGTGGTTGAGTCTTTTCATCTCGCTGTAGATCTGCTGCTATAGATCCACCTTCATCTTGAACTTCAATGCTTCCCCTTGCACCAAAACACCTCTCAAGGGTATCCCAAGCCTCCTTGGTTGTCTTGGCATCTGAAATCAAGGGAAAAATGATGTCATCCACAGATTTTTTTATGCATTTTAATGCAAAGGCGTCTTTTTTCCTCTACACTTCCACATCTAAAATATCTCAAACATCTCCTCTTGGCTTTTCCCATTGTTGAGTGTTGGCTTAGTTCGACTCAACAAGTAACACAAATTGTAGACAATGCAACTAAATGAAATAAAAACCAATGACAATGTTTCTTGGATTCCACAAACAGATGAGTCTACAAATGTTCAACAAATACCTTGCTTCAAAAAAATTATTTACAGAGGCGACACTTTTACAGAAATTTCACAAAAAATATCACAAAACCTAGAGCCAATTTAAGCAATGCCCCCAAATGCTGGTTAGGTGTGTCCGCATATCGCTCTTCTACAAAAAGCTCACATCGACAACAAATCTGTGAACTTCTGGAGTGCGTTAATAATAGGTTGTTGGTTTTTTTTTAAAGCCCGACCTTCTTCTCAAGAACCAAATCTCTCTCTCTCTCTCTACTTCTTCGCATGAAGCTTATTAAAACTTTTTAACGAGCTTACACTGACGCGGCTCTATGACACTGCTACCGCGCTGGTCGGGCTGAGAAAAAAATGTTGTAAGGTTTTACCGGATTGGCGCGGGTATCTCGCTGAAAATTCCACTGATCAACACTAGTATTTGGATCAAACTAGAGCTGATCGACACGGGTATCTGCCTCAAACCAACGTTGATGTTCGATCGACACAACTGTTCCCTAAAAAAAAATGTTGATTAAAAAAAATTAAATAAAAGAAAATTCGCTCAACTATCAAGTGTTTCTCCTCTGCTCGTTGTGTGTTCTTCTTTTTCCTTTGGATCACTGCACGTCAACAATATTCCTTTGGATTGTTGCACCTCAACAATAATCAAATACTACACTCGCACTAACGTTGTTGCTTTGGAGTCTTATACAATGTAGCTTCAATCTTCGATCTCTATTGCTCTCAAGGAGTCTTACATATGCTAAGCTCTTTCGTCAATCCGTTTTGTCTATGCCTCACTAGCTTAGTGGTAGTTGACTTCTTTGTGGTGCTTCTTCACAAGAGCTGTCTTCAAACTTCTGCTGCTCTCTCAAAGAGTCTTATGCAAACTAGCTATGGTACCATGATAGGAATTGAAAACTGAAATGAAGTGGAAGAGAGGATTTCTCTTCTCAATATTACAAATGAGTTAAATAAGATTACATTGAAAACATCAACATCAAATGCCTTCAGTGAGACTGAACTAAAACTTAACTAAGTGAGACTGAATTGGGACACTTGAATAGACGATTTCGACACTTAGCAGGTTGTTGGAAGTAGATTTTCCAAGAAGAAAAGACTTTTTTTTTGAGTTATTTATTACTCATATCTGGTAAAAAATAATTAAAAGTCACAATAATAGAGCCATTATTAATTGATACTATATCATAGAAATTCATTTAATTTTTGTTTAAGTTTGGTTTATGAAGGCTAGTGGTAACACGTCATCAATCTATGTTGTGATCAATTTATTACCGTGGGTGAAAGATGGTAGGAACCTTTCAATGAAAAATTTGTGACGTTTTTAACTTATAGACCATCATTATGGTATTGCAAGAAAATAATGAAAAACTCAAGAATCAATTACATACTATTGTGGTTTAGGAAATCGACAAGGTTTATAGTTTGGGGATATGAATGCCATATTTTTTTTAGAATGGTGCGCGTGATTTTTCAACTGAGTTACATACTATTGTGGTTGGGAAATCAACAAGGTTGATAGTTTGGGGATATGAATGGCATATTTTTCTAGAATGGTGGAAGTTATTTTTCAACTAAGTTTCATCTTCTTAAAACCATGGAGGAGGAATTTGATGATATATAACATTCAACCATTGTTGTCATGGGAAAAGAAATTTGCATGTTAGAGGAGGAAAATGCCTAGAAAATTAGAGAGGTTGCTTGTTTAAAAGTCTACATAGCATTGCTTTGTGAAGAAGTTGTCTCTCATTTAAAGATTAAAAAAAACTCTTTAATCAATATTAGACTTATATCACAAATATTTCTTGCGCAGTTGACTAATATTATTTAGGGCTTGCAGGCGTGTAAACAAAACCTGGAGCAAGAAGTTAGTCGACTACAAGATATTGAGAAGACCATTGTTTTTGAGCTACTAGAACCACCTTCCTCCACGCTCTATGATGTCTAATATCAAAATCCTGATGTTGATGATTGTTACTCATCATGTGCTCTTATTACACCCAGCTTTAAAAAACAAACCCTAGTTACCAGAAACGGAAAGGAAGCAATCGTTTCCTGAAAAAAAACGTTAAGGAAACGGAACGGTACGGAAAACGCCGTTCTGTACAGTCATTTTCGTTTTTCAATACATAAAACCAGTTTTTAAGAAACAAATGGTTTTTTGGAACCGTTTTCTCAGAAACGTATTAGTTTGTAATGTTGGTCTCTTTTCAATTTGACATTGAGTGAACCGAATCATTAAAATGCCAAAGGTTGGTTTGTTTGCATGGTTTTCAAAGATGAATTTATGGTTGGCCTAGTTTAAATTTTCATTAACAATTTTGGGGATTTATGTTTTTTTTTAAAAGTGCATTTAGTTTACAATTTTATATAATTTATAACATTTAAAATTTATTTTTTATATAAAATTATAAATTTAAATGAAGAGGGTTATATTATATATTTTTATAAATTAGTATTTAAATAATTTAGTGAATATTTTTAGTAGTTATTTCAATTTATTATTATAATTGATTAATGATAAAGTTTTGAAATTTTAATGGTAATTTTTTTTAAGTTGTCTTCAAACATTAGTTGTAGTATTTATGGTTTTCTATCCTTTCACTTTTTCTATGGAAAATGTCAATGGAGGGAGCCACACTCCTTCCTATATCAATATAGTTGTAGGTAGTAGTAGTTCTAAAAAACCCTCTACTTTTGGCTCTATTTTCAATGGAGATGAGTTCAATCTTTACCATTCTATTCCCTAACTATGGAAATTACAAACTAGTAAATTTGAGGTCCCCTCAAGTCACATCAGAGTATATATACAGTTTAAGTATATGTGAGATCATGTACTCATCCCAAAATTTCTATAGATATAGACTTCAAAAAAATCCCACTCTCACTGGGTGCAAATCAAGTGGAAATGGAAAGGACAAATCAAGTTTGAATTTAGTGCCAAAGTTTCTTCACTATTGTATGTCCTTGGAGGATCAAACATGAGTATTTGAGAATGACCCATGTGAGCAACACAAACTTTGCTTGTCACTATGACTATTCGGGAATGACCCATGTGAGCAACGAGAGCCTATGAGTAAATGTCTATAAACCATAGTATTGGAGAATGTTGATGATGTATGCTTTGTTTTATGTTCTTCACATTTTTTTGTTTTTTTCTCTCTCCTCGTGTCTTCACTGTGCAAACTTACAAACTAAGTTTCTTGTCCCGTTGTCGTTTCTCGTTTCTAGTAACATAGAAACAATCCATTTTTATTGGCTCCCCACTACTAGGAAAAATGGGATATTCCAACCAATGTCTTGGAAAAAACGGATAGGGCATTTATGTTCCTATTGCACCTAAAATGAAAACATCTAAAGTAGGTCTTAGACGTGCTATATTTGATGCCTCACTCCTTGCATCTAATTCCAGGAGGTGTTTTTCTATGTGGATATATTTTATTTTTACATTGAATTATTTTTAGTGCTATGGTAAACTCAATTTGAAATAAAGTATGATAAGGTAATAAATTAATTTTGTTAATGAAAAGGAACATTGTAAGTTACTTGAAAAAGAAATACTGGATTTAAAGAGATTATTGCGAAGATCAAGAAAATTTTCGTTCAAGTCCCTCCTAAAAATCCCTCAGGGTTTATTAGAAAGAATTAATATGATGGGAGGTAAAATCTAATAAATCACTAAGTTGCATTAAAAAAAGGGTAAGATAAAGCGTTGCGGGAGAGAGCTGTGGGCTTTAGAGGGGAAAAAAATTCCTAGGTCAATGGGTTGGCAGACCATTCAAAACTGTCGGCTTTAAAGAGGCAAAAAATCCTACGTCAGTGGGTTGGCCGACCATTCAAAACGGGATGTCACACAGTAAAAAAATATGCTTCGAAAGTAAAGGTTTAAAATACCTTTTATGGAATCACAAGAGGTTGTTGATTCATTTTCTCACTTGGAAATGTATCTCGAGCTGGCGAATTGAGGGTGAAGTTCATGGTTAGGTGGTAAACGTCACTTTCCCAAGTGTAATCCAGCAGAAATTATGATTAGATTGTTTATTTGTCATTATGTTTTTACCTCGTCAGAAATTTTTTCAGCAATCCATTTTATGAACTAATGGCTATAGGGATGGTGAGTCTATTTTAGTTGCAAAAGTAAATCGAGCCGATATCTATTCTTTTTTCTCCATCTCGACTGTCTGATCTAGTTTTTTAAGACACAAGAACATTATTGTATTCTTACAACAGTTCGATTGTATTCAATACGTTCAATTGAAGGCAATATATATAATAATAATATTATTATTATTCTTATTCTGTTAGAAATTTGGTATTCTCTCTTCATATAAAATAGGCTAGATTTTAAAGTAAAATGAATTTGAAAAGGGTTGGTCGGCCATAATTAGCGACACAAACCCTTCATTATAGTATTAAATTTGGTTATACATAACCATTCGTTGTAAAAGAAAATTAGCGACACAAACCCTGTATAACTAGAGTCTTTCAACATAGAATTATTTGATTAATTCTGGAAAATACAATGCGTTTTTTTTTCTTATTCAATTGACTAAATAGATACTGAGATATTTCCAATCATTAAGTGCACTACAGGTATATAACGAAAATAATAAATTCAATAATAGCTGCAGTGAGCACAATTTTCATATTTTATTTAGAAACTACGATAAAGCACACACATAAACCCTTATGGTAACATTCACCAAAACAATGTTGGAAAGAAGATGTAACAATTGGAGACACAATAAGCTTTATATAAGCATAACCATTCATAACATTTGGAATTAATAAATTATGTCCATATAGTCATTGTAAAGGAAGAAAAACTTGAGAATACATTTTGAGTAAGGAAAACATGGGCAACCAAGCCTTCGAGGTTAAGGAATTGGGCAAAATTGTTTCCCTGAAGGGAAAAAAAAAAAAAAAGTCCTCTCCAGTAGATATATACATTTCATCAATTAAACACACTCAACATCAATGTTTCTCCATTTTCCAAGCCTCGTCAACCTGAAAGAAAACCCAACTATGAAAAAAAGGAAAACTGAGTAACACCGGTGACAAGGAAAATTTACACCGAATAGAAAAAAATATAGGAACCAATTTTATCTGATATGGAATGAGCCACTCCTTCGAGAAACTAGGGTTACTCAAGATAAGCAACATCGGCTTGAGAAATAGTAGGTAGTGAGAGGAATCCAAATTTTAGCCAACGCCGTCAGTTAGAAGAAGATTTTGAATCCTACAGGTGCCAAAATTACTCGTGGAAGAAAATAAATCAGAATTAGCAACAATGTTGGTTGAAAAGAACAGATTAAACAAATGTGAGTAGGTTTTTTGGTATTCAGGAAGGGAAAAAAAGACCTCAAAAAACAATTTTATACCTATGGTAAGACCACTTCGGTTGAAACCCTTGCAGCCACATTCTTTTTCTTGCAAGGAACAACGTAAAAGGAATGGTTACTACTCTGTAATGCTCGAAAATCATCACAATGCATACAAGATAACCTATAAAAAAACTAGAATAACACCAACCAGAGGAAGAAACCACGTTCTTGGAATATTGCTTTGAAATATGTCTATTGAAACACACGTTAAATAGCTTTAAAAAGGAAACATGAAAATCGGGAAAGAAGATTCTTCATAGAGCCACGCGACGTACATACCTTACCAGTTAGAACCAAGTTCAATTTAGTCATTGTGGAAGGGAAATCAAGATAGAAGATTTCTCAGATTTTCCTACTTGACAGAAACATGAAAGAAACCTTCGTGAGTACCTGGATTTATAATAGACGAGACATAAAAATAAATTTAAAAATAATTAAGGTGGAAAAAATTTCCTGTACCAATGTCAATGTCAGGTCGAGGCGTAACACAATTTGAAAATAGTTAAGGTGGAAAAAATTTCCTTTACCAATGTCAGGTCGAGGCGTAACACGTCCTAGTGAATGTCACAAAAATGGGAAAAGGAACCAGGTGTTAGACTATTTCCTCCTCTCGTGGTGGCGTTGTAGAGACTTAACACTAGCCACAATGTAAATTCCCAAAATGACAGAGATTACCTATCTTGTTTCTAGGGTAAGGAGAGAAAGATACATTTATGTCATTGGATCGAATATCAATCAAGCGCCATTGTAGATTGCGTCAGAGTACCATAAGCCATGTGAACTTCACATGGCCCTGTGGCACCATACAATTTGCCGTAGGACTGAAGTCTCAATACTCCAATGTGTCAGTAGCCGGGTCGTTGGGTTATATAGAAATGTTAATTAATAATAAACGATTGTGGGTGTTTCAAGATAATACGGTTTACATAAACAATATTTAACTACACACTCTAATAATGTGATTGCCACCCAAATCCTCACACAAAATTAAACTGAAAATACTAATGGGTATATAAAAAAGACAATATCACATTCCCTAAACTCATAAAGAATCCCAAACAACATGCATAAATCACCCATAGATAAGAAGGTCACGAGTCCAAACCTTAAAGTTGGAAATCATATCTTAATTATCATAAGGCTGTAGCATATTGGTCGAGCTCAATTATTTCTAACATTACACTTGAAGGTGTAGTGCTATAAAAAAAGAGTAATGAAGATAGGATTTATTTCTATCACCAATAATTACATCACTCACTAGGTGCCTTAGGAAATAATGTATTAAGATGAAAAAAAGGAAAGAATGTTGAGCGTTAGGTGCCTTAGGAATGTATTAAAAAAAAAAAAATTGTTATGTAAAGAGGATTTGTTAGAAATAGTATGAGTGCTTAGTTTCAATACTCACTTTGCAAGGAACCATCACAGGGATACCAAATATGTCTTAAAATACCAATATGAAATATTGATAGCATGTTGTATTGTTTTATCAGGTACATCAAAGGTGGTAGTCCACCATAGAATGGCAGAGTTCTCATCCATCCATAATATTTGGGAAGACTTATACATGGAATTCGGTAACAAAAGTACCCCACAACCTTCTTAGTTTATGTATGTCATCAGAAACCTCCAACAAGAGTGGAATTACCTAAGAAGTAGTAATGAATTTATGCTAAATGCAAGTGAGTAACATGATAGAATTATAAGAGAGTTGGAAAATGAGTCTAGTCATAAAACCATAGAACTAGAAGAGGAAAGAGGAGAAAGGTTGAAGCAAAATCAAAGAAGTCTGAAAGTGGAGGTGAATCAAATAGGGAATATCAAAGAAAGGAAGAAAATGGAGTTACAAGGAGAGTTTAGGAAAATCAAACCCTCTACTTTTGATGGGGAAAGAGAAGAAGATATGGAAGCATGACTTCTTAACATGATCAAATAATTTCAAGTATATGAGTATGAGAGTAACTTAAGGCCTCACGAGCTATTTACCAGCTGTAAGGAAAATCTACTCTCTTTTGGGAAGAGGCCAAAAGTGTACATATGTTGGAAGAGAAGACAATTTCTTGGGAGGAATTTGATAAACAATTTAAGTCTTGTTATTTTGTTTCAAATAGTTTTAGGGATCCATTGCGATCAACAATATTTTTTATCGAAGTTTCAAACAATAAATTGTGGTGCATCTTTAGGATAAGAGGAAAATATGGAAAATTTATCATACCTAGGGTTTGAAATAAATATATAGGTCAGAAAGAAGGCCAAAAACAGAGAAATGTGGTTTTTTTATTATAATAAAGGGAGATATGTTTAATAAGATGTTAGTTGAAATATTGAATTAATATAAGTGAATATTTAATACATTAATGTCATTACGTATTGCGTTGAGAGGCGTTGTACAACACAATCCAATATAGAGTAGATGTGTAGGTCTAATGTAATAAAATAAAAAAGGACAAAAGTGATGGGTGATGAGTGCACATATTTAAATGTTTGCTCCATTAATAATAAAAAGTTAAGGTAATAAAAATAATATTATTCAATTTGTTATATTTTGATTTTTTATTAACTCAGGAATAGACTTTATTATAATACCAAGAGCCAATACCATTTCTTATCAATGTGTGCCCAAAAACCATGGGTCACACTTTTTAAAAATAGCATGGGTCAATACCATGGATTATAAATACCACATGCCCCAAAAAACATAGCTTATTTCACAATTTAAATATTTTTTAACAATATGGAAAAATTATTAACCATGGATATTTATCCACACTTTACTATGGATATTATTAACTTGTAAATAGACTTTATTACAATACTATGGGCCAACATGATGGCTTATCAATACAGCATTCCCAAAAAACATAACTTATTTCACAATCAAAATATTTTATAACAATATGACAAGATTGTTAATCATGGATATTCACCTCCAATTTCTCATTGATATTATAAACTTGTGAATAGGCTTTGTTACAATAGTATGGGCTAATACCATGGTTTATCAATACCACATGCAAAAAAATCATAACTTATTTCATAGTAAAAATATTTTATAACAATATGACAAGATTCTTAACCATTGTTACTCACCCCCACATTACCATGGATATTATTAACTTGTAAATAGGCTTTGTTACAATAACATGGGCTAGTACCATGACTTATCAATACCACATTCCCAAAAAACATAACTTATTTCAGAATAAAAATATTTTATTTTAATGTAATTTTATAACAATTTTTTAATTGAAGGTAACAAGAAAAAGGTTCTAATTGGGAGTGATCTGTTTGGAGAGAGGAAACTCTTGGACCGCATCGAATGCAATTGAAACCCTATCAATGGTGGGTTGGTTTGGTGGTGGTTGATGACACCTTCCTTTCATCCAGCGTAGTTGACTCTGGCTTTGGGTATGCCCTGAGGCGTATAGTCTCAGGTTTCATTGTTTTATTTTCCTATTGTAATGTTGTAGTGAATTGTTCATTTACCCTCTATGAATCGTGACTCCGTTCAATTGGTTTTTTTACTCCCCTACCTCAATCCTCGTTGATATTCGATTTTCTTTTTACGTGGGTGTGGGGGTCTCTCGACTGATATCTCAGGTCATTTTCTACTGTCCTGGTTGTTGCTCTCTTCTCTGTCCAGACAGAGTAATAGAAGGGACCTAATTATTTCCTTTTTCATTTTCTTGACCCCAGCTGACCATTTCCTCCCATCATTTTGTTTCACAGACCTCGAAACAATGTGATTTTGGTGTAAAGTGGGTTTTTATTATCAAGAACTGGAGTTTTAGTGGGAGGTCGAGACTGACAGATGATGAGGTGGATTAGTCCTTGGACTATCAGGAACCCTCCAAAATTTGGGTTACCTATTCTTCCCATAGGACAAGTAGACCGGTGGATGGGGTGGACTTGGGGAACAAGGATGTGGTGGTGATGGATATCGGTGAGACATCCATGCTGCAGTACATGTTGGAGGAAACACCTCTGGTCTCATCGATGATTTTTTCGGAGGCCTTATTGTCGCCCATGGCATCTCCTTCTTATTGCATTCCATCGCCTTCAGTTCTGAGGCGATGGGAAAAACAAGCGCAGGAGACTTCAGATGATTTGGGTCAGTTTGAGGAAGGGCTAGTTTTTGGGAATGCACCTCAGGATGGTACCCTGGGTTTCGAGCAGTTAGAAATCAACCAGGGGGATCAACAATCCACTTTCCTATTGGGACAAGAGGCGTTGACCGATGTCGCGGCATCTAGATGTTTTAAGGGCATTCTACATATAGCACCCCCGCTTGAAGAAACCAAGACTTCTAACTCACATGACTCCTTGGATGCAGATGGAGTAGGGCAGGACAATGTTTCTTATAGAGGAAAAAAAAGAACCGGAGGATGAAGAGCCGAGCCGAAAGAAGAGATATTTTTTTCGAGCAGGGCATTGGCATCGATAATTTGGAGCAGACCTCCCATACGATTTTGGTTGGCAGAGTTACGGGCAAAAACTACACCACCGCTAGACTCAAAATTTGGATGACTGATTTGGGGGAAAACATTCACACAAATTTTGAGGGTCCTAACTATGAACTAGGGTTGGTTTGCACTTATCTTCTCGCAACACGACATGGAAAATTGGGTTCTTACAATATACTGGCACATCGAGATGACCCCAGTTCTACTAAAGTGTTAGACACCCCTCTTCGACCCATGCAAGGAGAAGTTTGGTGCCAGACCGATTTGGGTCAGATTACCAGGACTTCCATAACACTTTTGGTTTGAATAAGCCCTCAAGTTTATCAGAGAGGACTTGGGATCTATTTGGACCACGACCGATCCTATCTCGAGAAAAGAAACATATCAATGGCTCAAATTCTCGTTCATATGGACATGAGGGAAGGGCTTGTTGAGGCCTTTAATATCCATTTCAATGATATGGTTAGGGTGCATATTCTAGATTATGAAGGGGGTCCCTTCAGATGCAAGTGTTTCCATGAGGTGGGGCAAATGTACGAGGAGTGTCCAATAATTATTTCGGCCTCTTCTCCTGCGAAAGTCTTGGTGGATGTGAGGACACAAATGGACTTGGGGGGAGGGGGTCAGAGAAGCGAGCATAGGCTTTGATGAAGGTTGAACCAGTTCAGAACACTTTTGTTGGTGGTATATCAGTTCCTGCATCGCACCTGAGGGCTCAGATCCGCATTTTCCACATTCTAGAGGAGGACTTCACTCCTATTTTGGGTACTACTCTTGTTACATCACTTTCAAATATTTCTTCATTGCATTGTTCTTCTTCCCTTGTGATGTCATATGCTTCCCCATCTATTAATCTGTTCATTTGTAATCTGGATCCCCTTAGCTGTCCTATTGCAACTACTCCTCCTACTGTACACTGGCTCGATCCCCACACCATTGTTGGTGATACCTCTACCCTCTTGATACTAGAATCATCCTGTCCATCTGTGGGACACTGATACAACCTCAGATCGCATGCCCGACCGATTGAACCTCTTGAATTTAGTCTCAGGGGCACCTCGGTGTGTCTAATCCAAAAGCTTCGAGGGTTTGACCCTCTTCCATCACCAAATCTATCAGAAAGGCCAGCTTGGAGATCGTGACTAGCACACAATCCTCCATTGTTCGTGTACTTAGAGAAAAGAACACCCGGGTCGGTGCTGATCCATGATCTTCCTTTCCCTTAGCTGTCAAGGTTTGGCTAGACTTGACAAAAAAATGGCCCTCAAACGACTTCTGGCTCATTTTCATTTGGATGCTTTCTTCCTTCAGGAAACTCTTGGTGAAGGTTTCTATATTGCTAGAGTAATGTCTTCTCTTCTCCCAGACTGGTATTTTCAGAAAATTGATTCCCGTGGGAAATTTGGTGGTTGCACCTTGGGACACAATAACAAATCTATTCTGAATCATAGCTGGTGGGGAAGAGTTTCCATTCTAGGTGCTGACATCACTACTTGAGAATCTGATATCTCAATTTCATTAATCAATGTATATGGTCCTTGCCACCACAGAGAGAATTTCTGGGACGATTGGATGCACAGTCCTATTATGAACTAGGACAACATTAATATGGGAGGGTATCTCAATTTTTCCATTGGTCTCTCTGAATCTTGGGGACTGTGTGCCACACTGGACCCAAAATCTACCTACTTTGAGAATATGATTGATGAGGCTTAGCTACTTGATCTAGCCATGTCGAGGAAAGTCCCCATTTGGAGGAATAGAAGGACAGGGGAGGCTGCTTTGGCCAGAATACTTGATCGATTCTTGATCAAGGTATCGATGGTTGAGAAACTTGAAAAATCCAGACAATGGGTCGGGGATGGGGGCTCCTCGTACCACTTTCTAATATATCTGAAATTTTGGTTGGGTCATAAAAAACCCCGATCCCAATTTAAGTTTAATTCAAATTGGCTCGAGGAGCCCTATTTTCACTCTTTGGTCAAGAGCGAATGGTAACACTATGAGAAAATTCTTAATCTGGAGCCTGTACGGGTTCTCTATAACAACCTGTCTAGATTGAAAGCTTGCACCATCATCTGGGCCAGAAGAAAGAAAAAAAAGGATGATGAGTCATTATTAAACATTGAGAATGAAATTAGAAATATGAAAATCTCGGGCAGGATTGGATTTATATCTGTGGAGTCAAAGGATAGACTTATCGCTCTAGAAATGGAGAAATCTAAGATACTTAGGAAACAAGAGGAGGAATGGAGGCTCATGAGAAGGGCTATCTGGTTACAAGCTGGCGATGAAAATACCAGTTTTTTTCAACAATGTGCCAAAGGTAGAAGGATCATCAAAACTATTTTGGACATTAAGGACCTGAATGGTAGGGTGGCACATACTCACTCCCAAATTGCATACATGGGCATACATCATTTCTAGAATCAATATAGAGATCCAAGGAATGCTAATATTTTGGAGATCATGCATATTGCTTAATCCATGCACAGATTCATGGAGGATGATAATTTGGAGGGCCTAAATGCATCGGTTACTTTGGGGGAGGTGGAAGAGGTTTTGAAATGGTTTAAAAAGGAAAAAATCCCCAGTCCCAATGGGTTGCCTATTTAATTTTACCTTACCTTCTTCGACCTCATTGGAAAGGACCTCCTTAAGGTCATTGAGGCTAGCAGGACTTCTAGTCAAGTATACGATGGATTTAATTCTACCTTTATCACCTTAATTCCCAAAACTAATAAGCCTCTATCCTTCAATGACTATTGCTTGATATCCCTCTACAATTGTATTTATAATATTATATCCAATATTATTTCCAACTGTATTAATCCTATTCTCTCCTCGCACATTGCTAAAGAACAATTTCCCTTTCTCAATCATCAACAAATCCAAGAAGTGATTGGTACTACAGAGGAGGCCTTACACTCCATCAAACTCAGGAGACTTAAGAGCACCATTCTCAAAATTTACCTTGTAAAGGCATTTGAATGTACCAATTGGAGTTACCTGCAACTCATCCTCACTCACATTGGATTCCCACACTCCTTCACTAATAGGATTATGGGATGTATTACTAATGCCTCTTTCAACATTCTTCTAAATGGTGCAGCTTCTGACTTCTTCCATGTAGGTCGGGGACTTAGACAAGGTTTCCCGCTATCTCCTTTACTTTGTTTATTAACTATGGAAGGAATATCCTCTCTTCTAGCTAAAGAAAAAGAAGATGGTTCTATTCATGGCGTCAAAATTGCAGATTTTGTATAACTAACCCATCTATTGTTCGTGGATGATGTTCATATATTTTTTGATGGAAATTCTCATGACAATATCAATTTTTTGAATTTACTCAACATGTTTTGTAAGGCTACTAGTATGGCCCCCAACAATAGTAAATCCACCATTATGTTGGTGCGATGCACAGATTTTGAATGCAGACATGCCCTGGCACTTTTAATTTTTCACGTAAGGAACTAGAAGATGGTATTAAATACCTTGGTTTTCACCTAAAACCAAATGAATACCACACCAATGACTGGAACTGGCTTATTGCAAAAGTGGAACACAAAGTCAACGTTTGGCAACAAATATGGCTCTCGAAAGCTGGCAGACTAGTGCTCATAAAATCTGTCCTTGAATCCATTCCATTTTATTGGATGGCTCTTGCTTGGATCCCCAAAGATGTTACTGCTAGGATCCAAGAAATATATAGGATATTCCTTTGGAGAGGAAAATAGTATGGTCATACCTATACTTGGATTGCTTGGAAAATATTGATAAGCCTAAAGGTTGGGGGGATGGGGACTAAAAGACTTCAACCTTTTTGCCTTGGCCTTGGCTGCAAAAATGGACTGGCATCTCATCACCAATAATAGTCTGTGGCATGAAGTTACATACTTCAAATACATTGCACCTAGATCTACCATGGACTAGATCAGAGGCTGCATCCAACCAACCCCGGGCACATCAATTATTTGGAAGGCCATCACTAGATCCATTCATCTAATTAAAAAAGGCTTGGATTGGCCCATTGGTTCTTGTGAACAGGTTAAAATTGGAGTAGACACTTGGTTCGGTAATGGTCAAGGGTTCCGATTTTGCATGGGAATCAGGCAGCATCTGGCTCAGTCTGGGCATCTCTTCATCTCATATATCGTTGATCCACTTAATTGTACTTGGGCATCACAAGCATGGACGTTGGCACATGATCTTGCCATCCCTAAGGAATGGAGGCCAAACTGCAATCAATTTCTGAAAGCGCTCAGAGCTTCAAACATTTGATTATTAGATTGGAATGACAAAATTATATGGGCCATTTCTCCCAGTGGCATATATACACCAAAGGTTGGGTACTCATCACTATGTGAATTACTTGAGCCTCAGATGAAACTATGGTGTTGAAAACACCTATGGAAACTGAAAGCACCCCCGAAATCTGGACTTTTCATGTAGTGCATCCTCACCAACTGTACTCCCACGGAGGACAATCTCACAAATTGGGACATTCATGGTCCCTCCAGATGAAGTTTATGTCACATGCAGGCCAAGGATATAAATCATTTTTTTCTATAATTCCCTACAAGTAAGTATCTTTGGCCCCTCACGTCAAAATATTTTGGTTGTACACTTTGTTGACAAGGCACCTCGATCACTATGGCTTGGAACAACTAGTGGCAGGTTGCTATCAGGCCGAAGGACCACAACATCCTCCTCCTCATTGCTTGGGGGACTTGGCTTCCGAGAAACCATGTCATATTTTTGGGGGAGATTTTGAACTGGGAAAACATTTGCAGAAACACTTATTCCATCTTCCATCTCATTCCCAATGATGAGCCAGTGCTTCACAATAGAATTATTATCCCTGAACACATTGATGGATTCATCCCTTGGGAATACTTTTATGGCTCATCCAATATTTCGGGATGTGGTGGAGGGGTTGTACTAAAACTCTCATATTCACACTAATTTCATCTCAAGATGGGCCTTGGACCTGGTACTATTAATTATGCTGAACTCAACAGTCTGAAACTCCTTCTTTTCTTTGAATGTGAGAAAATTTGCAATAGATTACAGATATTTGGGGACTCACAAATCATTATCAATTGGTTTAATCTTGCGGCACAACTTCATGCTCACATTATTAGATCATTACTAGATGAAGTCTTATATTTAAAATCACATTTTTATTTTATATCTATTACTCATATTTACAAGCAGAGGAATCAAATGGCTTACAAATTATCCAAAGAAGCCTTGTAACTAGATTAGGGCAGATGGCACATTTTTGAACAGGATGGTCCACTAGAGTACCAATATTATCATCGACCTTTTATTGAGGATATTGCAAAACCAGGGGTAGTCTAGATACAAGCTGCACAATTTCGGTTTTTTGGTATTTTAAGGCTAGTTACTACATTTTTTTATTATTGTACATAAATATGCATTTATTTAATTTTATTTTACTGCACTTACTAGACATTGATGATGGAATATTTGAATTCACAAGGTATATGTGGTTCCTAATCGATCTTTTCATAGATGATCATGTTGATGATGCAGCATGCAATTTTTCTTAATTTAATGAAAAATTGAAAAAAATTTCCTTAGAAAAAATAAAAAGGTTATAATTAATTTTGAGATATATCTAAACCCTTTATCCTCACTAATACTAAAAATATTCCCATGTAAATCAAAGTAAGTCTTTAATAAAATTTTAAAAATGAGAATAGTCTTATATTTAAAGATGTATAATTTATATAATACAAATAGTATTAGTAAGAACCAAATAGATCCATCTTAACTAAGGATCCAATCGATGACAAAAAGAAAATTGAGGGAAAAGAGGGGGGAGATAATTACAAAGCTGGAGGGCGGAGAGAGATAGAAAGAGAAAGAGATACTGATGGGGGGACATGGAGAGAAAGAGATAGAGAGAGTGATGGTGGTAGGCAAAGAGAGGGAGGTGGGAGAGAGAGGAAGCGAGAAATAAAGGAGAGGAGGGAGAGAGAGGGAGAGACAGATGGAAGGGGAGGGAGAGGGAGGAAAGAACAAAGACGTATAGAGATATAGGTGGAGAGAGAGAGGAAGTAACAAGGGAGAGATGTGGAGAGATTGAAAGATATAGGAGAGGAGGGAAGAGAGAGAAGAGAATGGGAGAGATATACAGAGACAATGGAAAGTGAGAGTGAGAGAGAGAGGGAGAGGAAGGCATAATGATGGTGGGGAGAAAGATAAGGATATATATATAGAGAGAGAGAGATAGAGAGAGAGGGATGAAGGTGGGAGAGAAAGGGAGAGAGAGGAATCGAAAGATAGGAGAGAGAGATGGAGTTGGAGGGGGAGAGAGAGGGAAGGAATAAGAAGTAAATATATGGAGGAAGGTAGAGAGAGAGAGAGTGGGAGTGACAAGGGAGTGATGGAGAGGGATTGAGGGAGAGAGGAGAGAAGGATGGATGAGAGAGAGGTAGAGTGTGAGAGCAAGGGAGAGAGACACAAATAGATATGGAGAGAGAGTGTTTATGTTTGGAGGGTGAGATAGAGAATGGGAGTAAGAAAGAGATGCATAGATAAAATAAGATATTATATAGTATTATATATCCAACCTAGATCCATGCTAACCTAGATCTATCAAGCATCGAGAGGGATAAAATCTCTAGAGGTTGAAACCTTTCCTCAAGTTTTGCAGTCAGAAAAGAGGTTTGCACCTTGAAGGATTGGATCTCTCTCAACGCTTGACACGTCTGGGTTAAGAAGGATCTAGGATGGTGTTTGTCATAACTATATGTAACATTAGTTAATTATAATGTATATCAACACTATATGTAGCAATACTTTATTATAATGTTGTTTTGTTAATATTTTAATAATTTAAATAAACTTTTGGAAAATGACGTCAGTGTTTTTAATACTATGTTGTTAAAAATATTAAATTTAATAATTTTAATTATATAATTTTAAATTCATAGAATAAAGGCTAATCATGTTTATTATTTTGTTAATAAATAATTATTTCAAATATATATGATTATATTATAGAATTATAAGTGAAACTTAATTAGGTTAAATTAATTAATTAATAATAAATAGGATTATTATAAGTGAGGATTATGGGGAGAGATGGATTTGGGTGTTAAGACGGGAATTCAATTCTCACTTATATTCAATCCTTCATCTCTATTAAGTTTTTTGGAGTGTTTATTAATTTTTATAGTTCCCTAACTTTTCTATGGAAGTAGTGATCAATTTTAGCTAGGATGCATGTCTCTTCAATGCAAATTTGGTGTTTGGTATGATTGGAAATTTTTGTTAATGCCAATCATGTTAAGGTATTCCATGAGTTAAGGTTGGGACAACTAACTATGGAAGCGTTTGTAGAAAAATTTACAAAATTGTTACAATGTGTACCCTATATTAAAGAAGATAAAGCCAAGGTACAATTATTTTTGAACATTTTACCAACATCTCACGACGAAATGATTGAGTTTGGAAATCTCAAATCATTGGTTGGTGTAGTAAGAAAAGCTTGGTTATGCTATCAAAATTTCAAGAATAGAGGAGAAGGCTTAAAACCATGGAAAAAAAATGACAAAACCAAGTCTATAATGAGTGTAAAAAGACAAAAAACTCTTTATCGTAATAATTTTGGAAAGGATCATGAGAGAAAGAAATTAAGTAAGGGAAATCTAAATCATCTTGTACAGTCTTACACTAGACCAAAGGCCATGGATATGAAAAACAAAATTATCAGTGGGATCAAGGAAAGAGAACCACTTAAGAGCTGTGGTTTTTGCAAACCACACTTATTAAGGGACTTAACACATAATCCATGATCTATTCATAATATTCGAGTAGTCCATGAAATAACGACTGTGAATGATGTTTCTAGAAATATTCCTAGAATCAATGCAACACTTGAATATAGACAGACTAAGCACCAATCTACTATGATTGAGATGGAAGGTACCAATCTAAATCAATAATTTTATGTTTTAATCGATCTAGGGGCTATTTTAATTTATATTATACCGCAAATTATGGAAAAATGTAAATTAAAATATGAAAAAAAATAAGAATGCATACTTGGTAAAGTTGGTAATTGATACCAAAAGAAAGGTGCCCAATCAAATAAAATTGTGTCCCATTGAATTAAATGCTTACCCCATAGAAGTGGATTTAGAAATTGTTCCTCTATGATCTTATAATATATTAATAGGCATGAATTGGTTGGAGAAACAAGGAGTTGTTATAAACAATATGGAGAAAAAAATGTGTCGTATGGGTCAAGATGGGAAAACTAGATTAATTAGAGCTAAACCAAAACCAATATTACTTCGACAAATTTTAGCTTTACATTTGAAAAGGAATAGAAGAAAAGAATGTGAGATATACATGGTGCAAGTGGAAGAAAATGAAAAACAAACAGAAAAGGAAAATTTAGGGACATTATCAATCATCAGTGTGTTCCAAAATGTTTTACTTGATGAAATTATAGGGTTACCCCCCTATAGGGACATATATTTATCCAATGATTTAGTACCAGGTTCCAACCCAGTGTCTAGATCTCCTTACCGAATGACCATACTGAAGTTAATATAACTAAAAAGGTAGTTACAGGAATTCTTAAACAAAGGTAACATTAGACCTAGTGTCTCACTATGAGGGAGCCCTGTAAAAAATTGTCAAGAAAGAGGATGGCACATTTATAATGTGCATCAATTATCATCAATTCAATAAGTTTACTACCAAAAATAAATACTTGCTGCCCTGAATTGATGATATGTTCGATCAAGTGAGGGGAGAAACCATATTTTCAAAATTTTCTTTAAGGATCGACTATCACCAACTGCCGATAAAATATGAAGATATTCATAACGAAAATTTTAGAACCATATATGGTCACTATGAGTTTGTACTGTTACACATTGGTCTCACTAACACAACAACAACCTTCATGTGTGTAATGAACAATGTACTCCATAAATATCTTGATAGGTTTGTGCTAGTATTCATTGATGAACTTTTAGTGTATTCTAAAAGTGAAGAAGAGCACAATGAACACATGAAATTAGTCTTAAAAACTTTAAGAAAACATCAACTATATTCCATAATAAAAAAATGTGAATTTTACAAAGACATAATACAATATTTAGGTCACATAATTTCCAAGGAGAGACTATCTTTTGATCCTGAAAATGTTAATATTATTGTGAATGGGCCCATATCTAAATATGTGTCATCAGTTTTATCAGTTATGTGGATCACGAGATATTATTGAAGGTTTATAAATGGTTTTTAAAAATTGGCTTATCCCATTACTTCCTTACAGAAAAGGGAATAAAGTTTGAGTGGACAACGAAGTGCCAAGAAAGTTTTGACAAGTTAAAACAAATTCTGACAAGAGCCCCTATATTAAAAATTGTATACACAAATAAGGAATTCACTGTTTATACTGATTCATGTTTGGAAGGTCTTGGGGGAGTGTTGATGAAGGAAAATTCAGCAATAGCCTATGAGTCTAAGAAGATTAAACCACATGAAAGGAATTATGTTGTGTATCATTTAGAGTTGGAAGAAGTGATACATGCTCTAAAAATGTGGAGACACTACATATTATTGAATTTTTTTACTTTGGTGACATATCACATTAGTTTAAAATATTTATTTAGCCAACCTGATCAAAATGCTAGACAAGCAAGGTGACTAGCTTTCCTTGGTCAGCTTGAATTTGATATAAAACTAATAAAAGGTAAGAAAAATCATAGATGCTCTAAGTAGACATTCACATGATTTTATGGGGATGTCTATTAGAAGTATTAGTACATATTTTTTGGAACAAATTAAAAATTCAATGCAAAAAGAACCTCAATATCTAGAAATTCGACATAAATTAGAGTAAATGGAAATTCCAGGATATGCTAAACATTTTAAAAAATTGCTAACCTAGAGAAATAGATTATATATTCCCAATGTTAGTGTGCTAAAAAAAATAACAATGGATGAATACCACAATAATCCATATGCATGACATCCTGGATACGAAAATATTATAACAACATTAAGGAAAAAAGTATTTTGGCCAGGCATGAACAAGGAGGTGGCAGAATACTTAGCAAAATGTATAGAATGCCAACAAGTAAAGGTGGAACATCAACACCCTTCAGGATTGTTGAACCTACTTCCCATTGCCGAATGGAGGTGGGGAGATATCCGGTTGCAATTCGTTACAGGATTACCTAGGAAAAAATGACAACATGACTCCATCATGGTGGTAGTGGACACTTTGACAAAAGAAACACATTTTACACCGGTGCAATCTAATTTTGGAACCACAAAGATTACTAATATATTAATGAAGGAATAATTTCGATTTTATGTAGTACTAAGGAAGCTAGTGTGAGACAAAGAATAAATATTCACCTCCAATTCTTGGAAATATTTTTTTTGGGGCATGGGAACACAATTAATTTTCAACATTGCATATCATCCTCAAACATATGGACAAAAAAAGGACCAATTAGATCCTAGAAGATATATTTGGAATGTATTTCATGAATAGGGCTACCAATTGGGAGGACTTTCTTCCTTTAGCAGAGTTTTGTTACAACAATAGCTACCAAACTCCCATTAAAATTATTCTATCAAAAGCTCTGTATGGCAGAAAATGTCATACATCACTTATTTGGATTCAAATAGAGGATGGTTTAATATTGGATCCTGATTTTTTGTAGGAAATGGAATAGGTGGTGTAGAATATTATACATAATATAAAAATATTAAGATAGACAAAAAAGTTACACGAATAAGAAGAGAATTCATAAATAATTTAACATTGGATATCATGTTTATTTAAAATTAAAACTGAGGAAAAATACTATAAGAAGTGGGACTTGTGAGAAGTTGGCATGACGATTTTCTGGTCCTTTTGAAATTTTTGAAAGAGTTGGTCTAGTAGCATGTAAACAGGCTTTTCCGAGCCATATTAAAGTTCATAATTTTTTTCATGTGTATTTTTTAAAAAATTATATAGATGATAATTCTCATGTGATTGATTGGAACTTGATACATTTGGAACCCGAAGGAGACTTCCTACCAGAGCCACTTTGTATCTTATATCGAAAACATATATTTCTTTGGAATCGAGTTGTTGCTTGTGTTAAAGTGTAGTGGATGCCCTTTACACATAAGAAGGCCACTTGGTAGCAGTATGATACAATGAAAGAAGCTTACCTTGCATTTTTCAAATAATGAAGAAAAGAAACAATAAGCATAGAGTACAATGTTATTTAGAAAAGGGTGGAAAAGTAATACCCCTATGTAAATATATTTTTTTTTATATTGAAATATTTTTAGTTGTGATTTTTACAAAGCCATGGTGAAATTAATTTCAAATAAACTATGATGATGTAATAAATGAATTTTATTAATGAAAAGGAAATTTGGAAATTACTTGGGAAAGAAACAGTGGAGTTAAAGGGATTATTATCGAGATTTGGAAACCATGGCTGATGGACAATATCAAGACAATTTTCCCTTAAATCACTCCCAAAAATCCCTAGGGCTTGATTAGCAGGATTTAATATGGGAGAGAAAATATATCAAGTCACTCAATTGCAAAAAACACTGAGAAAAGGGTGGGATAAAGCACCGCAGTACAGAAAGGCGGGCTTTATAGGGAAAGAAAACCTAGGTTAATGGGTTGGGAGACCTGGAAAAGCGAGACGCCATTTAGGAAAAAAAACTCTAGGGAAGTAAAGGCTTAAATTTCTTTTTATGGAATTTCAACAAGTTGTTGATTCATTTTCTCACTTGCCAATTTATCTTAGCTTGGAGGGAACTAAGGGCACAGTTCACGGTTCGGTGGTAAACGTGACTCTCGCAAGTGTGTTCTAATAGAAGCTATCGTTAGGTTTTCTATTTTTCATTACGTTTTTATGTAGCTGGATTGTTTTTCAGCAATCCATTTTATGAACTTAGTGGCTATAAGGATGGTGAATCTATTTCAGTTGCAAAAGTAAATCGAGTCGATATCTATTTTTTTTCTTCATCTCAGCTTTCTGGTCTAGTTTTTTTATATGCATGAACATTATTGTATTTTCACAGAAGATTGATTGTATTCAATACATCGAATTGAAATAAATTTTGTATCCTCTTGTTTTCATATAAACAATGCTAGATTTTAAAATAAAATGAAATTGAAGATGGTTGGTCGTCCATAATTGAAGAGGGCACTGATTTAAGTAAGTATAATTATTACTATGCTACTGGGAAGGGAATGAGGACAAAGGTAAACTATGGAAGGTGCAGTAGCTGAGATAAAGGAACATATCAGATGTAGTAGCTATAGGGTCGACAAGCAAAATAACAAAAAAATAATATAATGGATCACAAATATACTTCCATGCAAAAAACTGGAGGAAAGATTAGGCTCCGATGAACCAAGGATTATTTCCAGAATCTCATAGAGGCAACCATTTTCGGCCGGGACAATAAATTTGAAGTGACTGGTAAGTGACCATTTTTGTAAAGTAAAATAAGTTAAACAAGGTTGCATGATAATCAACAAAGCATGAAATGAATTTTTGGGAATCATCGGTTGATCTATGGAGTCAGAATGGATAAAAACATCAAGAGTCTTTAAGTAGCTCCTTTTATCATAACAGGCTATAGCCATGTGTTCTAAAACAATCATAAATATGAACTACAATCTAGGTAAAAAGTCGTAGAATATGTTTGTAGAATATAGGAGACGAAATGACTTAATATTAGTAAAAATTGGTGGTAATTTCTGGGTCTAATATTACTAGGAGACATGTTCATTACGTAACTGAGAATTCATAAGACTATCTGGTAGCAATATATGCAACCAAGAGGGAAATTAAAATATCAACGAGCGACTTAACATAATAATTTTGAAATCATATACCACACATTTCCATAGGGGATTCAATACTTTTCTCATTCTCAAGACAACATATGAATAAAAAATTCATAGGAGAATATAACAAATACATAACCATTGGCTCAAAATGAAAATTTACGGCACAAACCTTGTATAACTAGAGTCTTTCAACACAAAATCCTTTGATTAACTTTGTAAAACATAATGCATATTTTTATTATTCAATTGATTGAATAGACTAAGATATTTCCAATCATTATGTGTGCTACATGTAGATAAAGAAAATAATAAATTCCACAATAGCATCAGTAGCAAAATTTCCGTATTTCATTTAGAAACTATGATAAATCACACACACAAACCCTTATGCCAACTTTTACTAAAACAAAGTTGGAAAATAGATGTATCAATAGTATATGTAATAGGATTTTTGTGGCAAAAACAATCATAGCATCTAGAATTATTAAATTATGTTCATATAATCATTTTATAGGAAGAAAACCTTGATAATACATTTTGAGTAAGAAAAACATGGAAACCGAGCCTTGCAACTAAAGGACTTGGGCCAAATTATTTCCTTGAAGGCAGAAAAAACATAAAATAAAACCATCTCCAGTACATATATATATTTCATCAATTAAAATGATTCAACATCAATATTTCTTTAGTTTCTGAGCCTCATCAAGCTAAAATAAAGCCCATCTAAGAAAAAAAGGAAAGCTGAGTAATGTCCCTAATAAGGAAGAGGGTGAAAATGTGAAGTTGGGAAACACTTTTTGCCCTTTTTTGACGTTGAAAATTGTAATTTTCTATGTTTTTCAACTTCAACTCCACTAAACTCATATTTTTATCGCAAATTATGCTTTGACATAAAAACAAGAATTGTAGAGAATTGTCTTACCTCCATACCGATATTTTTTTTTTTTTAAAATATTGACATATAGAGGGGTAAATTTGTTGTTTACTAACTGCATATACTTGAAATTTTCAGGCAAACATAAATAGTCACTTTATTATCCTTTACTTTTTTTAGGGAAGGTTATTCATTTTTGGAAAAAAACCATAGCATCGTAATCTGCATATATTGCACTAGTGCACAGACTATTTTTTGGTAATTTTCGGATCAAATCACTATTTTTTATTATTTTTTGAAATGGACGAAGACAAAAAAACAGTGATGTTTCAGTACATTTTATTATCCTTTGATTTTCTTTTCAATGTGATCATCAATAAGAAAAATGAGAGTACCCTTTTGAAGTAGACGGGGAGAGGAAGTGCACTATGATTTTTTTAAATTTTTTGGTGTCCTCGTTTGAAAGTTATTGAATTTTCATTCAGTGCAATTTTTCGAACAATGAAATTCCATAGTGACATAGTTTAGTAAAAAATTAATAAAAAATTGAAATTTTTAATGAAACTCCATAAATCTCACATCATCAAAAACTAGATTTAGAGACGAATCTAATGGTACTTGGTCCGACATATAACATTTTGTTTTTGTAGGTGTTCTGTCCCTCCAAAGTTGCAGGTTTCTCAAAACTGCAGAGTTTTCTGAGTTTTTTGTTGACCAGAAACTCTCGGCCGAGAAAAACTCTCGGCCAAGAAATTTTTAAAACTCTCGGCCGAGAGTTTTAAACCAATTTATGCGCGGGAAAACTCCCGCCCAAAAGTTTTTAAAACTCTCCGCCGAGAGTTTGCGGCCGAGAGTTTGCGCAATAAAACTCTCGGCCGAGAGTTAGAAAAACTCTCGGCCGAGAGTTTTTCTAACTCTTGGTCGAGAGTTTGCGGCCGAGAGTTTTGTGACACAACTCTCAGCCGAGAGTTTTCAAAACTCTCGTCCGAGAAAATACGAAATATTTAAAATCTCTCGGACGAGAGTTTTGAAAACTCTCGGCCGAGAAATTTAGTTGACTTTTTTTCTCGGCCGAGAGATTAAAAAATTCTCCCGAATTCTATCTCATGCCAAAAAGCGTTTCCCAACTTCGCATTTTCGCCCAAGAGTTACACTGAATATAAAAAAGCATATGAATTGTTGGCTTGAGGGGTCCTCACCTAGGTTCACAGTTTATGGATAAACCAATAAAAATTCCAACTATTGTCCCTTTCGGCAGTAATCTTCTCACACAGACCAAAGTCTCACGTAAAGTAGTATAAGGGAGGTGCTTGAATTAGGTTTTCGCACCCTGAGAGAGAATTTAATGAAGTGGTCCTCCGAAAAACCCACAGTGAACTCATACATATGCGAACAACAACTTATAACAGAGCCTCAGAGAATGTGCAATCACTCACAGAATAACACAAAATTATTGTTCCCTTTAGTACAAATAACATATTAGAACCAGATCTAACTCTTAATCAATGTAAACACTTAGTAGATCTCTTAATCATCCATAATCATGCATAATTATATCAGATAACTTCGCGTGATAATTAATAAGTAAACATAAAATGTGATATTAACAGAGCATACACAGTAATCAATATAGATGCAGAACACAAAGAAATTCACCAAAATTGTTCTTTCTATTATCTTTTAGATCTCTCAATACATTAATTGTCTTTCCAAAACTATTAAAAACCCTTACAAACCCTTCCGCACACAGCCAGCGGAGTTCACATACAGCCAGCAGGAGCCTTTCAAGCTAACCAAAAAAACCTTATAGATGCATAAACTATCAAACAACAATCCCTCATCAACTTAGAATAAAATTCTTACCTTAGACATAGTATATCTATTTTTTAATATGTCTAGGGGTAAAACCGCAAAGGTGGGTTACACTTTTGTGAGGTTCAGGGGAAGAAAAGTCATTTTCCCAACAGTTTGGCCGAACATTTATAAACGTTTGGTCAAACTATCTTAGAGTTCAGCCGAACTTTCGAAATTAGTACGACCGAACTCATTTTGTCCTTTACATTGACAACGTATTGATGATGTGGGAAAACAGATTTTTGGCCAAAGATGAGAAAACTGACAACTAAAGTACGACCGAACTAATAATTCAGTCGAACTATTAGTCCGGTCGAACTTTTAAAATAATCAGGTCGAATTTTAGTTTATAAATACACCAGCCTGGAACCATGAATAGGTTTCTGGCTTTTTACCGTTGTCGAATTCTATTGTAGGGCCACAGGCGCAGTTGTAGGGTCACAAGCGCAGGTGAGAAATTTGATGGTTTTCTGTTTTGTTTTTGTTGTGAAATTTTTTTATTGTTCTTCCGTCGTTCTTCTATTTTAATTTTATAGTATTTTTTTGTTTTGCAGTTAATTTGTAATTTGAGATGTCCTTCACGATCTTCTGCCTATCCTCTCGTTGTGGCCTCAACGTGTTCAGAAATATCCTACCACGTCTTCTTCTCATTGCGGCCTCGACGTCTCCATATTTTGAGGTTCCTACTTCTGTCATAGTATTGTTTAAATGTAATTTTTTGTGTTGAAATAAAAAATCGGTTAATGAAAAGTTAAAAGATAGACTCAGTTGGTTGTTTAAATGTAATTTTCTGTGTTTAAATCACAAATTATTTAAATGCAATTTTTTGTGTTTACATGTAATTTTCTGTTTAATTTTATGTGTTTTAAAGCTAGACTTTTTGAATCATCATAACCAAGATCATACCAAATGAACCCAACTCTGCTGCAAGTTGACCTTAATTCAATTTTAGAATTCTGAAATACTGATAGGAGTTTTTTTTTTTTTAATTTGATTTTGTTTATCTGATTCTAAAATATTCTTGCTTAAAATTTTGAAATTCTAAAGAGAGAGCCTTCTTAACATTCCAGTTCATAGGGCCCACTCTAAAGGCTATATCCCATTCATATCCCACGAGTCACTGTATTATGGCCAAAAGGGGATAAGAAATGCACCAATGCCCCCATTGGATACATCTCCTGCTCAATTTCTAGGACCATGCCCCGACAAGGAAAGCATGAATGCAAATTCTCCTTCCCGATATAAGTTGCAGATCAATAATTCTCGCACTCCAGACTGATTCACATAAAAATAAATGCTACTTTGCATCTTTCGCCTCTGCTCGGTATTGATTACGGAGATACACTTTTAGTTAGTAGGAGTAATGTAAGGATCTAGGCAAGTAATGAAACTGCCGCTTATTTTCAGATGGCATGCATTACAACTAATTGCAATTAGATTTTTTCTTAATTTGATTTTTTTTATCTTATTCTAAAATATTATTTCTTAAAACTTTGAAATTCTCTTTAAATTTCAGGTTGAACTTGACTGATATTGTAAATTTTAGAAATACCTTTTGGAATTCAATTGATTGAGGAGAGTGTTCTATTGTTTTTGAGGTCATCTATCTGATTTTAAAATATTTTTCAATTGTTTTTTAGGATATCAAAAATACCTTTTGGAATTCGATTTCTTGAACAGATAATTCTATTGTTTTTGAGGTCAATTTTCTCATTTAAAAAATATTTTTCAATTGTTTTTGAGGTTATCTGTCACATTTTTAAGATATATTTCAATTTTTTTTGGGGTCATGTATGTCATTTTAAAAATATTTTTCAAATTTACAATTTGTTGTGGGTGCAAAATGTGTGGGTGTTGATGGTATTTAGGTTGAATTTCTTTAAATCTTATTTTTTCCCATCTATTTTTGGGATTTTGTCTCCAAATATTTTCTAATTAATTAGAACACCCTCAAATATAATTTAACTAGCTGATGAACCTTAAACTTCTTGCATCATGTTGAGTCATCCTAACCAAGATCCAATGTGCTGAAAACTGGTACAAAACAGATTAATCACATAAAACTTCTGTTTCCAGATCACAATCTTCTGTAAAAATGCAGTCAAGTGTAACTAAAATTGAACTTAACTCAGATTGTAAATTTCAGAAATACTATCATCACAATAACAATACTTGTAGCAGCATCAGAGGGTTTTTTGGGGCCACATATTGTTAGTATGGAATGTCCTCATACTACAGAGTTGTACAAAAGGAGATTATGGATTGTGCTTATATTTCAAAGCTGTACATATTTTTCCCTTTCTTGGTCTGAGATGGTTTCTTCCGTTTTTTCATATTTCTCTTTGAAACAGGTGTGACATCTATAGCACATGAATTCTCTCTAATGTGACATCAATAGCACAAGAATTCTCTCTAATGTGACATCAATAGCACACGAATTATCTTTGAATCTGACAAGGGAAATCAGTTCCTCCTCGACACATTCACTCTCATTCTCACCACCCATTTCTGCCCCCTCCTCTTGCTTAAACCACAACTAGAAAAAGAGTTACACCTCTCCTCTTGCTTACCACAGCTCCCAGAAGAGGGTGTGAGCTGACCCTCTTCCAACTCATTATCATCATTGCCATTCTTAACGTCAATACTGGAAATATCTCTAACCCCACCATGGTTAAGCCTCCTGGGTAATGTCTTTTTTCATGTCAATATTGAATAAAAATTAAACGAACTTGATAGACAGGATTGAATGGTGTCAAAATATGGTATATAGTTTATTTTCTTTGATTTTGTCTAATTTTGTTATTTTCATAGATTTCCTACTATATAGTAATCTATTTATACATCTGATTACTTCTCCATCTATTAATCTATTGCATTCTTGGAAGAACTACTTCGATATTTTCAACATCCTTATTCTCCATCTTTCCTCTTAGTTTTTCCCTATTCAATCTTATCCTCATATATGTTTGGAGATTAATGTCCTACAAGAAATCAAAAGAGAAATTAATATGTTTCACTGTTGAACTGGTGTGACTGTATTTACATAAGTTAAGAAGATTTATATACAATGAGCATGGTTACAGTGTTACTATAGGTCAACTGAGCTCACTACAACCTTATCAAGAAGAGTAATCATCATTTTCAAGCATAGTACTTGTAGAGATTATCTGAGAGGTAGTCTCTAGATGTCTAGAAGTATTTTCTCTTCAAGTTTTCTCCAAGCAACATATAGTAGCTTTTTCATCCTCCGTAGTATAAGCCACATGGTACATTCATTGTTAGTTTTGTCCCTCCAACATCTGACATGGTTTTATTTTATTAATGTACCTAAATTTACAACTTCCATGATGCTTATAATATTGTAAAATGTTAAAAGTGAAGTGTTTTTTGGTGTGATGGATATAAATAATCTAGATTGGCATGGCTGTATTTTATTAATGTACCTAAATTTACACCTTCCATGATGCTTCTAATCTTGTAAAATGTTAAAATTGGAGTGTTTTATGATGTAATGGATATTAATATTCTAGATTGACATGGTTTTTTTTTATTAATTTACCTGAATTTAGACCTTCCATTATGCTTCTAATATTTTAAAATGTTAAAGGTGGAGTGTTTTATGATGTGATGGATATTAGTAATCTAGATTGACATGGCTGTATTTTATTAATGTACATAAATTTACACCTTCCATGATGCTTCAAATATTCTAAAATGTTAAAAGTTGAGTGTTTTATGATGTGATGGATATTAGTAATATAGATTGACATGGCTGTATTTTATTAATGTACCTAAATTTACACCTTCCATGATGCTTCTAATATTCTAAAGTGTTAAAAGTGGAGTGTTTTATGATGTATTGAATATAAATAATCTAGATTGACTTGGCTACAATTTTATGATTATAGTGTAGGTTGATGTTCAAGTTGTAAAATTCTTGTACATATCAAGGATGAATGATAGTATATGCCAAAAATGACATTATTATAAATTATTAAACAATATGATAGGTGCTAAGTAATACTTCTTATTAAGGACATATCTAATTTGTAAGTTGAAAATTCTTTTTAAACGTTCTTAGCCTATTTATAGATGTCAAAGTAAAGGTTTGTGGATGTGGTTTCTCCCATAAACTTCAAGGCAAACTAAATGAAAAACTAAAATCTAAGGAAAAACCTTGTACATGTCATTTCTCCCACAAACTCATAAAGGTGTCACTTTTGACATAACTTCATCAACCACTACCACTAGTTTTTTTACTAAGTGCATAAAACAATTTTGTAAACCATGTACATGTCATTTCTCCCACAAACTCATCAAGGTGTGAATTTTGACATAACTTAATAAACCACTACCACTAGTTGTTTAAGTAAGTGAAATCCACTACCACATTAAGGCAAAATATGTATGTGTGTCATTTCTCTCATACATGTGTCATTTCTCCCATAAACGTTTAGGCAAAATTTGAGGCATGTGTCATTTCTATGTCATTTCTCTATCTTTTCTATGTAATTTCTCCCATAAACTATAGTTAGGAAATGTCATTTCTACCATATAATATAATGCAAACTATGTACATGTCATTTCTATCCTAAACTCTAGTCAAGAAAAACTTTAACGCATGTCATTTATAGATCTGATTTCTCCCAAAAACTTTCAGGAAAACCATGGACATGCGATTTATCCCACAAACTAAAGGATTTCTCCCATTAATTCAAGGAAAAATTGAAGGCCTAAAAATTGAACTTAAAGTGGGGAACTTCCATAGGATTTTAGTTTGTCTCTTGAGTGTTAACTTCTACAAGTTCTAAAGGAAGAGTCTGTAAAGGCCCTGGTAGCCTCTGGATCTCATCTTTTCTCAAATTTGACATATCCATTAAATGTCCTACAGTCAATCTCTGGAACAGATCTAAACATAAGTTCTTCATTTTAATATCCATAAATAGCTACAAATTTAAGGAAACCCGTGTACATGTGTCATTTCTCCCATAAAATTTTAGGAAAACTTTAAATCACGTGTCATTTCTCAAGGTTTTCTCCCATTAAATTTAAAGAATGTGTCATTTCTCAAGGCTTTCTCCCATTAATTCAAGGCAAAATTTTATCCCTAAAAGCTGAACCTAAATTAGATGAACTTCCATAGGATAGGATCCCCAAAGCTCAAGCCTTTCTCTGATTAATTCAAGGCAAATTTTAAGGCCTAAAATTTGAACCTAAAGTGGTTGAACTTCCATAGGATTTTAGTTTGTTTGTTGAGTGTTAACTTCTACAAGTTCTAAATATAGAGTCTGTAAAGGGCCATGTAGCCTCTGGATTTCATATTTTCTCAAAGGTGACATATCCAGTAAATGCCCCTATAGTCAATCTCTGGAACAGATCTAAATATAATTTATTCATTTTAATATCCATAAACCACTATAACTTTAAGTAAAATCGTGTAAATGTGTAATTTCTCCCATACATGTGTCATTTCTCCCATAAACTCTTAGGAAAACTTCAAAGCATGTGTCATTTCTCAAGGCTTTCTCCCATTAACTTTAAAGCATATGTCATTTCTCAAGTCTTTCTCCCATTAATTCAAGGAAAGCTTTAAGGTATAAAAGCTAAACTTAAAGTAGCTAAACTTCCATAGGATAGGATCCCCCAAACTCAAGGCTTTCTCTGATTAATTGAAGGAAAATGTTAATGCCTAAAAACTGAACCTAAAGTGGCTAAACTTCCATAGGATTTTAGTTTGTTTGTTGAGTGTTAACTACTACAAGTTTTAAAGGCAGAGTCTCTAAAGGGTTAGGTAGCTTCTAGATCTCATCTTTTCTCAAAGGCGACATATCCAATAAATGCCCCTACAGTCAATATCTGGAACAGATCCGAATATAAGTTATTCATTTTAATATCCATAAACCACTACCACTTTAAGCAAAATTGTGTAAATGTGTCATTTCTCCCATAAACTCTTAGGAAAACTTCAAAGCATGTGCCATTTGTCAGTGCTCTCTCCCATTAACTTTAAAGCATGCTTCATTTCTCAAGGCTTTATCCCATTAATTCAAGGAAAACTTTAAGGCCTAAAAACTAAACCTAAAGTAGCTAAACTTCCATAGGATAGGATCCCCCAAAATCAAGGCCTTATCCCATTAATTCAAGGCACACTTTAAGGCCTAAAAACTAATCCTAAAATGGCTAAAATTCCATAGGATTTTATTTTGTTTGTTCAGTGTTAACTTCTACAAGTTATAAAGGAATATTCTGTAAAGGTCCATGTAGCCTCTGGATCTCATATTTTCTCAAAGGTGACATATCCGGTAAATGCCCCTACAGTCAATCTCTGGAACAGATCTAAATAAAAGCTCTTCATTTGAATACGCATAAACCACTACCACTTTAACAAAAAATGTGTACATGTGTCATTTCTCCAATAAACTCTTAGGAAAAATTTAAAGCATGTGTCATTTCGCAAGGCTTCCTCCCATTAATTCAAGGCAAACTTTAAGGTCTAGAAACTGAACCTAAAGTAGCTAAACTTCCATAGGATAGGATCCCCCAAACTCATGTCTTTCTCCCATTAATTCAAGGCAAACTTTAAGGCCTAAAAACTGAACCTAAAGTGGTTGAACTTCCATAGGATTTTAGTTTGCTTATTGAGTGTTAAGTTCTAAATTCATATTTTGTAAAGGTCCAGGTAGACTTTGGATATGATCCTTTATTAAAGATGACATATCCACTAAACTCATGGAACCATGTACATGCAATTTCTCCCTTAAACTCTGGGCAAGCCAATCTTCAAGGCATGTCATTTCTAGATGTGATTTTTCCCATAAAATTTAAGGAAAAATTTAAGGCAAACCATGCTTGAATCATGTACATGTCATTTCTCCCTTAAACTCTAGGCAAGGCCATCTTTAAGGCATCCCATTTCTAGACGTGATTTCTGCCATAAAATTTAAGGAAAAATTTAAGGCAAACCATTAATGAACCATGTACATGTCATAAATCTCCCTTAAGCTCTACACAATGTAATCTTTAAGGAATCTCATTTCTAGATGTGAATTCTCCCATAAAATTTAAGTCAAAATTTAAGGTAAACCATGCACATGTCATTTATCTCATGCACATGTGTCATTTCTCCCATGCATTTGCAATAATTTTAATTTAATATATTTTATTGAATTTTTTTCAGGGATAAAAAAAACCCACTAAATATGGTTAAAAAATGGACATTATGCATAGATGTTTCTTTGTATCCCAATCCAGGGAAAGTAGTGATTACATATGTGCTTTGCAATATTGTGACTAGAAAGGTCCTCCAAAGGAAAATGAATATACCAGTAAGAACAACAAACAACTAGGCATATTATATTGCATTGATAGAAGGCTTGGGAACAACTAGGGAGTATGGATGAAATGGAATTGTAGTTTTCACCAATTCTAATCTTGTGTGACACCAGATGAAATGCGTGTACCATGTTAATAAGGAGAGGCTAAACAACTACATCGAAAGGCTAACAATATTGTCAGCAAATTTCAAAATTTTAGTATAAGACATTGTACAAATGTTAATAAGATGTCTGTTGATCTATTGTGTGGGGAAATTACAATTCAATATTCATCTATCAAAGATGAATTAATAGATGAATTAGTATTATATATGGAAATTCAAATTCAAGATTCATCTCTCAAAAATGAATTAGTTTTGAGACTCTCTTCTTCAAAAATTCAAGATTCATCTCTCAAAGATGAATTAGTGTTGAGACGCTCTCTTTAAAAATTTATTCCTGGACATTGTAACATATCTTTGATATGTGTGTGTTTTGTACTTATAAATGCATATTTTTTAATGACCATGTGTTTTTTTCAATTATATACCAAGTGTGCTCCCACCATGTAAAGCGCAACTTGGTGAACTTCACATTTCCAACAAGTGGTGAACTTCACATTTTTATAAAATTAAAATGTGAGGACTTCAACAAATTTTTGTTTAAATGGATTTTCACGCTTCTTTTTTAATTACCATTTGTTTTTTTCAATTATATACCAAGTGTTCTCCCACCATGTAAAGCGCAATTTGGTGAACTTAAAATTTTTACAAATTCTTTGCTTAAATTGAGTTTCACACATCAATTAGTGCTTTGAAAGTTATGTTTTACACAATTTGTGTACACTAAATTACATTAATTTTTTGAAATTTATTTTCAATTTATTTTAAATAGTAATTTAAAAATAATTGTAAATTTCCACTGTATCTACATATATATATCATGGCGGATGAAAGACGAAGATCAACAGAATCCCATATCTCTATGAGAGAGGGGATCAGGGATTGAGGGATGTTCATGGTATTTAAAAATAATCTTATCTCCATACATATACATACATTTGTGTACATATGGAATTGATTTTGTTTATCAATTTTGTGAGTTAAATTAGTTGTTAATAAGTTTCATTTTTTATTTTTTATGAGGTAGGAGGATAAGGGTCTCTACCCCATCAATGGATCATGGCCATGGTTCACGTAATTTTGGTATGGTTCACGCAATTTAATAAATGAATATGTAAATGTATTATATGTATGAATTTATTTTTGAATTGATTATAGATTCATATTTTTTATGAAGCTTCCCTCTCATCTCGTGAAGTTGGTGGTGGTACACATTCACTTGGAGGGCCATCAATAGGTGTTAGCGAGTTTCATGAAGGTGGTGATATGTATTACCCCAGAGGCCAATCAGTGGATGATCTTGTTGGTTCTCAACTAATCGGTGGTTGTTCTGGTTCTCAACAGCTAGGCGTGATGTTGAGTTGCCTCGCCCTAAACCAACATTGATTATTCGATGCAATATTCCCAATTAGTCCTAAGCTAATTGGAATATTCATTTTTGTTTTATTTATTTGTTTTAATAATAAAACTATAAAGGAGGTCCATAATAGTCCTAAACAGTGAATAAGTCAATGCCAAATGTAAAAAGGCTAAATCTTGGTTGTTTAAACAAGCACTCTTAGATATGAAAGGGGTTGGATATTTTGACTGGGTCAACCTTGACAAAATCTACAACTTTTTTATGGAAGAATGGCTATCAATGAGGCACAACTCATTTTTAGATGGAGATGGCTTGTGTGAAAGAAGTGATCTCATTAGAATTGTTTTACAAGCTCTTAACTTATAAAAGGAAGAGGATGGAAGCATGAGAGGTTTGTTGATGGCTATTATATTTCTGAATATATTATCTGTTTAGACATATATCATTCTTGTGCTGTTTAGCTAAGAATAGTGTTGTTTAGCAGTAGGTGTTCCTGATCGGGAATCCCAACTCTTTCCTTGAGAGGCCTCTTGGAATATTTTTCATTGTATTGTCCACTATCTGGCTATAGCCCAAGCTTCTTCTTTCAACTACAACACAGATCTTGTTGAAGGTTTGGTTGTCTTTGCAAAATGAAACAAGTGGAGGCTATATCTATTTGGATCTAAACCATTTCAATGCTCCTTTTCAGTGGGGAAGGCTTCTAAACAATTGGGAGGAGAGTATTCGATGTATTAGGCTTCAATTTCTGATCTTGGCATGTGGCCAACCACATTATAAACCCTACAACACAATTTTACTTCCAGATCTGTGTTATTCCTGTAGGTGTTGTTGCAGGGTCTTTTGGCATACCATCTAGAGTGTTGGTTTTCAAGTCTTGGGGATCTACCATTCACTTTGGAGATCCATTGGAGCGTTCATTTTCTTGTTTCATATCAGATCAGGTCCAATTCGAGATCTGAATATTTCTGCAGATATGTAGTCTTAGAACTTAGATATACAACTTGTACATGGTATAATGCTGAAATCCCCAAGGGGATTCTGAAGAAGAGCCAATATAGTGTATGGATATGTCATATATCTAAAATTTCATGCATTTATTTTCTCTAAATATGAAGTGTAATCAAAAGCTGTTGCAACCCAATAAAATAATGTTGTCAAGCTTTTTCCAGTCTTAATACATGGTTGCAGCACCTATTTTTGATGATTTTCTCTCACTGGTGACTTGTATTTCTAGTTATGCATATTATGGGCCCCATTGTACATCTATTTTCTTGCTGTAAATACATTTAAAAGGTCCCCTTATTGGCCTCCTGTTGTATCTTAGATGAACTACATAATTTTCCTGCAAATATGCTTTCTATTGTTGCATTCCCCATTTGGGAATATTAGAGTGGTATCAGAGCATCATCTTGGCACAACCTGTGCTTTCTAAGAAGCCAATATGTATTCTTAAGAAGAATAATGTCTTACTGATGGAGAGAAGAGGTATCTAAAGAGAAGACAAAAGAAGAAATTTGATTACACAAATGACATTGAATACAAGGGTAAATCCCCTCTATCTGGAAGTGAAGAAGAAGAAAAGGATTTTCCTAAGATCCTTCTTAGAGCCATGCAAGATCTTGCTAGATAGATCAAAGAGATGAGAATGGATAGAATCAAAGAATCCCCTAAAGGATTCCATTTTGGAGAAGGCTCTGACATGTCTCACTATTAGAATGATCAACCAGTGGATCAACCACAAGTTTCCCAACGCTCTACCATGCCTGCATTTTTTGCTGTGTGAAATGAAGGGTTTCAAGAGCTTGAATCCCTTGAATACTATTTTGAAGAATATGAGTCTCAAAATTAGAGATTCAAAGATCACTTGAGCTTTCAG
This sequence comes from Pinus albicaulis, assembly GCA_034641835.2. Lineage (NCBI taxonomy): Eukaryota > Viridiplantae > Streptophyta > Pinopsida > Pinales > Pinaceae > Pinus > Pinus albicaulis. The sequence goes on along the minus strand of CM076575.1, from coordinate 795,594,003 downwards.
GAGTTTTGTCACGTAAAGGACAAAATAACACCAGGGCATTATCATAGAGGTGGTGGATTCATCGAGAATCATGATCGACATCACTCTATGGGAAAATTATTTTTACCCAACTTTGATGGGTCATCCAAGTGTTTTTCCAAATCTTGGGTAGAAAAAATTGACATCTACTTTTAGTTGAACAAGGTTCTAGAGATGGAGGCTATCAAGATTGCAATGCTGCACTTTGAAGGTGAAGCACATGATTATTGGTTCCATTGCTTATCTACATTGGGTCATTCCAATGTGACTACTTATTCAGATTTCACTAGAAGGTTGGTGGAAAGATTTGATAGAAGAGATGTAGAGGCACCATTCATGAGCCTTGCAAAGTTGAAACAATTAGGTAATACATAATCTTACATTCCTGAATTTTTAAAATTATCGGTTATGGTTCCTAATTTGTCTGTAGCAAGAAGGGTGTACATGTTCATCGATGGTTTAGATGAACCTATTCATGGGTTGGTTAAATATACCAAGCCCACTACCCTGAATGATGCTATTGAAAGGGCTAGAGACCTTCAAGATGCCTTGCCAAAAGTAAAGGCAAGCTTTCAACATAAGCCCTCTTTTCCTTCAAAGGGAAAGGAAGAAAAATATGCTCCTTCCAACGAGATCTCATACAAGATGCCTCTTGATGATGAAGTCTAGAGAGATATAAGAAGAAGGAAGCTTTACTTCACTTTCCAAGAATCATGGGCACTTGGACATATATATTCTACTAGAAAATCACATTACATAGAGGTATTCTCAGATGATGAGTAGGAAGAAGAAGATGAACCAAGAAGAGGTCACAGCGCTGACCCTGTATGAGGAAAGCCAACACCATCAGGAGATGGGAATGGAGAATTTTCTCCTATTGGATGGGCTCTTGCATATTTTAGAGGATTACCTAAGTACTTGACCTTAAGAGTTCAAGGTTCCATCTTGAATTAGAGGGTTTCTGTGTTGATCGATAGTGGGGCTACCCACAATTTCATTGATGCCCAACTAGTGAAAAGGAGGGAAATAACCACTGATGCTTTTGAGGGATTCTCTTTTTTGGTCCCAGGATATAGAACAATGCAATGCATGCATTATGTCCAGTCACCATGGGGACTTATACATTGATTGATCACTTCTTTTTGGTTGACACACCTAACACCAATGTGATTTTGGGTCTTCAATGGTTGAATACATTGGGGAAACTTAGAACTGATTGGGAGACTTTGCAAATGGAATGGGTGGAAGATAAGAGTGGTGAAACTCAAATGATCAAAGGCATGCATACATATCCCTCACATACCACTTCCACACAAATAATGGAGATGGATTTGCACAGTGGAATTAAGGACCTTATAGTCCCATCTATTATGCTCATGACATTGTTGCATGGGACACTCTTATCTAGTGGCAAACCGCCTGGGAGGCCACCTGATTCAGACTTTGTGGGAGATATCTCACAACATGATTCTTTAAGCTTAGATCAAGGAGGGATGGGATCATTAGAAGATAATGATACGGTGTTGTGAGTCTTGGGTAGGCTCAAGGAGGAGGGAGATATTCCCCCAATATCATCATCATCCACTTTCATTCCAGATTCTGCATCGTGGGAGGAGAAGAAGGGAAGGAATGACCTTCAAATCATTACCTTTGGCATAGGATATTTCAAGGAGGAGAGCAGCCACATGATAGACATTTCAGTTGATAGATCATCAGTGCTATCATTGTTGGGGAGTCGAAATCCATATTGAAAATCCCAACTGTTGGTGGATTATTCCAAGGATCTTCACACTTGCGTGATACTTGATGACCAACTACATGAAGAGGGATATTTAGTCCAAGAGGGACTCATCTATCATCATGGTAGGATATTCTTGTCTACATCCTCAAAGCTCAAGGAGAAGTTGCTACAAAGAGCCTATGGAGAGTTTTGTTTCAGCCACTTATATTCCATGAAGATCTACAACATCATCATGATGTGCTTTGATTGGGAATGCTTTGAAGGAGAACTACATCAGAATTTTCAAGAATACATGAACCATGTGGAGTTGGGACAGCAATGTGACTCTATGAAAGAGTTATATCGGCCATCTCTTCCTTCTTTTGAGAGAGGAGATAAATCTATGCACCACTCCATTTGTACAAGGAGGATTGTTGGTAAAGAACATACTCATGTAAATCATGTTTTATTTTCTGATTGTATGTATTATTTTACCACGTATATGTAAGCCATGAATCTAAGGAGGAGTATTTTAACTTATTAACTTCATGGCCAACTTTGGGCCCCCAAAATTTCTAAACTTGGCCACTCCCTTGGTGGACAAAGGGAGATTTTGTTTCATGATGGGTGCATTCCTAAGGCACCAAATATATCTCACACTTTCAGCCATATTGAGATGACATGGGAAAAAATTAAGTGGTGGGAGAAACACCTACTACATATTCATTTGATGCAGGAAGGAGATGCACTACACTGGTTCCACATGTGGGAATATGACCCACCTCCATATGCACAAATTTTTGATTATATGTATATAGTTTTTTTCCCATACATTGATGATGTACTTTTACTTTTTATGGGAATGTATGGAGGGAGGATGGGAGGTATGTATGTGCCCTTTGGGATGGAGGTTTTCCATGTATCTTATGCTACATGTTTCAGGGAGGACATTGGGCAAACCATGTTTGTTTTATTTGAGCTATTGTCTCCTTAAGGGATGGACTATTTACATATCATAAGAACTTTGGAGGAGAAATTCATGGAGGGCTGGATTGGTGAACACTTAGCTTATGGAGGAATCTTATCACATGTTGGTGTCACCAATGGAGGAGGAAAAGAGTTGCATCACTCACCTTATCAGTTGCTTGAGGACAAGCAACATTTGGGAGGGGAACACTGTAATATTCCTAATTAGTCCTAAGCTAATTTGAACATTCATTTTTGTTTTATTTCTTTTTTTTAAGACTAAAATTGTAAAGGAGGTCCATAATACTCCTAAGCAATGAATAAATCAATGCTAAATGTAAATAAGGCTAAATCTTGGTTGTTTAAACAAGCACCCTTAGGTATGAGAGGGGTTGGATATTTTGACTGGGTCAACCTTGACCAAATCTACAGTGTTGTTATGGAAGAGTGGCCATCAATGAGGAACATCACAATTTTAGATGGAGGTGGCTTGTCTGAAAGAAGTGATCTGATTGGAAGTGGTTTAGGGTTTGCAAGCTCTTAAATTATAAAAGGAGGAGGATAGCATCATGAGAGGGTTGTTGATGGCTATTATATTTTTGAATATTTTGTCTATTTAGACATATATCATTCTCTTGTTGTTTAGTTGAGAATAGTGTTGTTTAGCACTCAGTGTTCCTGATCAGGAATCCCACCTCTTTCCTTTAGAGGCTTCTTGGAAGAGTTTGCATTGTATTGTCCACTATCTGGCTGTAGGTTAGGTTTCTTATTTTAACTACAACACAGATCCTATTGAGGGTTTGGTTGTCTTTGCAAGCTATAGCAAGTGGAGGATATATCTACTCAGATCTAGACCATTTCAATGCTCCTTTTCAATGAGGAAGGCTTATAAACCATTGGGAGGAGAGTATTGGATGTATTGGGTTTTGATTTCTGATCTTAGCATGTGGACAACCACATTCTAAACCCTACAACACAATTTTACTTCTAGAACTACGTTATTCCTGTAGGTGTTGTTGTAGGGTCTTTTGGCATACCATATAGAGAGTTGGTTTTCAAGTGTTGGGGATCTTCCCTTCACTTTGGAGATCCATTGGAGGGATCATTTTCTTGTTTCATATCAGATCAGATCTAATTCCAGATCTAAATATTTCTGTAGATCTATATTCTTACAACTCATATATACAAATTGTACATGGTATAATGTTGAAAACCCAAAGGGGATTCTGAAGAAGAGCCAATATAGTGTATGGATCTGTCATAGATCTGACTTTTCATGCATTTATTTTCTCTAGATCTAAATTTTAATCAACAGCTATTGCAGCCCAATAAAATAACGTTGCCAAGATTTTTTCAGTCTTAATACATGGTTGCAACACCTCTTTTTGAGGATTTTCTCTCACTGGTGACTTGTATTTCCAGTTATGCATATTATGGGCCTCATTGTAAATCTATTTTGTTGCTGTAAATATATTTAAAATGTCTCCTTATTGGCCTCCTGCTGTATCTTAGATCAACTACATTATTTTCTTGCAAATCTTCTTTCTATTGTTGCATTCCCCATTTAGGAATATTACAGTCGACCTCTTCGTGTCAAAACTTTGTGGTCAGAGATGGATGCCACCTCTCAAATTAGTCTAGAAGCAAGGGATGCCATCATTGACTATGTTTATAGTGGATTGGGTGGAGTTGATGTTTGTATGAATTGACAAAGAGCATATGAGAATGTGCGCGCTAATTTCGTGTATTATACAAATGAAGAGATAGACAACATGAGTGTTGAAGATCTCGAAACATATACAAAGAATCGTCGCAATGGTTGCAGGACCTAATTACTCGTGAGCAAGAGGGCATGGGAATAGTATGTGTTAATGGTTAGGGTGATTATTTTAACACATGCACAATTTGTAATAAATACATATACACATACATTTATTTTTATACATTAATCTAACAAAAATGTATCGTTATATGTTAACACCATTTGTAGTTGTCACGCTTGATGAATGAAGATATTAATATCACGGTTGGAGCCTCCGATTCAAACAATAAAGATGGCTCTCACCATCAATCACACAATCAAGATGGTTCTCACCATCAAGATATGTTGGAAAATGTTAGTGTTTTTTAAGTGAACATGATGATGTAAAATTATTTTTTATCTATTATTATATATATCGAAACATGATGACATATTTTTAAAATACATAATTGTGCATACATGTACATGTATGTATATAATAAAATGTTTTAACAGATTTTGATTCTGTCTGATGTTTTTGGGATGGTGGTACCTTCTTATTCCTTGCGAGATGTGCCAAATCCACCATCACAAGTATGAACAATTTTTCACTTTTAAATATGTTTTTAAGTTATATATTCCAGATAAAAAAGTTCCATTAAAAAATGAGATATCTAGATCTTGAGTTATTTTAAATTTTTTGAATTTTAGGTTTTTGGATATTTTCTTTCTGAGCCACTCTTAGGAGAGTCTCTCTTAGGAGATGTGCTAAATAAACCACCACAAGTATTCAATTTTTCACTTAAATATATGTTTTTAAGTTATAAGTTATAAATTGAAGTTCAAAATTTTTATTATGAATTGAGATCTAGATCTTGAGTTATTTTATAGTTTTAATTTTTTTAAATTTTAGGTTCCTAGAGAGGATTTATTTTCCCCACGGACTCTAGCGATGAAGTGTATGATGGAGATAGGAACGTCCACACCATTTCAACCATTTGAACAAGTTATCTAACTTATTTTTTAATATTATTGAAAATTAGTTTATATATACATTTTCATTTGAAATTTTTTGATATATATATATATATATATATATATACTTGCACATGTATATTGTACAATTTACTGTGGAAGATGTTCCTGCGGGGGATGTTTTAGTAGATGAGGAACAAATGGAGAGGGAACCTCATGAGGTATTGCATGATTTTTATTTTTTTTTACATTTTGTTTTTTTATGTGAAGTTCTATATATTCTTATTCAATTTTAAAACATTAAATTTTAATGTTTGTACACCTTGTGTACAGGTTCCCCATGCTTTGCAGGATAGGTTGAGGATCATGACTCTTTTTGGGAGAGACACTACATCCATATGTATTTGATGGATGATTCACATGCATGTGCAACATTATATTTGATATATTTAGTCTTAAATTTATGTTGTGATATAATGTTTTGTTTTTTAAACAAGTTTTGGATGGTTGAACTACATTTGGCATGTGAAGTAATGTTGTGATATATAATATTTTGTTTTTAAAACTCAAGTTTTGGCTGGTTGAACTACATTTGGCATATGATTGTGATATAATGTTTTGTTTTTATTGGATAGTTGAACTACATTTGGCATGTGAAGTAATGTGAAGTAATGTTGTGATCTATAATGTTTTGTTTTTAAAACTCAAGTTTTTGATGGTTGAACTACGTTTGGCATGTGAAGTAATGTGTTATAATTTGTTTTGTTTTTAAAACTCAAGTTTTGGATAGTTGAATTACATTTGGCTGGCATGTGATTGCATGATATAATGTTTTGTTTTTATTGGATAGTTGAACTACATTTGGCATCTGAAGTAATGTTGTGATATAATGTTTTGTTTTTAAAATTCAAGTTGTCATTTTCCAAACAAAAAAATGTTCACATGAATATATGTACATAGAAATGATTTAAGTACATGTTTGAATATATATGTTAAAATGATTGAAGTACAATACATATCGACATGTATATATATATATATATATATATATATATATATATATATATATATATATATATATATATATATATATATAAGATGCTAGGTCTTCTTAGATGTGTCAAACAATCATAAAATTTTAAAATTGCATTCTATAACATATATATCAAGTACGTGCAACATTTTTCATCAATGCATATAGAGAAGCTACTTTCATTTAATTTCATTCTAGAACATATATATCCAGTACGTGCAACATTTTTTATCAATCCACATAGAAAAGCTACTTTCAGTTAATTGCATTCTAGAACATATATATGGAGTGCATGCAACATTTTTCATCAATGCACATAGAAAATCTACTTTCAGTTAATTGCATTCTAGAACATATATATCTAGTACGTGCAACATTTTTCATCAATACACATAGAAAATCTACTTTCAGTTAATTGCATTCTAGAAAATATATATCGAGTAGGTGCAAAAAATTTTCATCAATTCACATAGAAAAGCTACTTTCAGTTAATTTCATTTTAGAACATATATATCCAGAATGTGCAACATTTTTCATCAATGCACATAGAAAATCTACTTTCAGTTGATAGTAAATGGGAAATTACAAACACGTACCACACATTTTGAATTCAAGAATGAATATTATAATTTACTTTTAATAGACACGCACGTCTAAAAAAACATTGTGAAACTTAAAATTTGCATTATATCAACTATGCTAGATACACAAATATGTACATTTTACAATAATGACATTATGACAAATTGTACCAGACAATGTATGAAATCGTTTAGGCCAGATAATCTAGACATTTGTATTTGTATATGTGTATGAATTTCTAGTGTGCATGTACCAAAACAATGTACATGTGCAAAAAATTGCAGAGATAACATAATAAGGAAGTTCAATTTCTAGTTGAGTTCTGGAAGCTCTAAAACATGATTCCAAAGAGAAGAATTTGTTGGGAAGTTCAATAAAAAAAAATTCAATGGAATGCCATCTTTGATGATCCGTTCATGATCGGACTTTAACATTTTCCATTTCTTAATTTTCTTTTTTTTCTTTGATTGAACCTCTATCAAATTTATGCATGTTGCACACATTAAGTGACTATACTGAAAACTTATGACATCAGGTTCATAGTCTTGAAAGTAAACAAAATCCCCACTTTGATTAGTTTGTCTAAAAAAATAACATTTCAGTATAATAGAACCTCTGTCATATGGAAACCCATGATCATTATAGTTTTCTAATAATTTGATCTTTCGTTCAGTGAAATGCATCTAATAATACTTCACATTTTCATCATTGATATTAGGTGCAATTATAGCGAAAACATCTCCTGCACAATAAAACAAACTTATGTATTTAAATTTAGGGCATAATTAACGTGAAAAATTAACTTTAAAATCATTTTAATATCTATTTTTAGATCTCTATAATTTGAAACAAATTCTAATGTTACCTTCTCTAACAAGATTAGAAACTCTATCACCATCAGATGATATTGTATCCTCCTCTAATTGCATTTCTTCAAACATTGCAACGAACTTTTCCCCCTTTGTATTTAGCTCTGTATGTTTCCAATCCTTTACATACATTTTCTATTCACAAACATCATTGGATTCTATGTTGTCTATGCAAACATGACAAAAACAAGAATATTTTATTTTATCCAATGAAAACACATTTGTGGACAACTTTATTTTAAATGAATGGAATTTTTCGAGTCCCTTTTCTTTTTTCAATGTCATTTCCAATCGATATATCTACATCTTTGACCCCAATATGCCCAAAAAACCTATATGGAGCACTCAAAGAAAAATGTAAATATGATATCAAAATACCATCAAAAATAATCATTAAGATAAATTTACATTGTTTAAAATTGGATTTCCAATAAAAACTAAATCGAATGTACCTTCGCACTTACCTTCATCGGTTAGTATCATGTCTTAGTGAAGCGATGCACCATTGAACAACTTCTTTAGTGTCCACAATTTAGTGTGCAGAGGGGTCCATTTGATATCTTCGAAGTGCTTGTTTTATGCATACCCTTGCACCCTCATGTTCTCATTTTCCATGACCAGTCTCAAAGAAATTCTAACAATGTGTAATGCGGGTTTTCATATGAAGAAAACACAACCAAAATAATGATCGTGAAGATTTGAATTGACTTGCACATCCATCTGATTATATTCAATGTTCATTGAATTTTATTCCATGAATTTTCAAGGAGTCATAAATCTTTCAAAAGCAGTGTTGTACAAAATATGTATCATGTATACGATTGTCACTGATATAAAAGTGATATTCTTCAATAACATGCCAATTTTCACTGGTGCTTTCTATATGATCAACATTTTTTTCATCATGTCTATATAGAATATAGACGAGCATGGAGACTTGGTTAGAATGATAGTATTCACACTAAATTTCCTTTTGTGAAACAAATGTGTAGTTTTTTGCAAAATCAATTACTAACAAAAGGGTGCCTGGTGGAAAAGCTTCACAAGATTTTTTGAATTGCAAGTCCTACCATAGAGCTCTATGGGAATGCTTGGTGTATTTATAAATTTCTACCTCAAACTTTCTCAAAAAATCTATCACAAAAATTTCTTCTTCTTCTTGTAAATCAATTCTTTTAGAACTTTTTAGTACTGCTTGAACCTTGAATCGATGTATGGATATATTCATATCTCTTCCATTTAACTTTCATATTGGAAAATGTTTCATCATTTATATCAGTATGATATTTGTTTTGAAATTTAGTCAAATTTCCACAATCATTGCAGTTTTTACCACCAACACATTTATTTTCGTAAAATAATTCATGGCTTTCTCTTCCACATAGAATTTGAGATATTAAATCATGGATAGTGGAAGGAGGAGGTGAATATTTCCAAAATGGTCTACCAAATTAAGGAATGTGTCATAATATAATTGAAATTCCACAAGATAATGACAAAAAGTGTTGCGTACAATGATAGGTTTTACATACCATGGTTTTTGTTGGAAAAAAGCACTAATTGAGACATCAATTTCTGATTCTCTTCTTTGAACTTGTTGAACAAATCTATCTGGGTGGTGTCCAAAAAATGTTTTGGATGTGTTTCGTACTAATTTTTTTCTATTCTTCTTTGCATCACATGCCTTGCGTTTGGCGAAACACATGAATTTTTCATCTAATATTCATATATTATTTTTTTTTAAATTTCTCCAAGTCAGTCTGTGTATGGTTTCCTACAAATATCTCTCCAACAAGTGAGTTCATCATTTACATCTATTTGCAACCAAAATTTCTGATGTTTTTGTAAAGTTTTCCGTGAGGTTCCTAATGCTCGTGCCATAGATTTGACCAAGCGATTATCTTTAGTACTTGATGAAACCACTGCCATATGTATTGCTCTATGTGCAACTAAAAAAAATTTCTCTCTAGATTTTCTAATTGAAATTATAGCACTATTTATATTTTGTATCACATTTACCTTCATTTTTTTTTTTATCTTTTGTTGATTTTCGAATACCCAATAAATTCGTAGCTTCTTTTAATTTCTTTAATGATAGGAGACCTTTCAACAATTAGGCTTGAACTGCCACATTTTCCTTTATGAAGTACATATCAAAAATGAAATTAACACGATATCGTATAACATGGTGACCTCTTTTATCTCCATATGTGTGAGTGTCAACATTTTCTAACATCTCATCATTGACATTAATTTCATATGTACATATTCAAATTAATAGTACATAATAAGTTTACATATACAATAAATAACTAAATTAATAAGTATGTATAATTTCAATAATAGGTGCATGTGTTCAACACACACACACACACACATATATATATACCTCGTGATTCAATTTCTTCACTTGAATTTCTTTCAACATCTTCACCTTCCTTAATCATTGGTTCAATATCTCTTTCACTTTCTCTTTCAAAATTTTGTATCTCATCATCAATGTTTTGAGGAATATCTCTCTCTGTTTACATTGTAAAATATTTTTTAAATTAGTTCATCAAATAAAAATTAAGCTTTTCATTTTACAGTAGGAAAATTTTAAATATCAAATTTATAATATTTACATTTACATACCTACTTCAAATTCTAGTTGAGGTTTATTTTCCCTTTCAATATTTGAGAGTGCTTCTCTCTTTTTTTTTGCAAGATTCTCTCCCATGTTCTCTACGTTCCTCAGGGTATCTTGTTCGCTCATATTTTCTCTTGAAATTCCTTCGATTTCCCACGATAATTGAGTATGAAGTTAAAAAAAATTCCTTCAAAAATTTAGACAAAAACTCAATTAAAAAAAACATCACGAACAATTTAATTTAAAAAAAAAACTCATTTTAAAATTTTTGCAAAAAAATAGATTCTTCAATCCAAAACACTTACTCTAAAAAATCCGAGAAAAAATTGTCTTATAAAAAGGAAATGAAGCTCAAAATATTTCCTTCCAAGTCCTGCAAAAAAATTTCATTTAAAAAGTTAGACAAAATCTCATTTTAAAAAATCATTATAAAATATTTACTTCAAACCAAAACACGTACTCTAAAAAATGTCACTTCAAAAAATACCTCCAAAAAATTTCCTTTGAAAATTCACTCCAAAAGGCCTCTAAAAAATATCACTTTAGAAAATACCTCCAAAAGATGACCTTTGAATATCAAGCCTAAAAAGACTCCTTTCGAAATTAAGTCCAAAAAAAGTCCAAAAAATGCATTTTGGAAATTAAGCACAAAAACCTCTAAAAGCAAAATACAAAAAAAAAGTGTCCTTCGAAACTATGCCCAAAACCTCTAAAAAAAAATACCTTAAAAAAAATGAAGCCCAAAATACATCCAAAAAATGTATCACATGCCTCCAACAAATGTCCTTTGAATGTTATACCAAAAAGAGTCCTTAAACCCAAAAAAATCTGTTTCAAAATCAAACCAAATAAATAAATGTGCGAAATTATTCGAAAATAATGAATCCATTTACGTTAATTTATATTGTCGCGAACTGTTATTTTGGAGGGGCTTCGTTGAATTTTCCGACCGACATGAAGTCAATAAAAAGTTCGGCCGAAATTTTGTAAAAAATTTGGCTTGAATTTTTTGTTGTTAGACTTAACGGGCCATCGGGGTAAAGAACAATTCGACCGAAGTAACATGTCTGCAATTACGCAAAGCCAAGATATGAACAAATTTCTTCAACTTTGTACTGATTAAACTCCATGAAACTTAATGAATTAATTGTCAGAACCAAAACAAGCATTTCCAGAATTCAATCTACTTTTAGGAAATATAACTTTTATGGAATTTCATAAATATTTACTAATTTTGATTAATTTGGTAATAAAACAAGTGCAAACAATTTCTAAAGGTCATTATGATTCAATGAAATCAATATTATGTATCTTCCAAAATACACTGTAAAAAAAATTGAAAAAAATATGGTGCATTACATTGGTCCATTATCTGTAATGTGTAGCTTTTAGATTTTTAGTTTATAACTTATATGTTGAGAAATTTTGTGCGTGTCGAAACATATTCAAAATATGCAGTTTTTTCATATTGGATTAGTTCAGAAAATTCTAGTAATTATGATCTGCATCAGTTGGTTTTTTAAATATAACGAAACCGAGGTAGACTCTGTCTAGATTGTTGTAACACATTTTGTTTCTCATAAAACACAAGGTCTTCAAAGAATACACCAACGCGTATTAATGTGAATTTTTATGAATCCTTTGATTGTTAAAAAAAACACACTCAAAGAAATGCTAAGTTGAAATATCAAATATGTATAAAAAAATTCCAAAAAATAAGTAATAGAAAGCTAATAAAATTTCTTACAGCTATTATTTTTATCGCAAAATGAAATTCTAAACAGAAAAATTGCTTTGGCTTGTAAAAAGTTGAAGACTGTTTTGAAACCAATACTATGTTCTCAAACCATCATTTGAGGCCCACAGGTTAAATTTAAGCCCAATTACATCCAAAATGTGGGGAAAAATTCCCTTGACTTCATTTCCATAGCACACACATACAAACTCATATAAAAATTTCATTCAAAATATGTGCCTCAGAGGACCCCGCTCAAACAGGCCCCCAACACAAATATGTGGCTTGTCCCAAGTCACTGAGGTGTTGTGTCCCTAGTATTAGCATGGAGTGTCTTAACAGAGGCCTGGAGAGGGAGCACTAACTCAAGGCTTTACGCTACTTCACTATGCGCTTTCTGAGCTATCTTGTTTGTAGTAGGCCTCTCAGCAGTCATCTCCACACTACGTTGAGTCTGCTAAATAATATTCAAGGTGATGTCCATCGTCTAGGATAGATGCAGTGCTTCCTCTACATTTGGTTTCCTACGCTCCTTTAGCACCTATTCCTTCCGGCGGAAGTCGGAGATGTCGGTCTAAATTTTGCAGCCTTCTTGCAGATGAGAAAGTTGATGTGTAAGGACAAATGTAGGTGTGACTGCTCGGATATCTTCAAACTGTTGCTCCTTTTCATTAAGTGTGTCGCGTAGCTACCGCATGAATGGATCGTTCTCGACAGAGACCGAAATACCCACGACCTCATTCAATGACTTGTTAAACTTTGTGGCCACGGAAGAAATTCTATCCTATGTCTACTTTACTTCTGCTACCCTCTTCGCGCGAACCTCGGGCGGTGTCTCTTGCTGGAACTTGGTTTGGAGGTCCACGATCTATTGCCCATACATCGCTCGAATTTTTTGAACCTCCTCATGCATCATGTTTATTGCAACAACCAATCCTTCTAACTTCTCAGCATGCACAACTATTTCCAAGATAGATGGAATATCATGGTAGACCTGATTGATATTTGCCTCCAGTGATTTGCGATGGGCCTCTGCTTCTCTGCATGCTGCTTCTTCTTGTTGCTGTTGTTGGTGCACTTTTGTAGCATGTTTTTGTTCATATCTAGTCTTCATTTGTGTGGTTACTTCTTGAAATTGTAGTTCCTCTGCAATCACTGAATGCAAAAAATGTAGCTTACCTGCAGGCAACACTCAAATATTAACATGAATATCACCTGTACCCATAAATTCCACATGTTGGTTAGTGTCCATTTCTATCGGAGGCAGGGGCACGTGGACAAATCATGCATCCCCTGATGCTGGGAAGGCAACATCCAACAATGGCACACTAGTAACATGCGCATTGTTCCCACTCACCTGAATCACGCTCTTTTGAATCTTGCTCGCATGAAATTTTAATTCTTGCAACCCCTCTTGGACAATTTGCAGTGCATATTTATATTCGACCTCCATGTTCGTCCATTGATGTTCCTGCGCAGATGTAACTGTGTTCGCAATCTCATTATGATCATCCTCTATGAGCGTCAAGACCTCCTGTCCTGCCTTCTTGGATCCCTTATGTTTCTTGTGCGATCCACCTATAGCCTAAGCATCGTACTTAGTGCCTTTTGATGTTTCCACTTCTCTGGTTTCCTTAGGCACAAATCCATTCTTCTCTGGCACTGTGGTTGTGTCAATGGTTTATCACGTTGTATTTGGGGTCGGCTCCTTCTCAGTAGGTTTTTCTATAACATTCATTGTCTCTATTACAACAGGCTTTTTAGTAGCTTTCTACTTGCATTTTCTTGTCGAAGTGCACGGTTGTGTAGGCGAAGTCAACCAGGCCAGTGGCCATTCTTCTATACCTCTAATAAGGTCATCTTCATGCACCAAATAGGGCACCTCATACCATATGTTTTTTACAACACCCTTGGCGCAAATATGCATATTGTGAAACATAGCCTTAAAGTCAACTATAATTTTGTATTGATCAATAGAGTAGGGTACAATCGCAGCTTCGACTATACTCCTTGGTTCAATGTGGCATCCTATAAAACCTGGAAGATCTTATTCTCTTTTGCGTGCATTGGATCTGATGAGTTCTAGAGTGTTGTGTAGCACGTAGCTTCGCACATTTTCTCCTCAAGCTCAAGGAACAACATATATTTAGGGGTTGTCCATCCAATAAGCGCATTCAGTAATAAAATTCGTGCATACTAGAAGGGCTTCCCCTCCTCCTATGATTCGCACACATTCTCACAAAATTCCCTACGAAATTCCTTCCATAGGTATCCACACTAGTTGTGGATAAATCCTTTCTCACATCTTCTAGCCAGCGTAATAACATGCGCAGACACCTCCTTGGGCCTGCAGTTGGGCATCATCTTGAAAGCCAAGATGACTGTGCAAAAATGGTCAGCAAGGCCATTAATTTCCTCCACAACGAACCTGTGAGACTTGTAAGTGACATCATATTTTGCCTTAATATTATCTGCCACCGCTTTCTTCTGTGCTTTGCCACCAAAGTCTGCAATAGGGTCGGCTCCCTTATTTGACATACTTTTGATTCGATGAATAAATTCTGCATCAATTGGGATGTGCTCACCTAACTAGAGCGCATCATCATGGACCAACAACAAGAGCTTCCTGAAGCAGATATTATTAATGGATCTACGCCCAAAATGAGGGATCTGAAGCAAATTCGACAGGCCTGCCTTGTATAGACCTAACATTCCCCTATTTGTCTCGACGCATGCCATGACTCCTTCATAGGTAATTTGGTCTAGATAGAGCTCTAGTGTGAACTCATGGAACTTTTCGACATCCATGATGTCCCAGTTATCAAACCGAAGTTGTGAGATTTTGGCATGCATATCCCCTTCCATTGGGACACTCTCTAGGATCAAAGGCATTGGATACTCATGCATACCTTATCCAAATCCTTTGGCGCTTTGACAATAGGTTCTCGCATCACAATATAACTTGGCAGCCACAAGAATGGGGCTACTTCAACAACTTCTTCATCCCCTTCCTCAATATTCTCCAGAATCTTGGCGATAGGCCTCTTCATTTTCTCTCCCGTTGAATGGCATGGTCTTGGGGTATTTTCTCAGGGATATCTACGTGTTCTAGAGGTTTGGCCCTTCTTCTTTTTTGATGGCACAGGTGTTTCTACAATGGGGACTTTTGGTGTAGCAGAGTCATCACCTGGTCTTGTGGCTATCATCTTGTCCTGAGTTACGTACCCTAGCCCATCTCGGTGTAATGCGTGCTCAAATGTTGTGTCCAAATGAGACATAGACGTAGAAAATGCAAGGGAGAACACAGGTCTCAAAGCATAAAAATCACTAAGAATGCAAAGGGAACTATTACAACCCCATAGGTCATATTTATATTTATGGCGCATCTGCAACATCTCCTTGTGCATTAATGAGGCTCCATTACTCAAAAAATGGTCTCAAATATGGAAAAATATCTTCATTAAATGCATCTTGGACGCTTCTAGAAATGATAATAGAATGTCTTATCAATTTTTACTATTCCAATGGCTAGTTTTTGACAAATATGCGTCCTAGTCAATCTCCTAGCATGTGTGCCACACATTTCTGCGTATTCGTCATATCATGTACACAGGTTCGATAATCCAGCCATATATTCATTTGGTAGGCACAAGGTCATCCCTGTAGGGCTTCATATGACTTCCATTCACATATCCCAGAATGTATTCAACACTCAATGTAGCTAGGCAGAATTCTCCTTCATCAGTGATTTCCTTAACAACATAGGGCCCTAGCCAATGCATCTTCAATTTCCATGGGTGGAGCGCAAACTTGTTATCATATTGTAAGACCAAATCCTCCTTGAACACCTTCTGCTTGATATGCCTGTCATGCCAGGATTTTTCGCGCACCTTTTGAACCTACTAATGATAATTTGCAATAAGCCGATCTTCTTTCAGAGCAACCAACTGTGACAACCAGTCTTCTACAGAATCATATTCAGCGATATTGTTAAATGCTACAATGTGTAGACTTGGAACAATGAAATCCATGGGAAACACAACCTCCTTCCCCTATACCATCATGAAAGGTGTCCTCCCAGTCAAATTTTTGCAATTTTTCCTATAGGCCCAGAGAATTGTTCGCACTTGCTCATCCCAACCATTTTTTTTAGCATTGCATACCTTAGTGAGCGCAGTCTCCAAGATCTTATTGAACGCTTTAACTGCAACGTTTTCTTGAGGATGATAAGGAGAGATCTTATCATTACTCATCTTGAATTCTACAGTCAAGGCTTCGATACTATCATTGAAAAAATGCGTACCCTTATCAGTAATTAGAGTCTTAGGACTACAAAACCAAGTTACTATATTCTAAAAAATAAATTGTGTAGTAGTATAAGTAGTATAATCCTTCACTAGTTTGGCTTCAACCCATTTCGTTACATAGCCTATCACAATGATGATGTAGCATGCACCACTCTTTCTTCCTGGAGGATTAATGGGTCGCAAAAAATAAATAGCCCACTTCTCAAAATATTGTAGTGCCATCCATGGATTCAAGGTCATCTCATCCCTATGCGAAGGTTTAACTTCCTCTGACAAACATCACATGTGCAACAGTGTGCATATGCATCATTGTGCAGCTTGGGGCACCACAACCCAGATCGCAAGATCTTTTTTGCAGTGGCCTTTCCTACATAGTGACAACCGAGAACTCCTCCGTGATCTTCATTGAGAATTGTATGACTTTCACACTCCAAGACATACCTTTGTAGGGCCTCATTCACACCTAATTTGTACAATTG
Source organism: Pinus albicaulis (assembly GCA_034641835.2). Lineage (NCBI taxonomy): Eukaryota > Viridiplantae > Streptophyta > Pinopsida > Pinales > Pinaceae > Pinus > Pinus albicaulis. Next base: position 795,576,949 of record CM076575.1, on the reverse strand, counting down.
TCTAGCAATAATGGTGAATTACATTGTGTGTGCCACAAGTTCTTTCTTATGCTGAACTGTATACTCCTCAAGTGCACAACCAATAGTAAAAAAATAAATGATATTAGGGAAATTCTCATCAACCACTTTTATCGCAAACAATTGTGCGTCTGGTAATCCATCATCTATGTTTGTGGGCCCTTCTCCTATTTCAATGCATGATAGATGGTCTGGCCCAACATTCAATCATCCTGGCTTCACCATCATTTCAAAATCAGCAACCACCTACAAATCTTATCCCCAACACAACCTTGTTGATTTGGTACTTCAAAGAAGAATGATCAGTGAAAATTTTAAACTAAGCTCCCAATAGATAGTGACGTAATTTAGGCAGCGCATATACCATCACGAGCCCTTATCTTTCTGTGGTTGAGTAATTCTTCTCTGCAGTTGATTTTTTTCGGCTGGCATAAGCAATAGGATGTTCAATTTCCCCTTCCCCTCGCTGTGTTAGAATATCTCAGAGCGCAATACAGGAGGCATCCAAATTTACATGAAATTCCTTGGACCAATTTGGGAAGACCAAGATGGGCACAGTGACGATATTTTCCTTCAGAAGCTCAAAACTCTTTTTTGCAATCTCCATCCCAATAGAACGTTGCATCCTTCTTTTGAAACTTTTCCACGGGCGCATTTATCAGTGCATGTCCCTGAATAAACATTCTATAGTAACCCATATGACCCAATATTGAGTGAAACTGCTTAATATTCTCAGGTACCTCCAAATTGACTATGACAACAATATTGCAGGTTCCACCATTAATCCCAGGTGGTAGACAATGTGTCCCAGTAGTATTCCAAAAGGTGCACAAAAAATACACTTCTTCAAATTCAATTATATCTGATACTTCCTACAAGTATCTAGCATTAAGCATAGATTGGACACATGCTTCTTTAACAACCCAAAGAGAGTCCAATCATGAAAATATACCTCCAAAATCTTGTGTATAAATTATTTGAAAGAAGCAACTACCATGCGTGAGAAAATGGCAAGAGTATTATTCAATCCAAATGACATAACTGTATATTGGAAGGATCCCCATTCAGTAGCAAAGGTGGTATTACTCTTATCTTTTGGCGCAATCTAGATCTGATGATAGCCTGAAAACCCATCTATCAAAGAATATGCTTCTTGTCCTCCAACATTATCCAAGATTTCATCTGAAAATGGAGTTGGGAATGGATCATGCACACAAGCATCATTCAGTTTGCACAGATCAAAACAAATTATAATTTATCCCTTGGTATTCTTATCTTGCACAACCATTGGACTTACCCAGTTAGATTTTTCCACACACTCAATGATTTCTGTTTGCACCATTTTTTCCAACTCTTTTTTCACTTTCTTCTTATATATAGGGTTCAACTTGTATGGACATTGTTTTACAAGGTGCACATCAGAATTCAATGATATTTTCATCACTCCTAGGTCCCTAATGATTGCCTTCAATTCTGAAAAATTTGTAGGTAACAGATCCTGATATTATGTCAGCAACTTAGTAACCTTGCCTACTATATCAGTATCCCAGTAGTCTCCAATATTTGATAACTTCAGTTATTCTTCAGTTCCAATATTCACCTATCTTATTTTGAATGGCTTTGTTACATCCATCAAGGTGATCGAGGGCCCAGCCACTATGCATCGCCCTTTACATTCAGGAATCATGATATTCCTTGGATCCTCATCATTTTCTTTGACTGGTAGGTTTTTGAAATTCACAGTGGTAATATTCTGCACATCCCAAGCTAGTGGCGCACACTAAATCATAGGCTTAGTGGAATCAAATATGACTTCTTGAATATTATCGAGCCTGGCCAATTGTTTCAAACCAACATTCAAATCTAAAGGTAAGAATAAAATTTTCTATCATCACAAGCCATTCACTAGTCCCTCTACACAGCTTTGTCTCCAAGTACCATTCAGTTGGCACCTTTCCCATCTTATGAATAAATATATGAACCCATTCAGGTCTTGGTTCTATGCCCCATACTTGAATCCACTAGGCTAAATGTCTATGTGGGTCCTCTTTTACAGAATATAAATCCTACATTTTAATTACTGCATATTCAAACCATAGTCTCATCATGCATGAACATTCCTCCCAGTTTCCCATATTCTCCTTATGTGTTTCCCACCATTTTGCGGGAGTAGCGTGCAAACCAAGATCTAGAGCATGGAATATTTGTGCTTCAGGAACAGACCTTTCCATCTCTCCTATAAACATGCTAACACCTATCAAGCCATCATAGTGTGGTAAATCGCGTACCTTAGATGTTAACCAACACAGAGCGTTGGTCACACAATTACAACTCAGCGCAAACAATTCATGCAGTTGGTTCTTCCAGTTATCTAGTTCTTCATTAGAGTCGGAGAAGCAAGAAATACCCTTCTCCCATTTAATATTCCCATCTGTTTTTGGATTAATATAGTCTTCCTCATGCAAGGTTAGCTTATAGATTTGATCAATATCATCCTCAGCGTGCAGTGGTTCAGTATACCTTTAGCATTCGGCAAGGTCAAGAGGAATGATTACCCTAACTCCATTTCTCTCAAATTGTATTCTCCTTCTCTTCAGATTGATAACACCATCCATGTCAATGGCCCAATATAATCACAACAACGCAGGATAGGGACCAGTGTCATCTACAATTTCTATGACCTAAAAGTCTGCCAACACCCTAAGACATTCTATATTGACCACAACTCTTGACAACCGTACCAAGCGAATGATCTTATGTTAATTAGCCATGCGCAATTGGATATTATACCTTTCCATCTTTGGCTCACCCATGTGCTGCCAAGTTTTTTTAGGTAGAACATTGTCATCTAATCCCAAATATAAAATGACTTGGTCCATTTCATAAGCAGAAATATGCACAGTCATACGCATCTCTCTACCAGTTCTCTTCTTGTTCTTGTAAATATTGTTGACTTCTCGGTGTTCAAGGTAATTATCTATCAATTACTGTAAATTTTCAACAGCCTTCTTGTTACACAACATCTTTATGTGGGCTTGTAAAAATGGATTAACCTCCTCTTCTCCTCCTACTTCCTTCAGTGTTCTACCACTTGTTGATGTACCTCATTCTGCAAAGTCTTTCCTGACTTCAATAAAGGTTTCTTTTGCACACATAAGATTAAATCCCTCTTGATTTTTAGGTGCTTTTAAGATCCATACATCAGAGGCAGTTTTCTTTACCTTATCTTCATTAGTAGCTACACTACTCCTGGTAACTACATTCACATAGGGATCTTCCTCACGAGTATCTATGCAAACCATATGAAGGTTTTGCATTAGAGTCTTCTTTTCCTGCATTTTAGGAATCAAGAGAGGACAATCCTCTATAACATGATCAAATTTCCTACAATACCTGCAGGACTATCGCGTTGGATTTGGACAGTCATGCACATAATGTCCAGCATCACCATAGTTGTAGAAAATCACATGTCCTCTTCCTTGAACAACTGATCCACCTCCTCAACCTATTCCTCTTATTTGGAATCCTCCACGCCCAGAAGGGGATGCTGGTGATGTAGGCTTAACCTATATTTGATATATCTATGATTTATCCAACATCATGTCATATGTATGACAATTCTTCTCATCATTCCCTAATGTCGAAGAGAACTTGCAAAATAACTACTTCAAGTTATGTTGATATTTACCAATACTTGGGAAAGATTCTGTGTCATGTAGTCCAACAATTTGACATATAGTACACCATACATGATGCTTCAATGGAATAAGAACTCCAGCATTCAGATAATTTTTGAAAACAAGACACTGGTCTTTATGGTTCCCAGAATGTTCACATTTTATACACCACACCTCTGTTCGGACATCCTTTCCTTTTTCTTTACGCAGACTTTGAATTTCTAGATGCACGGCTTCCAGCTGACTCTAAATCTGTTGAGTTCCAAGCACAAAAGGTGTTGGGGTAGCCTCCAATTTCATTGAAACTTTGACAACCTCAGCTTGTGTGGCAATATTTGGATGACCTAATTGTTGGCGCACATGTGGGAGCAACATTGCAATGAACCATTCTTTATGCTACGTATCATCAATCATGAATCCACCATCTCTGATGGTGTGCTTTAACCTTTGATCAACCTCCCATACATATTCATTAGGTTCTTGATGAATATCTATCATTTCTGTAACCAGCTACGCATATGACTTAGGTTTCTTGAACTGCTCTTTTAGGGCTACTTTAATTTATTCGATGATAGAATTAGGGTTTTATTGCACATACCTAATATACTAGTCTAGTTCATGATCTTGAAATGAAGTAGCCAACTGCACTTTTCTAATATCAATGTTCACTTGTTCAGCATGGCATACGACCTCAATTACAAATGAGAAGTGCTCAATATCCTCATTTACATTGCCTATGAAATTAGGTAACTTCATGGATGCATTCCATCTCCACCTCCACCTTCACCTCTTTGGGTTAGATTGAAAGGATGTTGTCGGTTGTGTGCACGAAGACCTAGCTCTGTATGTGTGTGGAATCTGTTGGCTGTGTGTGTGGAAGGGTTTTTAAGGGTTTTTTAAGGAGTTTTGAAAAGGCAGTTGATCTATTTACATATTTGAAAAATAATAGAAAGAACAATTTTGGCGAAGTCCTCTATTTTATGCATCTATATTTATTAGTGTGTATGCTCTGTTAAGATTGAATTATTTATTTACTTATTAATGCTTGCAAGAATTTATCTGATATAATTATGCATGATTATAAATGATTAAGAGATATGCTAAGAGTTTACATTGATTAAGACCTAGATCTGGTTCTAGTCTATTATCTGTGATAAAGCATACAATAATTATGTGTAATTTTGTGAGTGATTGTGCATTATTTGTGACCCTGTTATAAGCTATTGCGCGTGTCTGTATGAGTTCACATTGGGTTCTACCAAGGAACACTTCATTAAATTCTCTCTGAAGGTGTAGAAACCTGGTTCTAGTACCCCTCCATAATACTTTGGGTGATACTTTGGTCTGTGCAAGCAGATCACTGCCGAAAGAGCCAGTACTTGGAGGGTTTTTTGGTTTATCGATAAACTTCGAACCTAGATCAGCACCCCTCAATCCAACAAGTGGTTTTGTTTCCAGGATTGGGATCATCATTTTGAGGGATATTTGATGTTGTGGCATCCATTGTGAAATGAATTACAAGACTGCTTGGATAGAAAGATCCTTGAATTTCCACTACAAGAGAATATAAGTAATAACATATCTGACAAATAATGGGTAGAAAAATATATTTATACAGAAGTGCATGAAATTTTCATTTTTTCCTTTGCACATGAACTACACGAGTGCTTGTCACACTTAACTGAATTCCATAATTGCATAAATGATGACGTAGTCACTAAGTGGACTCCTGAAATGATCTAGGAAGTAGAGAAGTTTGATAATAAGATCACTCGCGTGGTAGATCACTGGATAATCACCTCTTGTGAGGATTCATGACAGAATTTATGTTGACCAATTTGTGTCATATTCTGAAGCTGAAAGAGGAATTTTCAAAGGCCCTAGACCGAAATTCCTATGCTCATTGAGATTATTTTTGAAAATTCTACTTTGTGAATGAGGTTTTCTATGCGAATATACTACTTGAATGCATCAAAGAGGTTCAGTTACGCGTAGTGGAAGAATTTACCATGAAGACTTCGAAAAGGTAATTTATAGCACTCTGAAGCATAGATATGATTCTTTATGTGTCTATAATAGATTTTGGATAGGATTGAAAGGCTCCTGCTAGTTATGTGCACAGAGACCTAGTTCTAGCTGTGTGCAGACTTTGCTGGGTGTGTGTCCGGAAGGGTTTGTCAAGGTTTTTTGAGTGATAATATTTGGATCAGGACCTTAATTTATAGCTCAAATTTCAAAGTGTTCAAAATTATGTTAAACTTGAGCGATCAAATATATCTCGTCTTCCTTATTCTGGCACCATGAACTGTTCAAAAAATTGACATCGTATGAAGAAGTTATCGCGTTTTGAAAATTCCAGTAAACTGCAATTTTTGACATTTGACCAGGGTTGAATGGTTTTTTGAAAAGTTAAAAAAAAAATTTCCAGGGAATATTCCTCCCATGAAAATTTCATGGTGACAAGTTTCGAATGGTTATTGGGCATACATATTTGTGGGCCAATGAAAAGGTGCCACGTGGCAAGCCCTAAGGCTGCCACGTGACCCTTGAAGGACTGTGAAAAATTTTGGTTTGGGGTCTGCAAGAGTCGACCCCATGACCTCTGACAAAGCACACACCTTCCACACTGCATGGGCTATGAGATGGTTCTTAACATACTAAGGATCAATGGCATATTTTAATGTTAAAAGTTATGTATGTGGGGGAGCAGAGAGGCCATCCCCTCCCCCATAGGACCACACCCAATCCAAGAGCTAAACCATCAACAGAGATATTAACCATCTGCAACTCTCAGTGTTTATTGTTATGTGGTCACATGGTCTAGTTCAAAGGTTTCTCTGCACAGTTTATGAAACCCTCTCTGCCAGCATTTATCACAACCGTTAAGCCTTGTCACATTGCGAATTTGTATGTGACGGTTGGTCCGATGGTTATGCGAATTAAGCTCCGGTCTCAAGGCTATAACCCATGGTTTAAGTGGCATTCTGCTCCACCACGTTTGGGGGGCATGTGCCCAACACCCCTAACTGCCTATATTTAATGCCACAGTTAGACTAGTGGAAATATATTAGCATGCTAATTTTTGTGTGAAAGTTGCTAATTTGACTACAACTAAACTGAAGTCCTCCACAATTAGTGGATTTTTCCTAGGGGTTACTGGAAAAAATTGATTATTCTCTATCTTGAGCATTATTCGACCATTCTGAGGGCGTGAATAGTCAAATTTGAATTTCTTGGACATTCCAGAGCCATTGGTGAGATTTTCAAAGCCAACTGAGGACTTATGAGCATGATGTTTCTTCAGAGAAGTTCCAAGGGCCACTAGGGCCACCAAGAGCCAACACGGGAATGAGGCCTAGCCAGGGAAACTAGAGGTCATTCTCAAAAAACCAATAGTCTATTATGACTATATTGAACCTTCTGAATCCATTGGAGATATTTGTAGAATATTTTGAAGACTTTTGAAGGCCGAGATGCTTCAGAGAAGTTTTCAGTGAGCCTAGAGCCTTAGGGTGCCACAAGGTATTGGAGGCGTAACTAGAGCTTCCAGAGGCCTTTTTCAGCAAATTAATAGTATATTATAACTATTTTGGATATTATGAATCCATTGAAGGGATTTTTAGAGCCATTTTGAGATTTCTAGAGCCAAATAAGCCACAAAAATTTTCAGGCAACCTAGGCTCAACAAGAGTTGGAGGCCTAGATTGGGGAGCCATAGCTCATTTGGAGAAAATGATCGGTCTATTTTGGATGAATGATATATGATGGACACAGTAGAAACGTTTTCAGCGATAGAAAATGATTTCTTAAGGATTTAGTGCCATAGAGAATCTCAGGGTAACTTAAGGGCATCGATAGAAGAGGTCAAGTCAAATGGATCCTAGGTCCATCTTCAGAGAGATAGCAGCCATTTCAGGGGTATGATGGTATTCTAAATCCAATGGTATAGTCCAAATAACCACTGGAGTGGATTTATTAACTTTTAAAATAAATTTTACACCATAATCCCAAGAGCCAAGTCAGTTGACATACGCTAAAGGAGATGTAGCACACGATATTTGGGTGAACTCTATTAAATTTGTTGTTATGTGTTGATGCTTATTTGCTTCACTTTATGGTTGTTGTACATGCTTATTATTAGCAAAAACAGATGTTTAATTCCTCACACATAAAGAGTTGAAATAATTTTAAACACATACACCTGAATCAAGAATTCAATTATGCACAATCAAGTATAAGCTAGATCTTAATTTTCTTAACTGAGTGGGAGGTGCTTGCAAAGCATAAAAATTTATCCACCCATTTCAGATCAAATGGTATCAGAGCAATAGTTTTATTTCTTGATAGAGTACTAGGTTTCTTGCTTGATAGAGCACTAGGTTGCTAGCTTGCTTGTTTGAATTGAAAGGTGTTTAACAGTGCAAAGAATTTAATTGTTTGCAAATTGATTGATGCTTACAAGTTTGAGTTTGCTAGAGGTGAAGGAGAGCTACAAATAACTAATTACAGAAGAGGACAGGAAGGAAGAATGCTGAAATAATTCTCCTTAACCAAAGGACCTGAAGGCAACCCTTGAAGAACAAGAGGGATTGTTTGCAAAAAATGTTGCTTGAAGAACAAATACAAGCTCCAGAAAAGAGCTTGAATCTATAGCCAAATTACTTGTTAAGGTTTCTCAATTGTTCTTGAATCTTTATGAATTGTTTTTGAATTTATTTAATTCATTTACTTAATGATGCAAACTTCTTCAATTGAGGTTTCTAAGTCCTCCTCTTTTACAAGACTCTTCGATGAAGAGATGAAGCGAGACTTCGACATCTTGAAGGATATGGTGCAAAGTATGTATGAAGATGGAAGGGAAAGCACTAGACTTCATGAGAAATTGGTTGCTATGAAGCAAGAGAAAGAACAAATTCTGCAAATTATTCATGAGATGGAGATTCAGCTCCATCATGCCCAAGAGGCCTTAACAAGGCACATGTTAGAAGCAGAGGTAAATCACTCAAATTTTTCTTCAATTTCCTCTTCAAATAGATGTGTAGGGTCATTTGAAAAGCACACTAGAGGTATAGGGCACAATTTGATGTTAAAAATGGGCTATGAAGGCAACGGTATAGGAAAACATGCACAAGGCATGATCGAACCTATTTTGGTTGAGGAAAGGCCTAAAAAGTTTGGTCAAGGCTATGTTCAATCTTATGGCCAAAACTCTACAACCATGAAGGAAATCGAGGGAGTTTGAAGAATGAATTTTGCTACAAGTTAAAAACTACAGACATATCATGTTTGTGTTCATGATGACTGCTATTGTTTGAAGCCTATGTTGCAGCAAAATGTTTGTAAACATGCAGCTTATGGCAAGCAAGAGGGTTCTGACATCTATCAAGACATGAACACTAATGTTACTCTTCAAAGGAAAGTTGGAACCTCTGCAAGTTCATCTCCTCAAGAAGGTAAAAAATATGGACATGCAAAGCAGTAATTGAGGTATAATTCTTCCCATACTCAATTTAATTATGTTTATGTTAAGCATGGAAAATCTGCATGCATGAAAGGAAGGAAGGGTTGATGTTCCTATTGTGGTTTTTGTAACAATGAAGTTTCAAGATGTTGGAAGAAAGGGATATTTCATTACCCAATGTTGGAAATTTCATCCAACCAATCATCCCAAGCATTTAAAGCAAGAGGATAAAAATACTGGCAAAAATGGAATCAAAGATTCCATCATCAATGTGAGACAATATGTTTCACAAGAAGAAGATTTTCAGCAGCCAAAATTTCCATGGAAGTGGCTTGGAAAGAAGTGGTTTGACTTCTTAACTCAATAAGACATACATTCATTTGTACATATGCAAATTTCAGTCATGTATGCATGTATTTATATTGGAAACTTACATTTTTTTGAGCCACCTTTGATCGATGATAAAGGACATGATGTTCAGCTACCCTCAATTGAAGAATTCTCACCAAAAATTTCTAGATGAGCTCAAAGAGGATACAATTCCTGACAGAAGGACAAGAGTATCAAAGAAGGAGACTGTTCACTACCTTCAAGTTGGGGCTCAAAGGCACTATGCCAAGCAAGGAAAACTGGATGGAGGTTTGAAAGGTGAGGGTGCTTTACTCTCATCTACTGAACAGGTAATCAGTATTTTGGGGTCCAGAAGATTCCCAATGGGGAGGAGTGATCAGATTTGGATTAGGACCTTAAGTGATAGCTCAAACGTCAAAGTGTTCGAAAGTGTGTCAAACCTAAGTGAACGGATAGATCTCGTCTTTTTTATTCCGGTGCCATGAACGATTTGAAAAACCGACACCGTATGAAGAAGTTATCGCATTTTGAAAAGTCCAGTAAACTGAAATTTGGACATTTGACAAGGGTTGACTGGGCTTTTGAAAAGTAAATAAAAAGGAATATTCTAGAGAATATTCCTCTACTATTCCTGGAATATTGCTTAGAATATTCCTCGAATATTCCTCTTGAGTTAATTGTAGGGTGACAAGTGTCGAATGGTTATTGGGCATATAGATTTTTGGGCCAATGAAAAGGTGCCACACGGCAAGCCCTGAGACCACCACATGGCCCTAAAAGGACTGTGCAAAATTTTGGTTTTGGGTCCGTAGTAGTTCACCTCACAATCTCCGGCAGAGCACATACCTGCCACACCGCATGGGCTTCAAGATGGTTCTTAACATACTAAGGATCGATGGTATATTTGAATGTTAAATATTATGTATGTGAGGGAGTGGAGGGGCGAGCCCCTCGAGCCAGCCCCTCCCCCATAGTACCATGCCCAATCCTAGGGCTAAACCATCGGCATAAATCTTAACCATCTGCAACCGTCGGCATTTATTGTTATGTGGTCACATGGTCGAGTTAAAAGGTTTCTCCGCGCGGCTTATGAAACCCTCTCCGCCAGCATTTATCACAACCATTAAGCCTTGTCACGTGGTGGAGTTGTATGTGATGGTTATTCTGAAGGTTACACGAATTAAACTTGGGTCTCAAGGCTATAACCCACGGTTTAAATGGAGTTCTGCTCCACCAAAAGTGGTCAGTGAGGGGTCTCGAGGGCATGTGCCCAACACCCCTAACCTCTTATATTTAATGCCACAGTTAGAATAGAGGAAATATAGTAGTGCACCAATTTTTGTGCAGAATTTGCTAATTTGACTGCATCAAAACTGAAGTCCTCCACAATTAGTGGAGTTTTCCTAGGGGTTACTGGACAAAATTGATTACTCTCTATCTTGAGCATTATTCGACCATTCTGAGAGTGTGAATAGTCAATTTCAACTTTCCTGGACATTCCAGAGCCATTGGTGAGGCTTGAAGATCCATATGAGGACTTTTGAGCATGATTTTTCTTCAGAGAATTTCCAAGGGCCACTTGGGCCACAAAGAGCCAACAGGAGAATGAGGCCTAGATAGGGCAGCCAAAGGGCATTCTCAGCAAACCAATAGTATTTTATGGCTATATTTATCCCTAGAAATCCATTTGATATATTTGAAAAATATTTTGAATACTTCTGAAGGCTGAGATGCTTGAAAGAAGTTTTCAGTGAGCCTAGAGCCACAAGGTGCCACCAAGTGTTGGAGGCATAACTAAAGTAGCCAGAGGCCTTTTTCAGCAAATGAATAGTCTATTTTGACTATATTGGACATTATGAATCCATTTATGGGATTCTAAGAGCGATTTGGAGACTTCTAGAGCTAAATAAGCCACAGGTAAGTTTTAGGCAGGCAAGGGTCAACAGGAGTTGGAGAGCCAGAGCTCATTTGGAAAAAATGATCAGTCTATTTTAATTGACTGATATATGATGGAGATAGTAGAAAAATGTTTCAAGGACAAAAAGATATTTCTTAAGGAGTTAGTTCCATAGAGAATCTTAGGGAAGCTTAATGGTACCGACATAAAAGGTCAAGTCAAAGGGAACCTAGGTCCATCTTCAGAGAGATATAAGCCATTCCAAGGATATGATGGTATTCTAAACCTAATGGTACAGTTCAAATAACCATTGGATTTTAGATATTAACTTGTAAAATAAATTTCCCATCATAATCCCAAAGAGCCAAGTCAGTTGAGATAGGCTCAAGGAGATGTAGCCCACAATCTTTGGGTGAAATCCTTTATTAAATTTGTTTTTTTGGTGTTCATGCTTATTTTCTAAAATTTATGGTTGTTCTACATGCTTATTATTAGCAAAAAGAAAATTAATTCGTCACACATAAAGAGTTAAAACAGTTTCAAACACATACACCTGAATCAAGAATTCAATTCCCCACAGTCAAATATAACCTAGATCTTCATTTGTTTAACTGAGTGGGAGGTGTTTGCAAAGCATAAAACGTTATCCACCCATTTTATATCATTAAGGGTTTTGGAAATACAGTTGATGTATTGACATATATGAAAGATAATCGAAATAATAGTTTTGGCAAAGTTCTCTTTGTTATGCATCTATATTGATTACTATGTATGCTCTGTTAAGATGACATTGTCTGTTTACTTATTAATGATTGTGTGAAGTTATTTGATATAATTATGCATGATTGTAGATGATGAAGAGATATTTTAAGTGTTTACATTAATTAAGACCTAGATCTGGTTCTGATCTATTATTTGTCCTAAAGTGAACAATATTTTTGTGTTATTCTATGAGTGATTGCACATTCTCTGTGACTCTATTATAAGCTATTGCACGCATCTGTATAAGGTCACTATGGGTTTTTGCGAGTACCACTTTTTTAAATTCTCTCTCAAGGTGCAGAAACCTAGTTCCAACTGCCCCCATACTACTTTGGGTCAGGCTTTGGTCTAGCCAAGTAGATCACTGTCGAAAAGGCCAATAGTTGGAGGGTTTGTTAGTTTATCCAGAAATTATGAACCTGGGTGAGGACCCCTCAAGCCAACATGAACCCATTTTATATCATATGGCATGAACCACTCCTTCAAGAAACTCGGGTTACACAAGATAACAAACCTCGACGCGAGTAGGAGCAGGTAGTGAGAGAAAGCCAAATTTTAACCAACGCTATTAGTTAGAGGAAGACTCTGAATCCTACATGTGTTGAAATTACATGTGGAAGAGAAACAAACCATAATTAGCCACAATATTAGTTGAAAGGATCATAATAAACATGAATGAGTACGATTTTTTTTGTATGTAGGAAGAAAATAAAAATAAACCTCAAAAAATGAGTTCATACCTGTGGTAAGACAATGCTGGTCGAAACCCTTGAAGCCACATTCTTTCTCCTACTAGGAAAAATGTAGAAACAAATTATTTCTACTCTCTAACACTAGAAAATAATTGTAAGGCATAAAATATAGCCTATGAAGAAACTATAATAGCACTAACTAGAGATTAGTGTCGTGTTGTGTAAAACTTATGCGAAAACCACGTTCGAGGAAGATTTCTTTGAAATATGCCTATCAAAACAGAAGTTAGAAAACTTTAAAAAAGGAACATGGAAATTGGGAAAGAAAACTCTTTACAGAGCCACACGGGGTAGATACCTTACCAGTTATAACGAAGAAGCAGGGTCAATCTAGTCGTCATGGAATGGAAGTCAAGAGAGAATATTTCTCGTATTTTCCTTCTTGACACAGATGAGAGAAAAACCTATGCGAGTATGTGGAATAAGAATGAACCATACATAAAAACAAATTTGAAAATAGCTACGGTGGAATAAATTTCTTGTACCAATTCCAGGCGGAGGTGCAACACGCCCTAGTAATTCCACAATGATGAGAAAAGGAACTAGGTGTTAGAGTATTCCTTTCTCTCATGTTGGTGTTGCAAATAATTGACACGCAGAATCAGAAATGGAAATCCCCCAAATGACACAGGGGACCTATCTTGTCGGTAAGGTACGGAGGTAAAGATACATCTCTACCATTAGATTAACTATGAATCAATCTCCATCCTAGATGAGGGAAGAGTACCACATGCCATGTCAACTTCCCGTGGGACTGACCTACATGGCATCAAACAATTCCGCGTAGGACTCAAGGCTTAGTACTACCATGTGCCAACAGATGAGTTAAATAAAAAGTTAATTAATAATAAAGGGTTGAGGTTGTTTTAAGATAATACGGTTTGCATAAACAATTTTTAATTATACACTCCAACAAACTTAATGTGATTGTGACCCAAATAATCACACCAAATTAAATTAAAAATACCAATGGGCATATAGAAAAGACCATACCACATGCCCTAAACTCAAAAGAATCCCAAAAATCATGCATACATCACCCATAGATATGAAGGTCATTGGTCCAAACTTTAAAAGTTTGAAATCATATGATAACTATCATAAGACTGTAACAAGCAAGTAGATCTCAATTCATTCTAACATTACGCTTGAAGGCGTAGTTCTATAAAAAAATAAGTAATGAAGAGAGGATTTATTGTCATAAAAAATATTTACATCACCAACAAAGTACATCACTAGGTCCCTTAGGAAATAATGTCTTGAGATGAAGACCAACAAGGGAAGAAATGGCAAGAGTTAGTAATTTTAAAATTAAATTGACATCACAATTTATATAAAAGGATTATAAAAAAAAAAAAATTGTAGAGAGGATTTGTTACTTATTTTAGGTCGAGTTTAGAATACATTGCTCGACAAGAAACCCCCTATTAATTGTGTTGTACATAATGATTAGATGAGTGATATATTATTTGTAGGTGATAATGTTGGTCCCTTTTCCAACACTCACTTTTCCAATGAATGAATTCTAGTGAGTATGGTAAGTTCACATAGGATTTCTTAGCCACCCCATTGTCATAACTATTTTTTAGCTAACTATGATAGTTCTCCATTATTGTGAATGGAAGACATATTTTTGAATTTTTGATATCGCGACTAATATATTTGATACCCTTACATGGCCAATAATTCGATGTATCGTACACATGAATGACCATAGGTGACGACCATCAAAGAACAATAATACTAAGGAAAATGGAATGATGAAAGATTTGGGCGTAAAAGGACACAAGACTATCACTAACATATTTTCAAAAATCTTAAATACATCTCCATGAAGGGAAACATATTTTAGAAAATTACATGTAAAAAATAGAATGGAGTTACCTTTTTCATTGAGATCAACTCATTATCCCGTTTGATGTTGATGAGTACCTTTTGTGCTACTATATGTATTTGTTAAACTTATGCCCCATGGACTGGACATGCAAGGAACTATCCATCTTCTTGACTCTTCACTTTACATACTTCTCTACTAGCTAAGTTAAATCTTGGCCACTTTTTAACTAAATTATAAATATTGTAAAGACATTGCAAATAGTGTTACTTTTCAACATAGTTTTTTTTTTATGGCTAAGTTAGTGGTGCTATGTTTAACACCTTCAACAAGTTATACTTTGGCATTGGGTGAGATTAGTGCAACATCTTGAAAAAGTTAAAAGGAGCTTAATATGTGTCACATTATTTCCCTACAGACCTCCTTAAATTTGTGGGCTTCCTCATTTTTAGGATCATTTTATCCACTTGTTGAGTTGTAATAGGGTGGATTTTGTCGCATTTGGGGGAAACTAGGTTGGTTAGGAGTTATTTTTTTGAGATAAATCTCAAACCTCTATTTCAAGTTTTGGGCTTCCTCATTTTTAGGAGCATTTTATCCACTTGTTGAGTTGTAGTAGGGTGGATTTGGTGGAATTTGGAGGAAATTAGGTTGGTTAGGAGTTATTTTTTGAGATAAATCTCAAACCTCTATTTCAAGTTTTGGGCTTCCTCATTTTTAGAAGCATTTTATCCACTTGTTGAGTTGTAGTAGGGTGGATTTGGTGGAATTTGGAGGAAATTAGGTTGGTTAGGAGTTATTTTTTGAGATAAATCTCAAACCTCTATTTCAAGTTTTGGGCTTCCTCATTTTTAGGAGCATTTTATCCACTTGTTGAGTTGTAGTAGGGTGGATTTGGTGGAATTTGGAGGAAATTAGGTTGGTTAGGAGTTATTTTTTGAGATAAATCTAAAACCCCCATAGTAACGAGCACTAAAAAATAGTGTAGGTCAAATTGTTAAACCAAATAAATACTGATAGTTAAATTAAAATTTTAAAAAAATTCTTGTAAAAAAGTGCATCTAATAAATAATATTAAAAATATTTACTACTATAATTGCTTCAATAACGATAAAAAAATAATAAAAAGCATTTATTATTTTCTATTTATTATTCTTTAATATTTACAACTATATATATATATATAGTTTATAAATTAAAATATAAATTAAATAAATAATATTTCCTTTATATATAATTTTAATTAAAATTTAATAATAATTGTTATAATTATATAATATTTTTTTATTAATTTTATATATTCTATTTTATATTGAGTTATATAAGGAATATAGTTAGAATGTTAAAATAATAGTTTGAGTTATATAAAAATGCTATTATAATAAATTTTTAATTTATTTAGGTAAAAATTTAAAGATAGTAAATATAAACATTATATCTTAAATTAATTATTTTTTTATGATAATAAATTAGCTCCATTGTATCTCTACATCTATTATTATATGTCAAAATAAACAATGGAATAGTCAAGAATAGACAGCCTAGGAAAGATAAGCATGAGTTATCATATTATTCATAATGATATACATTTATAGTACATTAGGTCTCATTCTTGGATTCCACATTCCAATGTCTCTTGGAGTCCCTATTCACCATTTGCATTCCACAATAACCCTAGGAGAATTAGGTGTCCAACATCCCCCCCGTTAATCCAAAGGGCTATGTACGAGTCCAAGGAGAGAGCTGTAATACAAATTGGAAACACTAGGCTGAATGTGCTCTCTGAAATTTTGGCATAAGGAGGTGGTTTAAGGATGACCATCAACAATAGAATGCTTAGTGTAGTTGCTGTAACTCTTCCAAATATGGCAAGAAGCTGAGATATTCTGCTAGAGGAAGTTATCCTAATGTTTTGAAGAGGGAGACTTTCAACCTGGAAGAAAGGAGTTCTACAACCTGAGATGGTTTAAGGATGACCAACAACTCTGGAATTCTCGATGCATTTCTTGGAACTCCTCCAAAACTATCAATAAGCTGAAGTTTTTGTTAGAAAATTATATATATTACAGAGCAATGAAACACATAAAATATGCGAAAAAACAAGCACACAAAACACATAAAACCATAGTGACACAGATATACGTGGTTCACCCAGTTTGGGCTACGTCCACCCTAAACAGCCAGTCCTTCCTTTCTATTATCCAACAAAATGAAGAGACATAACATATAGCATATTCGTTGTAATATCCTCTGTTCTTTCTCACAGTCTCCCTATCTGTTTCTCATTCTGAGAATACACATACAATACTTAGTTGTAATACAATACCCTCATAAAAGTGAGGGGTTGCCTTCTAGGGAAAAAAAACCCTAAACTAAACATAAATTCTACCGTCAGATCATCTGCCTAATGAACAGCCCAGATTGACTAGAAATTACTATACTTTTACAAGGAAATTTTACATCTGTTTTTAGCTTCGAGGGCATTGCCCTTGAAACCCCCCGCTAGGGGTGGGCTCCATAAAGTCGCAGTCGCCCCTCCCTAGACCCCCCAGGTAGCGTTTAATTACGGGCAGTGTTGCTGCCCCATTAAGCTACAGGCGTCCAACGCTGTGATACAAAATAAACAAGATAATCAGGCTCCACACCCAACAATCTCCCACTTGGAGACGGATTATAGCAACTCTACCGCTGCTTCATTTTCTAGACAATGACTCCTCTTCAGACATGGCTATTTCTCATCTTCATCTTCATCCTTGAATACCAATTGAAACTGAGCACAATCTCAGTTTCTCCCTGCTTACAACTTTTGTTAGCATATCTGCAGGATTCTGGCTAGTGTGTATCCTTTCCAGTTTCAACTATCCATCTTCCAATACTGACCGTATGAAATGGTACTTGAGCTGTATGTGTTTAGTCCTGGAATGAAATGATGATTTCTTTGCAAGATGAATGGCACTTTGGCTATCACTGTATAACGTGCCCATATCATGCTTCTTACCCAATTCATCCATAAACCTTTGTGACCAAATAATTTCTTTACTAGCCTCTATAGTAGCAACATACTCTGCTTCTATTGTTGAAAGTGCAACAACACTTTGGATTTTTTAAACCCAACTGATAGTTGTTCCACATATAGTAAATACATATCCTTTAGTGCTCCTCCTATTATCTGTGTCACCTGCCATATCTGCATCAACATATCTCTGTAGAGCAATGTTTGAACCACCAAATAATATTTCTTGATTTGTGGTACCTCTCAAATATCTGATAATCCATTTCATGCCATCTAATGTTCTTTTCCTGGATTTTTCATGTACCTGCTTAGAACTCCCACTGCATGTGCAATATCAGGCCTTGTGTAGACCATTGCATACATTAAGCTTCCAACTGCTAGTGCATATGGAACTTTAGACATATAGTCCATTTCTTCTTGGGTCTTGGGGCACATCTACTTAGTAAGTTTGAAAAGGCTAGCAAAAGGTGTACTAAATAGTTTTGCATTCTACATATTATATCTTTTCAACACCTTTTGTATGTACTCATTCTGAGACAATGTTAATTTGCAATTTTTCCTATCTCTATTGGAAATGTTTTCATTGATGGCAATAGAGGCAGAAAAGATAGAGACAGTCAAAGAAGGCAGCAGATGCAGAGATAGGAAAAGAACAGCAGTAGAAGACAGCAGGTAAAATTTGCAGTGAAGACAGAAGCAGAAAGGCAAAGGCAGAGGTAGAGGCAGAGCCGTTATCACAGAAAGGCAGAGGTAGAGGCAGAGCCTTTATCACAGAAAGGCAGAAGCAAAGGTAGAGCCGTTATTTCGAGAATCACTAGCCCAGCTGGTAGATACACTAAACATAAATTTTGGGAACCGTTACCCAAGCTGGAGGATATATATATATAATTCTGAGAATCGTGAACCAATCAGAAAAGTATATATATATATATATATATAAACCTCATTCCGGGAATCTTAACCCAAGTGGCAATGTATACATATATAAATCTTATTCCGAGAATCATTACCCAGCTGGAGGTTACACTAAAGGCAGAAGCGGAAGAATATATATATGCAGTGCTTTATATAAGTGTAGTGCCTTTTAAACAAAGAACCAAAGTACCATATGGTGGGACCCTCATCAATCACATCGGAAAAAGGTTGGCAGCGGATCATATGAACAGAAATTTGCAATTGCGATTGAAGCCCGGACCCGATGGGCGTATAAAATATGATCAATATGGGTTTGAGTTCCAGTCTAATCGCATCGGCACATTTTAATGAACAGGGACCAATCGCATCGGAGTTAAAGCAGAGCATCAGAACATATTAATGGAAGTTGAGATTGCGATTGAAGCCCGGACCCGATGGGTCTATAAATTATGATTTTATAGGTTTAAGTTCCGGTCCAATCGCATCGACACATTTAAATGAATAGAGGTCAATCGCATCGGAGTGAAAGCAGGGAAGTGAAACTTGCAACTAAAAGTTGCGATTGCGATTAATTGCAATCAGAGTAATCACATTGCATCAGAGTAATCGCAATCAGAGCAGGATCAGAGTAATTGCAATCGGAACAAGCTGGCATAGTGGAACAGGTTAATGAATTTTGCGATTGCGATCAATCGAAATCAGAAATATCTAGAGGAGACTCATTGCATCGGATCAAGGTAGCACAGCGAAATAGGTTAATGAATTTTGCGATTGCGATCAATCACAATCGGAAATATCTGGATGAGACTCATCGCATCGGAGCACTGGAATGTCGATACATTCAAATGGAAATTTTGATTGCGATCAATCACAATCGGAAAAAGTCGAGGAGTAATATATCGCATCGGAAAGCGTGGCAAGTGGGCCCAAAAGGGCATTTGTTATGTATTAACATGATTCTTTATTGTTATAGTAGATGTGGCAGTTTGTTTACTAAAGCTCTATATAAGTATGCCGCGAGTTGAAATTACATTATATATATATATATATATATAAAGCGCTGATATAAAAAGCACAGTTACAAATGTATGGCATATGGCCATTACGCTGCGATAGTGAATAAGGAAACAAAAAAAGCCGAAAGGGACAAAGACACAGTCAAAGAAAAGTCAAATGCGCAGCCAGCCAAGAGGCTGAATGAGTGAGCTGGAGTTCTCATTGTAATTAAATGTAAACGATTCTAATTTATATTGTTGTGATGCATTGGCAAGTCTCTGGAAGAGAGAAAATATCCCACTGTAATATTAAAATAAGCACCTACAGTTACATTTTTTTGAGTGAGCTGAAAAGAGATGAGAAGGCAGAAGGCAAAGAGATATGGCTGTTCATTTAGAATTCCCAGTAGAATACAAACAACCATGAAAATATTTTTGTATAAAACAGGGTAATATCCAAGGGGAGAATGTTATGAAAAAAGGAGAAAGAGAGAAGAAGAGAGTGTGTAGCAGAATTGAAAAGAGTTGAAGAAAATAAGAAAGCTGCAAGAGGTGAGAGAGAGAGTAAATATAGAGAATGCAAAGTATAGAATATTGAGGCAGAGAAGATAAAGAAAAGAAGAGCAGAAAGAGATGCTACAGAACAAAGCTGATATATGAGGTAAATCAACAAACATTCCGGTTGATAAATAGACGGGATTTGGTGCTTCCACATGAAGTTGTAGCTTGATAAAATGTCAGTTGTAGCTGACTGAGGTTGGAGCCTCCTGTAGGTTGGTGCCTGCAGAAAATTAATGGGAGTTGGAGCTTCCTTGCAAGTTGTAGCTTGCAGAATTGAGGTAGGAGCCTCCTGTAGGTTGGTGCCTGCAGAAAAACAGTGGTGAGAGGGAGTTGGAGCTTGCCTTTGCATCACAACAATAATAAAATGTGGTTTTCTCCCTTTATGGGTTTCCACTTATATCTGGTGTCTCTGTGTATGATGTCTATGTGTTGATGTGGTTTATCTAATCTGCTTAATACTTGTTGCTCGCATATTAAGACTGCTGTTACATTAACAAATTTGTTTGATACTTTCTTCTCACTAATAAAGATTGCTCACATATTAAGGTGATCATGAAGTGAAGGTGTAAATAAGTTTTAAGAGAAAAGTTTTAAAAGTCCATGTATGTGTTAAACTGATTCACCCCCCCCTCCCCCCTCTCAGTTTAACTAATAATTCAACAATCTCTACTTATTCTCATACCAAGGATTTTTTTGCAGCTCCCAAATCCTTCATTACAAATGAATTTGTCAATTTTCTTTTGGGCACATTTATTTTCTGCATGTTAGACCTTGCAACAAGCATGTCATTTACATACAATAACAATATCATATAGCTGCCATTATTTTTATTTTTCATATAAACACAATGATCAGAGTGACATCTAGTATAACCTTTTTCAGACATAAACCTATCCAATTTTAGATACCACTACCTTGGAGCCTGTTTTAAGCCACACAAACTCTTCTTTAACCTTCACACTAATTTTTCCTTCCCTTTGACCTCATATCCTTCTGGTTGCTCCATATAGATCTCTTCCTCCAAATCTCCATGGAGAAATGTTGTCTTTACATATAACTGTTCAAGATGTAAATATTCTGTTGCTACAAGACTTAAAATAGTTCTGATTGAATTCATCTTAACAACAAGAGAAAATATTTCACCAAAAACAACACCTTTCTTCTATGCAAACCCCTTCACCACAAGCCTAGATTTGTACCTCGGTTTTCCTCCATCTTCTTCCTTCAGCCTATAAACCCATTTATTTTGCAATGCAGTTTTACCTGTAGGCAACCTAACTAAGTCCCAAGTCTGGTTATGAATTAAGGATTCCATCTCTTCTTCCATGGTTAGCTCCCACTTCTTCCTGATTTCAACCTACATTGCTTCTTCATAACATTTAGGTTCACCAGAATCAGTCAACAATAAATAATATAATGAAGGAGAGTATCATTCAGGGGGTCTATTTATCCTGGTAGATCTTCTAACACCACTTTCAGGTGTTTGAGGTGCATGTTGTTGTTGTTGTGGCTCTTGATTATTATTATTTTCAGGCAACTTTACCTTTTCTGTGATCTCATCAAGAACTGTGTATTCTTTGTTTTCTTTTTCCTGTTTCTTTTCTTGCAACTGATTCTTATACCATACCTTTTCATTTGATATTAAATCTCTTCTCCTAATGATTTTGTGAATTTTATTATCATATAAGCGATAACCAAAATCATTAACACCATATCCAATAATGGTACATTTCTTTGATTTTTCCTCAAGCTTTGTTTTGTTTTCTTTATTAATATGGACAAAGGCCTCATGGCCAAAAGGATTTAAAAAAGAGTAGTTTACCTTTTTACCTATCCATGCTTCATCTGGAATACCACCATCCAAGGAACTTGAAGGCCCTATGTTTATTAGATAAAAAACAATATCTACAACATCTGACGAAAATTGTAAAGGCAATCCTGCATGAAATCTCATGCACCTTGCACGCTCGATGATTGTTCTGTTCAACCTTTCTAACACACCATTTTCTTGTGGTGTTCTTCGAATTTTCTTCTCTCTATGAATTCCATACTCTAAACATCAACTATGAAACTATTTTCTACAATATTCACCTTCATTGTCTAATCTGAGACACTTCAAATTATTTCCTGTCTCAATCTCAACCAAATCTTTCCATTTCTTGAAAGTATCAAATATATCAGATTTATTCTGAATACAATAAATCCAAGTTTTTCTAGTTGTATCATCAATAAAAGTAACATAATAATGAGAGCCACCAAGAGATGATACCTGAGCAGGTCCCAATACATCTATATGCACAAGCACTAATTTTTCGCTCTTCTTTTCTTTCCCAACTCTAAGAAATCTGACTCGCTTCTGTTTTCCATAAATGAAATTCTCACAGAAATCCAAATCAACATTCTTCAAACCTAGCAACTAATTTCTTGAGTGAGGAATCTTCATCCCCTTCTCAGTCATGTGTCCAATCCTATGATTCCATAATGCTACATCTGCTCCTTTGGAATTTAAAGCATTAACAGAGTTAGAAATACCATTTCATAAATACAATGTACCAACCTTTTCACCTTTTTCTGTTACCAGGGCTCCTTTGGTGGCCTTCCAAGTTTTATCTATGAAAGTTGTCACACAACCTTCACCGCCTAACTACCCCGTTGAAATCAATTTTTTCTTCAGATTTGGAACATGCCTTACCTCCTTTAATAGCCATTGGTTTCCATTCTGTTGTTTTACAAGAACCTTACCCATTCCAGAAATTTTACGGGGTTTATCATCACCCAAATGGACTTGTCCAAAATCTCCTTGAACATAGTCATGAAAATATTTCTTATCTAGTGTGGCATGGAATGAGGCCCCTGAATCTACAACCCAAGAATCAGTAACATTTTCGAAAGAAAGAATCAAATAATCTTGTAACACATCACCTGACACATTTGCTTCATGATTGTTATCTTCCTGTGCATCTCCTTCTTTCCCTTTTGATATCTACAGTCTTTCTTTAGGTGTCCTTTCTTTCTGCACTTCCAACAAACTATCCCTGATCTGGACTTGGATTTTCCTTTCCTTGATTTACTGTGATATCCTAACCTCTTTCCTCTTTCCATTCTTCTTCCCCTAGACTCTACACCTAAATAATTACCCGATGTCTCACTGGAGCTTTTCCATTGCATTTCCTCGCTAAGGACAACACTGACAACATCATCAAACTTTAAAGTACGAGATCTAGAGACAGAGTTACTAATGGCCATAACTAAACCATTCCAACTTTCTGGCAATAAGCACAGAAATAAAAGAGCACTAACTTCATCATCAAAGTTTACCCCTACAGAACTTAACTAACTTGTAACTGTATTAAAATCATTTAAATGGTCTGCAACAGATCCACCTTCTGACGTCTTCATATTAAATAAATGTTTCATGAGAAATAACTTATTTGAGGCCGAGGGTTTTTCATATAATTTTTCCAACGCCTTAATTAAACCCTATGTTGTTGTTTCCTTCAAAATATTGAAGGCTACCAATGACACAAGGCACAACCATACTATTCCAAGTGCCTTTCTATCGAGAATCTCCCATTCTGCATCTGTCATAGCCATTTTATTCTTTGTTTTTCCACTCAATGGTAGGTACAGATCTTTCTAATACAAATAATCTTTTATCTGCATCTTCCACAGTGAGAAGTTTTCACCATTAAATTTATCGACCCTAAACTTACCATCTTCTGCCATTTCTCCCACTTGAACCAGGAACCCTTCTTTCCTACGAGTTTATCAGCAAAATAGACATTTGTCTCTCATACTAGTTGTTAGAGAATTATATATATTATAGAGAAATGAAACCAATAAAATATGCGGAAAACACAAGCACACAAAACACATAAAACCAGAGAGACACAAATATACATGGTTCACCCAATTTGGGCTACATCCACCCTGAACAACCAGTCCTTCCTTTCCATTATCCAGCAAAATGAAGAGACACAACCTACAACAGATCTGTTGTAATCTCCTCTGTTCTTTCTCACAGTCTCCCTATCTATTTCTCACTTTGAGAATACACATACAATACACAACCTCAATACAATGTCCTCATAAAAGGGAGGGGTCGCCTTCTAGGGAAAAAAAAACCTAAATAAACATAACTTCTACCGTCAGATCATCCACCTAATGAACGGCCCATATTGACTAGAAATTACTATACTTTTACAAGGTAATTTTACATCTGTTTTTAGCTTCAGGGGTGCTGCCCCCGAAACCCCCCACCACGGCCGGGGGGGGGGGGGCGCTCCATAAAGTTAGGCCCCCCCCCCCCCCTCCCACCTTTGACCCCCTAGGCAATGTTTAATTACGGACGGTGTTGCCGCCTCATTAAGGTATAAGGGTCCAACACCATGATACAAAATAAACAAGATAATCAGGCTCCACACCTAACAATTTTCTGCTATAGGAAGTGTCCCCAATTATTTGAAGAGGGAGAAGCTCAACCTTACATATATGGTTTAAGGATAACCACCAACCAAAGGGATGGTCATGGGAATTTGTGTCTCTGGCTACAACTCTGAATCTGGAATGATAGGTTGTGGATCAATTTCACTTGAAATGTTGTGCATCTCGCTACAACTCTGAATCTAAAATGAAAATTTGTGGCTCATTCTCGCTTGAAGTGGCATTGAAGCTTGTATATGATCATAATTTCCCCACTTGTTATATACAAGGTGAGATGATGGCGAAAACTCAACTGCAAGACTCTTCACTACTGTAGAACAAGTTTTATCATATGACTGAAACATATTCTTGGTTGTTGATTCCCATTGCCAAGGAGCGATCCATCCAATATGAATCTTTGTTCTTGCAGGAGGCTTGTTTTGGAAGAATTTGTGTGAATAATGAGTGTGCTAACCATAGTGCTTGCACGGGTGAAGATTAAAACAATGATATTTCATATGGCCAACTCAATCACAGTGTTGGCATTTCATAATTACTTGTTGTTGCTATGGAAGAAGAGCAGAATATAGAATAACAAAAGGTGACCTAATTTAATGGGATTGGTATAGTCTCAAATATGAAAGGACACCTCCTTGTCATATGCAGGACTTGTTTTGTGCTTGTTATGGACAAGCTCTTCGAAGGGTTCGATGATGGGCTTGGGAAGTGCAAGCTGGATTTTTTCTTCTGTATTCAAATATGTTGTTGTACTGGGCTCAATGTCCTAAACAATTTCTTGATGTTGATGGTAGTTTGTCTCAATGTTTTGAACACAAACATGTTCATAATGAGACTCTATTGTT
Organism: Pinus albicaulis; assembly: GCA_034641835.2. Taxonomy (NCBI): domain Eukaryota; kingdom Viridiplantae; phylum Streptophyta; class Pinopsida; order Pinales; family Pinaceae; genus Pinus; species Pinus albicaulis. Next base: position 795,551,428 of record CM076575.1, on the reverse strand, counting down.
GTAATTTTTCCTGCTGAAGGTGCGATTCGAGTTGTAAAAAATTAATATTCTCTTGTGTATTTTGTAGATAGATTATAATGTCAGCAAGAGATTATTTTTTAATTTTCACTGTGTCATTAGCCGTAGGCTGTATTATAGTTTTAAAAAAATTTAATACTTCATATACTCTCTCCATTTTCTGATCACAACCATGTACCAAAGAAACACTCACTCACAATTCAATGTCACTGCAATATGTTTTTTAAAAGTGCAACAAAGAACCAATGAGAAATGGCTCTATTCAATGTACAATACAACGCAATAGAAAAAAAATAAACTCAAAGTGAAAGGCAAGGTAACAAGCATATGAGTTAACTGTTCCAAAATTCAATCTATAACTTGTAACCAACAATTTTTTTTTTGTATTCCCTTCCAAAATTCAATCCATAGCTTATAACTAGCAAAAACATTTTGTATTCCCTTCCAAATCTGCATATGAATAGTTGTAGGAGAGCTAAAGGAAACGTTAAATTTTAAATCACATCACTCAAGACTGCACATATGTAAGCTTCAACCAATACATCATATATATATTATATGTCTTATCACCAATAATAGACGATTTGAAAAAAATGCATAATACACCATTAATGCATACCATTTATTTTATGAAGAAGACAACATACCATACCAACCTTTCACAAGGGAATTTGCATTAACATGCAAAACTATCCTCCATCGATTGGTTTTGCCCCACAGGAAATCTTCAAACGGCTTCATAATTTTACATGCATCCCCTTGGCTCATTTTTTTTAATTGATCCTCAAGTAATTACTTCTTGTTCATGTGATTTTTTTTTAATTTTACCTTGATGCAAATACTTCATGTGTAGATTGGGAAAATATTTCATTAATCGCTCAATATTAATACCAGGTCCCTAAAATTAACGAGATCTAGGTATTTCGACTTAACTCGTTGTTCGGATCTGTAATAGTGCTCATTTTCTTTGTCTTAGACTTGTCTTAATTTCATAATTCTCTCTTAAGAGAATTAAAGCAGTTCTTGCTTCAACTTTACAAGTTTTATGCAATCATAATAGCTAATTACCGGGTTGAGAGTCACAGCTAAAATCCCATCGATCTATGTTGCATTCAGAAAAATAACGTCTCTAGTTTGAATGAGCTCAGGGTTGCGTACCATCCAAAATGGACTTTCAATCTAAGAGAATTCTAACTGGGGGCCATGAGTGCTGGTTTTAGGCCACCTGCAAATGAAGCCGATGATGGAAGAGGACATAGGGAATAGTGGATAGGAGGAAGCGTTTGAGGAGCTGGAAAGGAGTATAGAGGGTCGCAATGAGGGAGGGCGGGTCAATAGTGGCATAGGGATGCCACGGAGGACAGATGGGAGTTGGTGGGAAGGTACTAGCGGGGAGGGAAGGTGAGCTGGTGGAGGGAAGACGAGTCGAATTGAGGGAGGGAGGTGAGCACAGAGCAGAGGGAGCCGATAGAGGGAGAGCGAGCCGACTTGTAATATTCAAAATTTTCCATTAGCTAATTGGAATATTAGAGTTCTTACTTTTCTTATTTATCTAAATAAATCAAAGTGTCGAGGGACCCATAAACCTAGAATATGAATAAAATCCACTTCTATAGTGTGAATGTGGGTTAATTGAGTAGTGGAGTAGCATAATAATGAATAAAGAATGGAGGTCATAGAGAAATAATGAGGAAGATAATCGATATAGTGGAGGGAAAAATGCAAGATCATGGAGAAATAATGATCAATTCATGGAGGAAGTGGTGCATTAAATGCATGCATGATGGAGGAAGTGGAGAGTAATTGTAGTAGTGATGGAGATCATGGAGGACAACACAATATTTATGGAGGCTAGTGGCCACATGTGTAGTGTATTTATGAGGTGGGCCAATGCTAGGGAAGTCTCAATACCATAAAAGGAAGATGAGGGCTGCGAAGGAGAGGAGTCTAAATTTTTATTATTGAGTTTTGTAAGACATTTCTTTGCACACTTTAGTTGTTTAGCTAATTTTTTTGTGTTGTTTAGCACCGGGTGTTTCCGAGTGGGAATCCCACCCTTACTCATGGGGGACTTCGAGTGCATACTCTGGGAAGGTTTTCTTAGGAAACATTCATCATCCAGCAATTAGTGCCACTTTCTTCCACTCCCATATGCACTTCTAGCTACAACAATTACGCATTCCTGAACTTGAGTTTGAGAGTTGGAAGTTTGTTCTCAGTAATTCAACTGAGAAACCTGTGTAGGGATCAGCTCTTCACATTGTGAATCCATTGCAGTCTTTCGGGAGTTTCATTTTCATATCCAAAATTAGGCCATCCATCTAATTATCCTATGTAGGAACATTTGCTACAAAAATTGCGTAATTCTGTTGTGAAGGTTTGAGGAGAAGAGGAAGTTTCAAGAAACTCATCTTGGAATCATTTTAGGGATTGATCCTTCACTTAGGGGATTACTTCAGTAGCCTGGGATCAGCATTGTATTATCTATCAGTAGGCTACATCATCAACCCTCCTAGACAACGCAGTATTTCCCAGCAGTTCTACATGCAGCAACCACATATTTAGTGGAGGAGTTAGATCTCAAGTTTTGAGCTTGGGAATCAAGATAAGGGACCAGCCCTTCAGTTATTGAGCTAAGTGGGTGTTATTGCAGCAGATAGATCATTATTTCAGCCCCATATCAACAGTTGTCTCCAGGGAGTGTGTAACTCATCTAACATGGGTGCAGTGTTCAACCCAAAAAGGCTTGAAATTCCAAACTCAAAATCCGGCCCCAAACCATTTCTGGCTTTTCTAGGTTTTTCGAGTAGAGTTAATGGTTAAAATCTAGGATATTTCTAAGCACTCCAGCAACCTCTTGCACATATATATTCTTCATAGAATCAATAGTTTTTACTTTCGAGTGCTAGTTTTCATTAGAGTTGTTTCAACCATCTTTGGATGGCTTGAGTGCATCCATTTTTGGAGAACTATGTATATTATTTTTTTTTGATACATAATGATATGGATCAACTGTTTTCTCATATGTATGATGTTTTGATGTATTTCAACATTTTTCCAGTAATATATGTTTAATTCTTATTTAGAATTGTGTATATGTTCTATATTCTTCTCTAACCCATTTTGGGATATTACATGGCTGGAGGGAAGGCGGGTCGGTGTGCACATCTGGAGTGAGGCACTGAGGTTAGGAGTAAGGCACATAGGTGAGGGAAGCGTGTAATGGGAGGTGCCGATGTGTAGATTCCCAACCCCTTTTTTTTTAGCCTCTCTCTCTCCACACAACCACATTAGTGTTCAGTCCTCTAGCTGACACAGTTGGTGTAGTGGAGCATTATAGAATATTTCAGTAGAAGACATGCCAAACATAGAAATGACAGACATGGAGACTGCGCACAGGGACATTCAAAACATTTTGAATTCCTTTGACCAATGTACTAAGATACCATGTTGTTTGATATTGAAAGTATACTGAGTATGAGGAGGCATTATGCCTTAGACTACGTATAGGAAGAGAGTAAATGAGAGGCAACACATATGTTAGGAGATGGCAGAAGTTGCAGTATTTCTAGAATTATATGACATAAAATATGGCAAGAATATGGAAGACAATCATGGCCAGAATGATAGGACTTAGATGGCCACAAAGAGCAATGGCTCAAATTGGAGCAGGGCCAACAATTAGCCACTCTTATACCATGTCAAACGTAGCAATTGAATAGGAAAGAATAGAAAATGTAGGAAAGATAAGCATGAACTATCATATTATTCACAATGATAAAAATTTATTGTACATTGGGCGTGAATCTTGAATTCCACATTTCAAGGTCTCTTGGACTCCCTATTCATTGTTCGCCTTCCACACCAACCCTAGAAGAATTAGGTATCCAACATTCTGTAAGCATTATATAGTTATATGAATTTGAATCATTTAAAAATGTTATTGAAATTTTTATTAGACGAAAATATATATAGATATAAAAGTTTTGTAACACTAATAATAATTTTAATATATATATATATATATATATATATATATATATATATATATATGTATGTATGTATGTATGTATATGTATGTATGTATTTTTCTTGTATCTATTTCACTTTGATTAAAAGATAATATTTTACTTTGACTAAAAAAATATGGTCATTTAGTCAATGTGAAATAGATACATGAAATTTCAATGTTTTATATTATTTATGAATTATAAAAAATATAATGTAATCAAAATATAGATTAAATTATTAATAATTATTAAACTCATTCTTATATCACCTATATTTTTAATTATAAAAATAGTTAAATAAATATGTGAAAATATGTATTTTAATCCATAATATAGTACAAGTAAAAGTAGACAAGTCAATTTAAAAAAGATGACGTCATTTAAAAAAATAGAATATCATTTAAAAATTTTGAGATTCTTTAATTATTATATTAAAAGAGAAAACTTACCCTACTCGGCCTTTTGAAATTTATAACATTATTAATTTTAAATGAGAAAATTAATGAAATGCTTGTTTCTTTGCGCAAAATAATAGTAATAATAATAATAACAACAATAACAACAACAGCAACAACAACTATGTGTAACAATAGTTTTTATCTTTTTTAAATGAATGAAATAGAAGTGATTTTATTAAGAAAAATGTAAACAGAGGTGTCACCATAATTTTGCATTAAAATCCATTTAAAAACATTATAGCACTCGAGTAAAACTTTATATATATATATATATATATATATATATATATATATATATATATATATATATGAATTTGATATTTTTATATAATTGTAGGTGAGAAAACATGGCATTGAATTCGAAACGAATTTGTCTAAATTGTACCGGAAAACATAGTCAATCTACATTTACAAATAAAGGGAAGAGATGGAATCGCTCCTAGTTCGTCCCCACCAACAAATCATCTATATAAATAATTATATTTTTTTATTCCATGCATAAAATTAGTATCTCTTTCATCTATATAAGTAATTATATTTTATTATTTCATGCACAAACTTACTATCTTTTTAATATATATAAGTAATTATATTTTTTTATTCCATGCACAAACATAGTATCTCTAAAAATGTTTATAAAAACGGTTTTATTATTATTCTTTTTATCTATACATGTTTGTTGATTATCGTTTTGTATTCTACACATAAAGCTTTACCAAAAAGCTGTCAAGATTAACCTTGACTCATAATGAAAGTGTTAAACTAGTGGTTTCTTGCTCATGGTTTTGAGACCCATGGGCTCATGGTTTTCCGGCCCATGGTTTAATGTGAGTTGTATTTTATTGCAATGATTCTTCTAAATAGGATTATTTGTCTCCATTGTAAGTGTTCCAACCACCAAGGTTCCAAGGGTTGAGTAGCGTCTCCCTGCTAAGTGTGAGAAGCCAAGGGTTGAATAAGGTCTCCCGTGTGAATGTATGGGACCAAGGGACAAAGGTTTAAGTACGGATCCCTGGAAGCTTGGTGTGGGTGTTTGCCAAAATCAAATGGAATTCCCTTAAGCTCATTTTTTTCCTTATAGGGGTTTAATGAGGGTAATTCTTAGTGTTATTATGTGTGAGATTTATTGTATTTTTTTTGTTTGTCGTATAATTTTTTTTATTGTTGGATAGATTTACAAGATCTATATGTGAAAAAGTAAAATCGAGTAAGTGAAATTTTATTGGAGAGATATGCATGTGAAAAACTAAGATTTGTGTGTGAGGAAGTGAAATCAGCTGAGTGAAATTTTATTGGAAACACCTGCTTGTGAAAAAGCTAAATTTGTTGTGTTAAGTTTTATTTTGGACAAATCTACATGCGGAGGAGCCAGATATATTCAAGTTTGTTGTAAATCTATCAGTGAGAGAAACTCTGGTATGGTTATTTATGCTGTTGGAAATATTGAACAAAACAACAACATAGAGGGATGCTTTCCCCACACAGAGAACACACAATTTTGTAGAAACTAATAGTCAAACATACAGATAGACAACGTAAAAAAAGGAGCAGAACCATTTTTTTTAATTTATTCAACTGTTCTCTAGGTTTTAATTCATTCTACTGTACTTCATAAAACATGAAATTACATAATGGCTGAACCCTGTAAAACCTAATGCTATTCAATGAAATTCAATTATTGAAGAGATGTTCAACAACCAATCTTCCTTGCGCTGTCAAAAGACCCATTATTTCATTAAATCAACGCACAGACCGTATTTCAGTTTATACAGGAGAACACGTAGAAACACGTTCAAAACACAAAAGGGCAGTTTTTAAAATTTATATGTTTTGGCTCAAAGCCCTCATCGCATCCACACAAATCGAAAATTTTAAACTTTAACTCGTGGTGCTATACATAAACATTGTGGCCTGCGATGTGCAATAGTGACGTGGCCCTTACCAAATCACACCCAAAACAAAATATCTGCAGGCACTTACAGGAAAATGTAAACTTCAACAATTGTGATACATTGCGGCATTATCGCATTGAAAAACAAATAACATTGCGGGTGCTTTTAAGGTAAACATAAAATTTTGAAATTGTGATGTGTGGTAGCACAATCGCATCGCGGCTCAAATAATATAGCCTTCGGGTGGTCGGAAGGTAAGCGATATAATCTAGGAAGTGTGGTATTGCGAGCGGTAAAGGTTGGTAAGTGAGGTGAAAAAAATACAAAGGAAATAGCGGAAATACAAGGTTTGGTTCATGTGCTAAAGATAAGGTGGGTCCCTCCAATATCACATCGGTGGAGACATAACATATGTTGCGAGCAACTAAATAGGTAAGGGATAAACATTGCGAAGTGTAGGCGGTGACACGGTAAAGTGCGTCAACTTCAAAATGCACAAATAAAAGGTTTTGCGAAAATACAAAGGATTTCACAGTTTTGCAATGCGGTTGGGGTGTACAATGGGTATGTATAAAAAATAAAATAACATAGACTCATTCTCCACACATGTGATTGGGTTGGTTACCTAGATAATGCGAGGAAAAATAAGATCTGCAACCTATTGTGCATAATGTTTTAATATCCATGATATATAATATATACCTGGAATATGAATAAGCTTTTCACAGAATATATAAAATTGTTACACTCAAGAAAAACACAAAGCTTGATGTAAAATTAAAGGAATTTAGAGATTATTATTTTTTAAGGTGATTTCAAACCTCTAAAGAAAGGAAAAATTTAGGGGAAAAATATAACAAATAGGTTATTTGTTTGGACATTTTCTCAAAATAATATTCGCAAATTTGGTTAAACATTCACCTATTTTTTACATATATATTATTAAGTGGATGATATTCGGAAAAAAATTACCAATTTTAATAGTAAATTACATGTTTTTTTATTAAATATTCACCTAAATTATATATGCATGAATTTTCAAACTAGAATAGTCACCTACAAGACTATATATAGGAATAATATTAAATCCTTAAAAAACTCCCTAGTTTAAAGTTACATGAAAATGATTTAATGTGAATGTCAACATGTAGAAACTAATTATTTATAACCTTTTTAAAATTTACATTGTAAGTAAAATCAATACATTATAGGTTAGTAGTTTTTATATCGACATTGAAATATAGCTTCACCACCCTCACTCTCATCATTTATAGCTAATCTAATTAGAGAGGAAATTTTTTTGTGGTTATGACACCATCCCTCTTTCATGATACATGGTGTATCAAGCCGCCCATTGAATGTCCTGAAGTGTCCATGTTAATGGAGTTTGTGAACTCTCAGAACAATATTCGTTGGACTATTTGTTTATTGATTCCTAGACAATTTTGATGGCTTCAATGGTTTATGTAGCAAGGTCTACAGTTAACTCTATATTACAAAGAGAGTATTTTAGGTTTATAAAATAGTCTCTCTCTTTTATATAGAGGGTTAAATGATTTAGTATATGAAACAACTTTTTAATCTAGACATATGAAAATATAAAAATATGGTACATCCTCTACTATTTATATAGAGTTTTATTGGTAGTCTCTACTATTACAATAAGAAAAAATTATAATAGTTTATCTTGATAAATAATAAGATAAAATTAAAATTTTGATAATCATATTCATATATTTATGCGAGATAGTTTGTCCATGTGAAAATCTCAAGAATAGAGATGTGGGTGAATTTTTACCAAATTAAAATGCAGGTGAATTCTTACAATGTCGGTGAATTATTACCAAATTAAAATGCAGATGGCCGATTAATTGTGTTCCCTACTATTCCCATAAAACCATGATTTCATAGTCCATTAAGTGTGGGATACATTTTACCTAAAAAAATTCCAACTATTTTGGTTGAATACAAAAATATAATAGAGTGAAAACAAATTTCACGAGGAGAAAAAAATTCAAATAATTGGTATTCCATAGAAATAGGGTGAAATATATCTTGATACTTTCCATTACCATAAAAAGAGGGTGAATGAGAGAATGTAGTTTGAAATTTACTAGGAAAAGACAAATTCCATCAATTTTTTTAATAGAAAAATATAATAGAGTGAAAATAAATTCCACAAGGAGAAACAAATCCAAATAATTACACTGTAAAGCATCCTTCTTTGAAAATAACCCCCCTCAACTGCCACTTGTACCATTGTGTACCGTTGATTTTTATTTTTGATGTTAGATGATTGAAATAATATCTACCTTGGGATTGAATATTGTTATTAATCGGTTATAGAAATAATTGAATAAAGGAAACCATTTTAGGTCCTCCAAACAAGTACACTATGCATATGAATTGGTGCAGTGACCATGGTATTTATGTTCATAATGTTTTTCATAAATTTTTTTAGTTGCATATGAAGGACTTCTAGCATCAAAATTCCAAATTTTCTGCAAATGAATTTCGTCTCTTCTTTTCGCAGACTGCAAGTTATGCAGCTTCATGCCGGGGGCATAAATCCCAAAAATATGGAGAGGATGATGAAGAAAACAATTGAGGAATAAGCGCGGGTTTCAGAATCGATCGCTCTAAGCCTCAGTCACTTCAAGGCAGTTACCTTAGCCCTGTCCTTTACGACCCCTCTCGCTATGATAATCCTTAAAGCGGTTACCCTAGTCTTGTTATTTACAATCCTTCTTTTTATGATATTTCTTCTCCATGGTGTAAGTAGTATTATTATTATAACATTTTTCAATTGGGTTAGCAGTCCATATCTAATAATTTTGAATTGGGTTAACAATCCATATATGTGTGTAAGTAGTTTTATTATTCAATTACGAAGCAATGATATTAAGAATGTATGTTTACTGGTCATTGGTATCAGCGCATGGTAGTCATGTTTACGAGCCACATTATGGTAAGGCTCTGTTCACAATGTTTTAGTGTTTTCTAAAATTCTAAGCATAGTCTAACGAAGTTGTAAATTTGGTCTGAAAAAATGGAAATTTTAGTAATATTGAAATTTTGGGAAATCTAGATTATAGTTGTCAAGTTTTAATATTTTGGGCGGTTAATGAGATTTTATGGTGTTTAATTAATTTCTACCATCAAAATTCAGCTTCCACATGAGTTTTTGATGATTTTAAATCCATTTTCAATATCAAAAGCAGAATCTGCTACTATCAAATTATTTGAGAAAAAAATAATTAGATTACATAGAATTTTTACTTTCCAAATAAATTTGTTGCCTCAATAGAAAACTCCAAAATTTTATAATAGTATTAAATTCATTGTACTTTGGTGTGTTAATTATATTTTGGCCACTGTGTGTTGATGAAGAGAACAATTATGTTTTTGGATATGGACATCAATTCACTCCCTCCAACAACAGGCCACCGAAATTCTATCCACAACAAGCTCCTCCACTTCATCGTAGGCATTACTACTAGAGGGATGAGTATGAACGTTAACTCATATATTAGTTATATGGATGCACTACTAAGGTGGGGAATTGACGGTAAACAACAGATTGAGATATGTTAAATATATGAATATTTGCAGGTGTCTAAGTTAGTGGATTGTCGGAAATATATATATATATATATATATTCTACTTTTATGTTGATATAAAAAATAAACAAATAAAAATAAAAAATAAAAAACTAAAAACTTTTTGTTGCCCTTTGAGTTTTGAGCGTATTCTCATTTGAAATATGTATCCCTAGAATTGGTTAATATAATTATTAGAATTTTTTTTTTTACTTTGTTTGACATTAGGAAGAATGATGTTTGCTCATATCCAAGTTAATGGCTTCTCCCTTTTTTTGTATAGGTTAATGGATTTTTCCTTTTAATATAAGTTAATGGATTTTCACTTTCTAGTATAAATTTTGTTTAGCTATGGGTTGTTTCTATCTCTTAAAATAAAGTAGCTATGGTTGTTTCTATCTCTTAAAAAAATCAATGTCATGTTTTAAATATTAAATAAAATTAAAACCATAATCATCCTCTCCATTCACGGTGATAAAGGTTTTTTTTAACTCTGGGTTATTTCTACCTCTTAAAAAAATTAATTTAATGTTTTAAATATTAAATAAAATAAAAACCATAGTCATCCAATCTTCATTATACTTTGTGTTTTCAGCATATTCACATTTAAAATAAAATTTCTTAGAATTTTAAATCCTAGTTAATCTAACTATTAGAAGTTTTTTTCTTTGTTTAAAATTAGGTAGAATTATAACTTTGGGTAGTGTAATTTACAAGATGTAAATATTTACATTGTAAAGTGTCATTCCTTGAAAACAAATCCCCTCAACTGCCACTTATACTATTGTGTACGGTTGATTTTGATGTTAACCGATTGAAATACTATCTACCTTGGGAAATATTGTTATTAATCGGTTACAAAAATAATAGAATAAAGAAAATGGTTTGAGGTCCTCCAAACAACTACATTGTGCGCATGAAATTGGAGCAGTGAACATGATATTTCTGTTCATAAAGTTGTTTGGTTGTATATGAAGGATGTCGATCATCAAGATTCCAAATTTTCTGCAAATGAACCTTGCCTCTTCTTTCCGCAGACTACAAGTTATGTAGCTTCAAGTCGGGTGCCACTTCTCGCCCCTTTGGAAGCTTTCTTGTCAATTCTACTATGGGGCTTGACTGTACCAACAAGTTCGGAAATGACCATGGTATTGCATGTCACATATAAATAAAGAGAGGAGATGGGAAAAAATATATGATCCTCCTAAGGCTAGGGATGTAGTAGTTAAATGCACCGAATAAGAATCGTCCATCTATTAATTGTCACAACAAATAATCATAGGCCCATTTTCATGTCTAATTTTTTTGCATAGATATTAAAACCAAAAAACATCCATGGAAACATTTAAAGTTGCAATGTACTCTCTTTCAGACCTAGAATTCACAAACACTTCTTGTTTCTTACTTTAACAATTGACAATTTCTTCAAACATCATAAATGTACATTGATTTTCCACATCCCTATCCTAGTCACAAGGGATTCACTCAGTGAACCTATAACATATCATAGGGGATTCACTGAGTGAACCTCTGAAAAAATCTTTTATATTCAATCAAATCGCATAACATATCACATATTTTTTCCTCTATACTTCTCTTTCCTATGTTACTACTTTAAGATGTTTCCTTTGCAACATATGGTGCAATTTCTAGTTGGTATGCCAATAAAAATAGGGAGAAATATATCTTTATATTTTCCATTACCATAAAAATAGGGTGAATGGAAGAATGCAGTTTGAATTTTGAAAGGTAACATATTTTTTTATACTCTCCACATAAAATTTCCATGGGCTAATGGTTTAAAACTGTTTTTTTTTTTAAATACTCGGTGATGCATTTTCAAACCCCTATTTCTAAAAAATCTCCAAAGCAAAATGAATAACCCCAAAATTTTGCCCCTAAAATTTTATATGATGGGGTATTCTCTCCATTATTTCTATGAAACTATTCAATCTTATGGCATCTAGATTTCTTCTCCTATTAATATGCCTCACAATGAATTTTCCTCCAAAAAAAATTGATCATGCCTCTAAGTACCAATAATAGGAATTTTATGGGCTTTATTCCTATAACAATGATAAAAAGGAGATGTCTTACCAATTGCATACCCATTATTTTTGTTCTAGTTCCCTTCATTGATATTCTCACTAATTGTTTTGATTTTAGGTGTAGGATAAGTCTTTGAACTCTTATAATCATCATCCTTCTATAATTTACCCCAAGAAAGTGACGCGACAATTGGATAAAAACTTCGTGTCTTGCAATTATTTCTTCTATTGAGTGAGCCATCTCCACCATGTATTTTTCCTTCATAATTATCACGTATTTTGTGGTATTTCTCTCTCTTCCATCATAACCCAAGCCTTTATGTTTGACCCTCTATTCAACTATGATGGGGATTGGGATTACTTATCTTTTCTTACCTATCCTTTTTCCATCATATCCAATTTTCCTTAACAACTTTGATCTAATTCCTTTATTATAAATTTGAAATATACCAATATGTCCATGAGAAATGTATATGGAAGGTAATATTACCAAATTTCCTTCGATTATAGTGTTGGATTCAACTGTGGGTATGGAAAATAGCTTTACTTTTATACTCCCTTGGAAAAATAATTTGAGTTTTTTCAATTCTTTCAATTTCTCTACTAATTATTTTTTCAATTGAGTCATAATTTGAGTTCAAACATGTCCTTCTAGTAATTATCTAACTAGATGACCTTCTATCCTAAGTGTATAATCTAGACTCTATTTTTGTCCCAATATTCCATAAAAAACAATGAAAGAGTCCTCGAATTCGACTCAAATATCTTATTAGTTACAAAAATATTCTTTTCAAATTATCAAGGTTCTTCACCATCCCTCTCATCCTCTAGTTAAACATTTCTAAATATGCATTTAGGTGTAGTTTCTCTTACTAAAGTTGAGTATTGATGACCTAGAGGTATTTTATACTATGTTTATGTACATTAACCATGATAGGTTTACAAGGTTATCATTGTTGCATCATGGTAAAGGAGTCTAATGCTCTATACTTTATTATCTAAATGAGTCAATTATATCATAGTCACTTGAACAATAAAAATTCATAGTGAAAATGAATTTTGGTCTTTATTATTTATATGATGTCAAGAATATTGTCTTCAAAAAATAATGCTAAGACCATTATTTGTGATTGTAATTATTGCTACACATTTCTCTACAAATCTATTCCATAGACTACAAGAAATGATAGTTATGTTTTCTTCTTGGAAATGTTAAATCAAATACCAATATTTCTCTAATAACTAGAGATTAATTGTGTCTTATCTATACTATAATAAAAATAAAACCTTTCCCAATAAACTACACTCTATTTTTTGGGATACTCTTCCCATTGTTGAAGATTGTTCTATTTTTTGGGATACTCTTCCCATTGTTGAAGATTGTTATCTATGTAATGAAGGAAGAAACTATGATTATTGTTCAAGTAGATAAAATGAATACATTTTTCACTCTCAACTACACTCACAGTAGGTGCTATGGTTTCTCGGTTTCAATTGTTTATGTTTTTCTGTGCAAATTTCACATCAATGAGCGAAAATTGAATTATTCTTACTAATGTTGAGGGCTATAAAATTGGAATCATTCCATGTCCAATACATTTAAATTTCTTCTATTTTGATTAATCAAATCAAATAATAATGATGTACAATAATCTATTCAATTCCTAATATCATTTCATGAGTTACTAGCTTTGGAATGTTCTCACTTCCAATATCCATTGGAATTTAATCAATATTAACATGAATGACTTACATTTTTTTTATAAAAATACACATTTATTTTCAATTAAATATGACATTGAGACAAAACCAAGAAAATGACAAACAACTTGTTAGTTAAGACCTACGAAATTTCGACTTAGTTAAATTGTGCAACATGTATGGAGATGCCAAAAACAAATCCATGGCCTCCAATAAGTGAAAGGAATCACGTAGAACCCATGTACATCTTTTACATTTTTCTAAAACCCATGTTATGTCTCACTTGATAAAATTAATTTTCACGTAACTCTTATGAAGTAACCAAACAAACATATAGTCTCTTTGGGATAGTTCCAAGTATTATGGCTTCTATAAAGGGTAATATTAAAAATGGAAATTAGTTTTAAAATGCTAATATAATTATAAATGGTAAGAGATTGCTTATGATGAGACCCTAACTTCAACCATTTACGTATAAAATAAAGTACATATCTGTTAACTATTGATGTTCTTCATGATACTATTTGATAATGAAATTTTCAAGAAAATACATTGAAATAGAAAATCCATTTATGATATAAATATAATGGTTTCTCATACTAATAAAGGAACTATACCATTGATCAATCATCAATCAAAAAATTGAAATATTATGTACACCTTACCACTCTAACATACAAAAATACAAGCATTAAAAAAATCAACTAGTTATGAAATTAAGCTATAATAAAATTATAATAAAGATATAGTATCTTACAATTGCATTTATTTACAATGGAATCTCTCAAAATACATTTATTTATAATGGAATATCTCAATGATACATATGGTTTGCAAGAACAATATTCTACACCAATTAACCGACAAGTCAATTCAACATTTTAATGCTCATTTAGTCATTAAAGCAAGAATACACAAAGTACAACCATAAAAATAATAAGGCGCCAGAGGATTTACCCTAAAGTACGATTCAATGGTTACGTAGTCCTTTCAAGAATTTATATAATTCCTTCTCTCTTTTCCAAGCCAAAAGATCCTCTAAACATAATAATAAAAAGGACCCAATTACATAATAGGATGGATAAGAAGCCTCTTTCTTATTATTACTTTTCTCTATTTTGTTCTCGATTCCAATTTAAAATTTATGTATCACTAACAATACATTTTGATTAAAATTTTATATAAGTTTTTATAACTGTTTCCGACTTTTATGATAAAAATATAATTTTAAATATAAATTTCTAAACAATATAATTTTAAATATAAATTTATAAACAATTTACTTTACAATAGTAAAATTTATTATTTTAAATTACTATATCTGAAAAACTATTAAAATTATATGATAAGTATAGAAAAAATATGTTTCCTTTCATTTACGACCCGTATGGTTTAAAAAAACAAAAAAACACACTGAAAAAATTCTAATTTTTATTTAATATGCAAATTTACACAAAAAATGAACTCTCTCCATATGCTGCAATGGAAATAACAGTCTTAAAAATTCCAAAAACAACCTTTGCTTCATACCATGTAAAAACTTATAAGAAATGTGGTCTTGGAGTTGGTTGTAAGTAGACTTGGTAGTCATAATGCCAAACAACATAACACAAATTATAAACTCATATAACGAGACAAGAGGATTCCCCACCCAAACTACTAGGCTTTTTTTTAATAAAATATATCAAATATCAATAGGTTGAATGCATATAATATTGTAATTTATCCCATACTTATACAACCATTCTAAGAGTAATAAAAGGTTTTTAAGAGTTATATATATATATATATATATATATGGTAATTCAAATATATTTTTCAACCGACATCTTTTTACTGTAATCGAATGTTATATCAACTTCTTATTTACTTTATGTCTTTTGATGAAGTCACATAGACTTTATTAAATATTAGGAATTATGCTAAAAGGAATCGGAATGGTAATGACAACATACCCAATTTTTGTCACAGATATACATTTTTACTCATAATCATACCGTTCACAATCCTTGACGAAATACGAACCTTAGTCAACTTACTAAAAACATTCATGTGCACCACTCATTCAAAAGTAATCTTGGCTTATGTTTTATGTGTGGTTTCTGATGTTAAAACCTAATACGCCACCCTTGGCCCCTTCTCCTTTTTAGAGTTATTGGTAATATATTAACAATGGGCCTCATCACTTCACCCATGAGAAGAATTAGGGTAACCAACCCAAACCCTTCCTCTGACTTAGGCATCATTTTCACTCTACATTTCTATCGTCGGAGCTTCGTAGACCTCACAATGTTGGGATTTCCCTTATCCTTGAATCATTGGAACCTTAACCATTGAATTCAATCGGAAAATGATTGTCAAGCTTCGGCCATTACTCACTCTTTAGTTACCATTGCGTTTTGAATATTTCAATTAACATTTCAACTCCATGAAAACTATGGTGATTCACATAGGTTCATTTTTTTTATTAGTTCTAATCTTGCTACACAAAGTTCCTTTATTTATACCTTGTTAAAAAAAATTTGGGTCATATAATTATGATTTTGCATAAAGGCTTAACTTTACTTCTCAGAGCTAAAAATTTTAGTTTTTTCTTTTGAGGGAAAGGATAAACCCTACCCTTACCATACCTTTCCTTGGTTCCTTAAATCAAGGCATCGAATCTTTGGGATCACGACCGCGAAGCTTTTGTTGAAATTGAAAGGTTTTGGTTACGTATTACCTTTGTGTCTTCAATTATTGTAAACCCTAATTGAACCAGTTAATATTTTGATTATCGTTGTTTATAACTCATGAGCTTACCCTTATTTTTTCTTTGTAGGGTTGGAATTTTGTGAGTTATTTTCTCCCATTTTTCATCTAATCGAAGTGCCATGCACATGGTAAACTCTTGTATTCCTAGTTTTTCTTGTAGAAAATTTCCACTTTTTCTTTTACTTACTTACCGAGGTTACATGAAATCACAAAATTAGCGTTTTGTGATAGGACTGAGGCTTATGGCCACTTTAACATCTCTCTTTGGTATTTATACATATATAACTTTTATCATGTTTTCATGTGTTGATTCCAAATAATTTCCACGTACTCAAGACATTATTCTTTCTTCTTCTTGGTTATGTGTTATATAGAAATCTCCTTAAAAAAAATTGGTTCTCGGACCTGGCCGAATCTTCTATGATACTTATGCATGGACATAACACTTTTTTGTGTTGTTTGTTCACCAAAGTCGGGTTTCCGGATCAAATTTACTTTACTCTTATTTTAAAGATTTTCTTATGTGACTATTTATCTCTTTCATGACCATTAACTATAACTATTAACGCCTATTCGAGGGTACACATAGACTAATAAAATGTATATTTGTTCCAATACACTAGAATGCCATTAAATTTAAACTAAAATGTGAAGTTTATTTTAATTTTTCTCTGATAAAGAACCATATATGTTAATGTTAATTATTCCTTCTTACATCATATTATTTTTGTTAACGCAATATATACTATCTACGCTAAACATTTCTCTTATATGCTTTACAAAATTACTTTTGACGGTTTGTTACTCTTGTAACGCCGATTCTCATATATATGTTAATGTTAATTATTCCTTCTTACATCATATTATTTTTGTTAACGCAATATATACTATCTACGCTAAACATTTCTCTTATATGCTTTACAAAATTACTTTTGACGGTTTGTTACTCTTGTAACGCCGATTCTCATATATATGTTAATGTTAATTATTCCCTCTTAGATTATATTATTTTTGTTAACGCAATATATAATATCTAAGCTAAACATTTCTCTTATATGCTTTGCAAAATTACTTTTGACGGTTTGTTACTCTTGTAACCCCGATTCTCATATATATGTTAATGTTAATTATTCCTTCTTAGATTATGTTATTTTTGTTAACGCAATATATACTATCTAAGCTAAACATTTCTCTTATATGCTTTACAAAATTACTTTTGACGGTTTATTACTCTTGTAACCCCGATTCTCATATATATATATATATAGACAAAGAGAGAGAGTCCTAATGCTTAGAAAGTAGAGTTTAAGGTTCGTAGTTTTAGGGTTTTTTAACATCTATGTTTTTGAAGGACTCTGTCTCTGGGCACGGAATGCATGTTCATTGATGGGTAACCTGAGTGTTTATCTTAGTGTTAACCCATAATCTCGTTGTTAGGTTTTATATATATATATATTTAAATTTTGGGAGAACTAAGGTTTTCATATTAAAAAAAATTATGCAAAATTATATTTTTTATTATTTTTGAAAGTTGGTGAAGTAATATTTCAATTGTATTTTAGAGAAGTGTGATCACATAATATTTTTTCATTTCTTTAAATAAATTAAAAAATAACATTACTTTTTAGAAGATGACTAATAAATGAAGATAATGGTATATTTTGAAATTTTTGTGTTGTGTATATTTTTTGTTATTGATTCTTTATTTAGTCTCTTTGAAACTGTCCAAAAATAATTTAAGCATGACGTTTAAAAGAAATTATATGAAAAATATAATATGAATTTGAAAGTAACAAACTCATATGCTATTGGATAGAGTATTCTTTAACAAATCCAACATGATCAAATCTTCCATTTAACAACATTTTTTTACCTAAATCTACTAAGGTACCAAATAGCGTTGGAAAGAAATACTAAAGCTATCATTTTGAGGATATGAAGATTTCTTTAACACTTGATGGAACGCTTGATTTTGAAATTCATATAGATCGATCGATCATTAAAGAAACACTGGAGAGAGCTATTAACGAGAGGATCGATTGAGCTATAAGCTCGATAGAGCCATTAAAAATTTACCCCCGCCAAATTTTTACCAACTTTATTAATGCCATTTATGTAAAATGGGGCTTGGTAGGTCGATCGAGAATATGTTTTAAACGAAAAAAAAAAGAGACTATATTTGAATGTATAAAATTTAACAACAAACATTTGTTTATACAAAAATTTTAAGGGTGAAAATTATATAATAATTTACAATAAATATGGAAAATTAGAAAATTGGATCTAGAAAAGGAAAGAAACCAATGGAAAAAGAAATGTGAGAAAAAACTAGAAAAAGAATAAGAAAAAAACAACAAACATTGAGACAACAAGAAGATCATGTAATTCAATAAATTCAAGGAAATACATGTAAGTCAAGTTGTCTTACTTTTCATATTACTTGTTTCGAAACAAATGGAGAATGAAACAATAAAACTAAGGTAAAATAAGCATTGAAATTAATACCATGTACTTAAAAATTGAGATGTAACAACTAAACAAAACTACTTGAAACTATGCAAGTTATTGAACACCACTTGTAACCCCACAAATTATTGAAAGTCACTCGAAACCATGGTTTATTGGAATTTTCTAAAACTACTTGAATTCATGCAAGTTATGAACCACCTTCGAAATTGTAAGGTTCAAGATAACTCACAAAATCTAAGGATGTGATTTAACTAAAGAAAACCATTGTAACATAATTTCCATATATTATTTACATGAATTAAAATTCATGGAAATTTATCTACAAGAGGGACTTAAAAAATGGTTTTCATAGAGGTGCTTCAAAGCCTATAAACATTAGTTTTATTAATGCTTGTGTTAAACATGCACAATGAACACAAGAAAGGAGAAATATAAGCATGAGATGCCATACTATTAACCATAAAGATACATATATACAATACAGTAGGCGACCCTTGGTTTCCCATTCCAAGTTATCTCTTCGAATTCCATTCTGATTCCACACCTACCCATAGAGGATTAGGTGTCCAACATTCCCCCCCTTAATCAAAAGGGGTATGTGTCAGTCCAAGAAGAGATTTGTAATACAAATTTTCAAAGTATGTATGCAAGCACTTAGGCTGAATTAGCTCTCTACAATGTTGGGATAAAGAGGGGTTTAAGGATGACTAACAACACTGGAATGCTTATTGAAATTCCCAAAAATATTCCAAATATGGCAAGGAGATGAGGGCTTCTGCTAGAGGAAGTATCCCTCATATCTTGAAGAGGGAGACCTTCAGCCTAGAAGTAGGGAGGTATACAACCTGTGATGGTTTAAAGATGACCACCAACTCTCGAACGATTGATGCATTTCCTAGAACTCTTCCAAAACTAGCAAGAAGCTGAAGTCTACTACTAGAGGAAGTGTTTTGAATTCTTTGAAGAGGAAGAATATAAACCTCGCATAGATGGTTAAGGCTACCCACCAACCAAAGGAATGCTCATGGGCATCTGTGTCTCTGGCTCTAACTCTGAATCTAGAATGACAAGTTGTGGCTTATGCTCACTTGAAGTGATGTGTCTTTGGCTACAAATCTAAATTTGGAATGACAGGTTGTGACTCAGGCTCGCTTGATGTGGCTTCGAAGCTTGTAGATGACCACCATTTTCCCCTATCAGGTACAAGGTGAGATGATGGTGAAAACTCAACTGCAAGATTATTCACTATTCTAAAAAAAGTTCTGACATATGACTTAAACATCTTCTTGGCTATCGATGCCCATTGCCAAGAAGCGATCCATCCAAGATGAATATTTTTTTCTTTCAGGAGGCTTGTTTCTGAAGCATCTGTGTGAAGAATGGGTGTGCCAACCACAGTGCTTGCATGGGTGAAAATCAAAATTTTGATCTTTCATATGGCCAACTCGGTCATAGTGTTGGCATTTTACAATTTGTTGTTGTTGCGGTGGAAGAGGAGTAGGATCTGGAACAGATGTTGGTGTGTTATCATGAAGAAATCTGGCACTCTGAAATTTTATGGGCTTGGAGTAGTCATGAATATGAAAGGACAAATCCTTGTCATATCTAAGACCAGTTCTATGCTTGTTATGGACAATATCTTCCCAAGGTATGAAGATTGGCTTGGGAGGTGCATGCCGCATTTCTGCATCTTTCTGCACATCTCCTCCTAGAATCGGTACTGCCTCTACAATTTCATGTTGTTGATGTGAGTTTATCTCAATGTTATGAACAAAAATAGGTTCAGAATGAAAACTCTTTTGTTTTAATTCTTCTTGCCCTAGCTCTGACTCAAGCTGCAAAAAATCAATCTTCGCATGTGCATTCTGCAGACAAGACTTAATGTCAAAAATAGAGGCTTTTCTAATTTTAACCATCCCATTAAAACTGGAATGTATCAAAGTATTCAATGACTCTAATGCTTCATGAAATTTGGCCATTTTCTGATGACAACTATGATGAAGATGCAACACACACTCATAGTTTAATGTCTCTGAAATATTATTGTAAATGTGCAACAAACAAATAGTGTGCAATAGCCTTAATGTTTTTTATCCTCCTCAAAAGACTGTTATTGTATGAAGTGCAGAGAATAAACTAACGACAACTATGTGCAACCATATATCATGAACCATATATACACATGACCCTCAATCTACAACATTCATCAATGATACCAACATTCAATATATAAAGAGCCAATAAACCTTATGGAGAGTACCATGGAAAAACTTCAACATAGTTCAAATTCCATGATTTCGTAGATATAAGAACAATTTCATCAATGCCAAAGTAGTATATATACCTCAATCAAAGCCCATGAGAATTTTTTTTTATACTGCTCAAACATATCTTGCTCCATCCTTGCTTTCTCACAATGGCACCAAAATCATCTTCTAACAGTCATCACCTTGCTTTCTCTAACTGTACATCATCTATGAAGAACCCCTTCCTCCAACACAAACAATTTACTTAGGCTAACAATTTCTCTTGCAATGCAAGGAGGTGGGGATGGAAATCCAAAAATGGGTCTGTTGGATATCGAATCTGTGGATTTCGGCCAGATGGCATTGTGGAGGGAATACCAATTCCACAGGTACCCTTAATTTATTATCCAATGGTTGTATCCTTAAAAAATGTCGCAGTGCCAAGTCGCTATGCTCTCATATTGACATGGAAATACATGGTGATGCAGAATATATTCACCAGTTAGTAGTGCAGTTAGGTGTATGGAGTGTAGTGCAGTCAGGTGGGGAGGTGTGATGCCACAGTGGGGAAAACAAGTGCCGAGGGACGACAGAGGGAGGGGGACTGTGAGGAGGGTAGCGGAGGGAGCTGTGGGGAGTGGAAGTAGGAGGAGGGTAGGTGATAGGACAGTGTTGAGCGGAGGAAGGTGGGAGCATAGTGGGAGGTAATAGCATATATGGGACAACATATATGGGAGGATTTGGTGTAGAGTGTTAAGGCAAAGCCACGATGCCAAATTTATACTTGTGGCATGGTCGAGGGCCAAAGTGAGAGACAATGCTAAAGTGATGGTCAAACCAATGCCGAACCAGTGTCGAGTGAGTGAATAAAGTGAGAAGCTGCCTGCATGACCTACCTTTTCAATGACATTGTCATCTTAGACACTGGAGTTTGGAAATCATGCCTATTGCTGCACTTCACAAACAAGGGGTTTCAGCCAGTGCATGACTTGACAATTGGGGTGTGCATGGTCACCATTAGCAACAAACCCATTAGACTTCAAATCTGAGATACGGCAGGACAAGAGTCATTTCTATCAATCATAATATCATACTACAGAGGGGCAGATGAAGCACTTTTTGTTTACGACATCACCATGAGCAGCCAATGCAGAGGAAAAGCCATGCTGCCACAAAGTCGAGAGGGTGGAGCCGACGTTGCATAGAGAGACAGTGAGGAGTGGACGAAATGAGGGAGATCACTCAGTAGTATAGAACTTCAAAACATCAAGGCTACATAATCATCTTTAGAAACTCAACCACCCACCATCACAGTAACGTCCAATTTCCAATCAATTTTTTTTTTTTTTTTTAGAATTCCATAGTAACGCCTGGTCAGAGAGACAGTGCAGTTGCATTGGTAATGTGGTAGGTGCAATAGATTAGGTGTTGGGCCCATAACACAGAGTAACAAAGATATCGACGCCATTCAGGGTAGCTTAAAACATCCCGAGATGTTGTTTGGCTTGACAATAGACAAGTGTTATGTTTGACAAAGTTGGTAGGGCAGAAAAGATAACACATAAGCTCAATGATGAAGAATATTACAAAATAAATGATTTAGAAACCCACGAAGAAGGCCACACATTAGAAGCTCTGAAACCATGTTAAATATGTGCAATTAACACAAGCAAGGAGAAAGATAAGCATGAGATGCCAGAATATTAACCATAATGATGCATATATGCAATACAACAGGTGACACTTGGTTTCCCATTCCAAGTGGTCTCTTGGACTCCATTTGTCCATTCGGCTTCCACTTCTACCCATAGAGGATTAGGTTTCCAACAACTTTATATCCTTGTAAGATTTAAAAGAGAGAGCACGTGTGAAGATATAGAAGAAGCAACAATATCCCTACTTGCAATGTGCACGTTGAAAATATGTTCTTTGTTAAACATATATAACAACATTAAATTTTAGCGACATCACATACCTTTGAAAACCTCACAAGTTTCTGTGTTTAGTTCTTGGATAAAGGTTATGATAATTTTTTAAAGGGAACCAATTTTTTAAAGACATACAAAGTGTACGGTGTATTCTTTCTTGCACAAAAATCATGTACTATTGCATATAGCTATACTTCTCCATGGAAGGCTCATGTGATTAAGTAATATTAAATTCATATATAATAGATGCAAAAGAAATTAGCATGCACATATTGATGATATGAAAGAAACATTTACAATGTTAATCTTCTTAGACTATGGAAATGTAATGTTTATTAAATTTTTTTAGTTTTTCTGAACATGTAATCGTGAAATATGTTTCAAGCATGGTTCAACATTTAAAAAAGAATGAGATCCTTATTTTAAACTTATTCCATATTTGATGAAAATAATTCAAAACATAAAATACATTGGATATCCATCTTTGCACATGCATAAAAAAGGTTCCTTATAGAAACATGCAGTTTTTGAGCTCCTCTTACTCCTCCTTATGCTGTGCCTGATTGTTGTACTAAAATTTCCATGTACATTCTCCCAAAAAAACACACAAATTATTTGTGCCCATATTCACCACAAATGATAAAATTGTACATTCATTGTTGATAAGATCTTGAAGAATATTATTTTTTCTCTAAATACACTAAAATCTGTTCCCTCTATATCTTTATTTCTTTTTGTTTCCTTATCAACAATTTCATTAGTCTTATCGTACTTCTCATCCTGTATTTCTTCCACTATTATTTTGTAATTGTGAGATTACCTGTAATTAGGATCAGGGAAAATTTTAAGAACCCCCCTAAATTTATATATATAATAAATGGGTGAATCCCCATGATACATAGGAAAAATGGAAAGCGATTTTATTAATAATAGAATATGTATATATAATTTTTTGGCAAATTTCTCATGAGATTATATTATCTTGTAAAATCATGGCGAAACACCAGTACAAATGGCGAATCACTACTACAAAATGGTGAATCGTTGTCTAGTGGAGTTCGGGGTGTTGGCTCGAATGAAGATATGGTAGTTGAACCAAGAGTAGAAGGAAGAGAACCATCGAGACCAAGCATGGCACATGGTGACTCGTGAGGGGAGTAATTCTCGTGTAGTTTGGAAAACACGTTCTTCTAGTTCTGCTAAGCATAGTGTTTTTGCTCATGCTACTACTAGCACTTATATCGAGGTTGGAGAGGAGTTTGAGGAGAAATGAATAACAACGGGAAGAAAATAAAACATGCTATTAAAAAAGTGTTGATAAACATTAGATCTGATCTAGGTGCCATGGTACAATAACAATATCGCAAAATACTTCAGATGTTCAACTATGGAAACATAATTTACATCACAACACCATCACAAATCTTACACAACCATATTTATGAAAATGATTTGATGCTAGGAATATCTTAAAGGAAGACCTAGCATGGTAACTATAATAAGGTGAACTGCTTCTCACTTCCTCAAAATATTATTCCTTCTCGTGCCTTCAAAATATGGATATTGAAAGGAATATGCGCCAGTTGCAGCCACCCTGTTGAATCTGTTAAAATTATAGCCATCAGCATGAAGAGAACCATTAGAAAAACTCTATTTGGAATTCCCCATGTCATGCCCATGCCATGCCATGAATCTGTTTGTAGCAGAATCCCACAAGTAGTAGCAGTGACACCCTGTATTTACCCGATAGCTCCATTGATTGGAGAGGAGGTCCACTCTAGAACTTTCCAATGCTCTCCTAGTATTGTTGTACAAATGATGTCTTGTTTTAAATTTGTACAAGGAGACATACATTTTCAGTATATGCATCTTTTCAAATCTGGTAATTATAACTTATAAGTCCAAATAAAATATAACCCAAAGAACCATCTTGTTCTATAGGCATGAAAAATCTGACCAGATATCAATTACTGGCAAGTTGTTCGTGGACGTGATGAAGTCAATTATGACTAAAAAAATTTTCACCCTCGTTAATGCATGCAACTAAATACCTTGCTCACTACATTTTCAACAATCAGTTATTCATTTAAGTATTTGCAAAGTTTTCATGGAAATGTAACATGGTATCAAAGTAGAGATCAGTATAAATACTAGCACTAAGTTGATCAATTAGGCTAGAGCACAGATCAATCAAGAAGGCTAGCGCTAGAGTTTCAGTCACTTTTTTTCATGTATTTCTCATTTTTCGTGTAGCAAGGTCCATCGAAAGTATGAAACATGAGTACTCCTTGGATGAGGATTTAAATTTTGCATCCAAAGAATACTCCCGCTTGAAATTTGAGTAAAAAATTAGGGACATAAGTTGAAAATTTAGTTTATTATTTTATTACTTTTTAATATTTTTATTTTTTTAGCCCCCATGGTTGAAATCATCATCTTGAATCCTATTGGTTATTATAAAGTTTATTTTGATTGCAAATTTTTCTTAGGAGGCCCATTTTAGACCCCAATAGTTCTCTAATGATTAGCTGAGATTTGTGTGAGAAGCATAATGCTTTCCCAAGAGAGACACATTACTTTGTAATAGATTCAATTGCTTTAAGGAAAATTGATAAAATAACCACATCAACCAAGCAAGTTTTCCTTGTTGGGTTTCCAGAGAAAAGTGTGTCAATTGTGTGATGTGTTTTTATCTCTAAGCCTTTTATTCCATTGCTTATAAGTTGCTAAAAGGCATTGTATCTTGGTGAAAGTTAACTAGTTTCAATTATCAAAGATTCATCTAAGTAGTTGTAAAGTTTTCATGGAAATTTAACAAGGTAATTTTGAATGTTGTTCCTACCTTGAATGTTGTTGCTAAAAGGCAAGCAACCTTGCAAGAAGAAACCCAAAACCAAAAATTCAATAACCTAGCCCAATATTTATTTGAGTACAAAAAGCAGCTTAAAACCTTCTAATACATCGAACATTGAGCAGCAACCATAGTTTGGAACCTTTTAATACGGCCAGAATTTCCTTGGGCAATTTGATGCGATTCAAACAATTCTAAAAAAAAATTGGAGACCTTGGCCAAACGAAATTGAGACTTGAAATAAAGAATGTAAAATGAAATGTATTAAGAGTTAAAATAGAGAGGAGGAAGCTACAAAAGGAGCCCAAGTTAGATCTCTATTCACTTTAAGTTTTGGATAAGGTTGGTTGTCCTTGCAAAAGCCTCTACAGTGAAAGGCACTGGAGAAAATTTCAACAATGGAAAAATTTGAAAATAATAGATACACAGGGCACGGGATAGGGGTGAAGTGTATTTATTGATTATCTTTTACTTATGCAGCAATCACCATAATACACGCATGCAACGAAAACAAATTCAATTTTCTCACGGGCAATAGTCTAATTAGTAGTGGCACCTACAGATGACAAAAGAGATGCCTTTACTGTGCACCCAGAAGAAATTAAATGATATGGTTATTGACTTTCCAGTAACGACTCTAGGAACGTGTTTAGCCATATTTTCTTACCATTAAGACAAGAAATATAATTCGAGTGCATTGAAGATAGCTTCTTCCTTGATGGGGTATGCAGACTATTCAAGGTCTTCACCAACTTTTATGAATTCCTGCAAAGTGGACTAATGTGTATTCCTTGGGCAAGATGATGTCACATTTCGTGAGGGCGATTGTTGCAATTTTTTCTCAAGTAATTAACGTATAGGTGGGTTCTGATTGTAGGTAATTAACCTATAGGTGGGTTTTCATTGCAGGAATTTAAAATGAGCCTTTGACTGCTAGATAGAGAAGTAGTGCTAGCAAATAGCATTTAGACCTTTTGTCTCTTATATTCAAGGGATCATTTTGGTTATATATGTATTTGATAAGTTTGCCACTACTTTGCAATCTTGTTTTAAATTGAACAATATTTATATCTATAATAATAGTAGAGCCATATAAAACAGGAAATTAAAGAGAAAAAATACATTCTGCAAAAGAAACCCAATAAGTGGAGTGAACTGGAACAACATCCAAGAGAAGCCATTATAAGATGGAAATGTGAATAAGCAGAGGCAAAGAAGCATTTGTTGAAGGGAAGAGTCTACTAAAATAAAAAGCACTGAACACAAAGCCAGACAATAACACATGCACAGAATGAAAGAGCGCTAAGCACAAAAACACCGAAATCCATAAATGTGCAAAAAAACATCTCTCCATAAAAAAAAAAAAACAAATGAATGTTTTGTTAGTTAGAAAAGTAGCGGTAACAAGTAGAGAAATTTTGATTTCAAATTGAAGAATATACATATGTATAGTAATAGTAGAGTCATATAAAACAAGCAAGGAGAGAGTAAATACATCCTGCAAGAGAAAGCAAACAAATGGAGTGAACTAGAATTCCAAGGAAAAAGTGTTCTAAACTAGAACAACTTCAAAGACAAGCGCATTAGAAGGTGGAAATGTGAACGATTAGAGGCAAAGAAGAAAAAGAACTGAACACGAAGCCAGAAAATAACACAAAAGCACAGAATACAAGAATGATAAATAAATAAGCACTGGAATCCATAAATGAATAAAAAAACTCTCCTGAACTGCAAAAAAACATATCATCCATAGAATAATCATTCAATAGCAGATATTAAAATCAAAGCTGCATAAAATAATTCAACATTCCAATAACTAGAATGTGTAAGAAGGGATATGCATGTTCAATGTTGAAAGATGCGGTATAAAAAAAGTAATAAATTTAAGCAGCTTAGTCTGCAAGACTCATCCATTTACAGTACATTATACATATGCAACTGACTATTCACATAATGCTTGATAAATTTTCATTAAAAGCTCCAAAATATCTTCATAGTGGTCCATGCTTACAATTTCAAATGCTTTCCAAATCATATCGACAGATATATACTAGATTTGTCACTACCATTAGAAATGGATTATTCAGTCTTACTAATATACATAGATATGCCTCTCATCAACACATACCCCCTACATGGAAACACATCATAACTCTCTATCGATAAGATTTTTCAACCACCTACATAGAAACACATCTTCACTCTCTATGGATAAGAGTTTTCAACCTAAGATAAACTCTTAATTAGAAACGAAGTTCCACTGAAGCAGGTCAATCCAGGTCTAGTAGGATTTTACGGACTTTCCAACACATATTTTAGTCAAAAAAAACTGTTAACCTACTCCGAACAACTATGATGCCACCAAACACATTTTATCACTACAATTAGAAACTGATTTTTTAGTCTTACTGATCTACAAATATATGCCCTTTCATAAATACATGCGCTTGCATAAATCCATTGTCATTCTCTGGAGATAAACGCTTTTAACCAGAAATAAAATCTTAATTAGAGAAGTAGTTACACTGAATAGCTCAATCCAGGTCTAGTATAACTTTTGTAAAATTTCTGCCCGAATTTTACTCACACTCAATTGCGAACCTACCTGTTCCCAACAACTATGCTGCCACCAAACACAATTTATAGATCTCCATCCCAAATAGAAAAAGCAATTGATCCCGTCCAAAAAAACCTTCAATATGTTTCAAAATAGATTCCAACATGTATGCACCAGTTACCATTTTCACCAAACAAAATTTATAGATTTCCATTACATGCCAAATAAAACACCCACCTGTTCCCATCCAAGAAACCTTCGAAAATTTTCATAGTAGACTTAAAAATCCATCCACTAGTTACCATTTCCTCCACCATAAGTGTAACAACTATAAATGGAAGCCTTTCAAGTTGATGCAGCACCTTCAAATATCTGCTACGAACTTACTTGACATCACTACTAGGAATATAAAAAGTTGAAATCTCTTATAGCCCAGGGGATCAATAATTGCCAACCAAAATAGTAGCTTGTTCCAGACATGAGCATCATACCGACTTAACTTGCATAAGGAAGCTCTGTAGTTGTCCCTCATACAGGTAAGCATCTTCCAAAAATATCTTCTGACACTATATTTGAGGTATGCCATTAAAAACATCCACTCAATGCCATTAGAGTAATCAACCATAGCCTAGTATTTATTTGAGTACAAAAAGCAGCTTAGAACCTTCTAATATGTTGAAAATTGAGCAGTAGAGATAGTTTACAACCTTTTGATATGGCCAGAAGTTCCTTGGGAAATTTGATGTGATTCAAACAATTCTAAAAAAAATTCGAAAACCTTGGCCAAACAAAATTGAGACTTCAAATAAAGAATGTAAAATGAAATGTATTAAGAGTTAAAACAGAGAGGAGGAAGCAACAAAAGGAGCCCAAGTTATATCTTTATTCACTTTTAGTTTTGGATAAGGTCAGTTGTCCTTGCAAAAGCCTCTATAGTGAAAGGCACTGGCAAACATTTCAACAATGGAAAAAATTGAAAATAATAGATACATAGGGCACGAGATAAGTGTGAAGTGTATTTATTGATTATATTTTACTTATACAACAATCACCATAATACATGCATGCAATGAAAACAAATTCAATTTTCTCATGGGAAATAGTCCAATTAGTAGTGGCACCTACCGATGACAAAAAAGATGCCTTTACTGTGCACCCAGAAGAAAATAAATGATATCGTTATTGACTTTCTAGTAACGACTCTAGGAACATGTTTAGCCATATTTTCTTGCCATTAAGATAAAAAAGATAATTCGAGTGAATTGAAGATAACTTCTTCCTTGATGGGGTATGCAGACTATTCAAGGTCTTCACCAACCTTTTATGAATTGCTCCAAAGTGTACTAATGTGTATGCCTTGGGCAAGATGATGTCACATTTCGTGAGGGAAATTATTGCAATTGTTTCTCAAGTAATTAACTTGTAGGTGGGTTCTGATTGCAGGTAATTAACCTGTAGGTGAGTTTTGATTGTAAGAATTTAAAATGGACCTTTGACTGCTAGATAGAGAAGTAGTGCTAGCAAGTAGCCTTTAGACCTTTTGTCTCTTCTATTCAAGGGATCATTTTGGTTATATATGTATTTGATAAGTTTTCCACTATTTTGAAATCTTGTTTTAAATTGAACAATATTTATATCTATAATAATAGTAGAGCCATATAAAACAGGCAATGAAAGAGAACAAAAAGATTTTGTAAAAGAATCCAAACAAGTGGAGTGAACTAGAACAGCTTCGAAGAGAAGCCATTATAAGATGGAAATGTGAATGAGCGAAGGCAGAGAAGCATTTATTGAAGGGCAGAGTCTACTAGAAGCAAAAGCACTGAACACAAAGCCAGACAATAACACATGCACAGAATGCAAGAGCGCTAAGCACAAAAACACTAAAATCCATAAATGTGCAAAACAACTTCTCTCTATAACTGCAGAAAAACAAATGAATGTTTTGTTAGTTAGAAAAGTAGCGGTAACAAGTAGAGAAATTTTTATTTCAAATTGAAGAATATACATAGGTATAGTAATAGTAGAGCTATATAAAACAAGCAAGGAGAGAGTAAATACATCCTGCAAGAGAAAGAAAACAAATGGAGTGAACTAGAATTCCAAGGAAAAAGTTTTCTAAACTAGAACAGCGTCAAAGAGAAGCGCATTATAAGGTGGAAATGTGAACGAGAAGAGGTAGAGAGGAAAAAGCACTGAACACAAAGCTAGAAAATAACACAAAAGCATGGAACGCAAGAATTCTAAATAAATAAGTACCGAAATCCATAAATGAATAAAACAACTCTCCTGAACTGCAAAAAAAACACATCATCCATAGCATAATCATTCAATAGCAGATATTAAAATCAAATTTGCATAAAATACTTCAACATTCCAAAAACTAGAATTTGTAAGAAGGGATATGCATGTTCAATGTTGAAAGATACAGTATGAAAATAGTAATAAAGTTAAGCAGCTTATTCTGCAAGACTTGTCCATTTACAGTACATTGTACATATGCAATTGACTATTCACATAATTCTTGATAAAGTTTCATTAAAAGCTCCAAAATATCTTTATAGTGGTCCATGCTTACAATTTCAAATGCTTTCCAAATCATATTGGCAGATACGTACTAGATTCGTCGCTATCATTAGAAATGGATTATTCAGTCTTACTGATATACATAAATATGCCTCTCATCAACACATACCCCCTACATGGAAACACATCATAACTCTCTATCGATAAGTGTTTTCAACCACCTACATAGAAACACATCTTCACTCTCTATTGATAATAGTTTTCAACCAGAGATAAACTCTTAATTAGAAAAGAAGTTCCACTGAAGCATGTCAATGCAGGTCTAGTAGGATTTTACAGACTTTCCAACACATCTTTTAGTCAAAAATAACTGTTAACCTGCTCCCAACAACTATGCTGCCACCAAACACAATTTATCACTACAATTAGAAACTGATTTTTTAGTCTCACTGATATAAAAATATATGCCCTTTCATAAATCCATTGTCATTCTCTGGAGATAAACGCTTTCAACCAGAGATAAAATATTAATTAGAGAAGCAGTTACACTGAATAGCTCAATCCAGGTCTAGTGTAAATTTTGTAAATTTTCTGCCCTACTTTTACTCACAATCAATTGCCAACCTACACATTCCCAACAACTATGCTGCCACAAAACATAATTTTAGATCTCCATCCAGAACAAAAAAAGTAACTACTCCCATCCAAAAAAACCTTTAATATGTTTCAAAATAAATTCCAACATTTATGCACGAGTTACCATTTTCACCAATTTTTTTTTATAGATTTCTATTACATGCCAAATAAAACACCCACTTGTTCCCATCCAAGAAACCTTATACAAGTTTCAGAGTAGACTTCAAAATCCATCCACTGGTTACCATTTTCTCCACCATATTTGTAACAACTATAAATGGAAGCCTTTCAAGCTGATCCAACATCTTCAAATATCTTCTAGGACCTTACTTGACATCACTACTAGGAATATAAAAAGCTGAAATCTCTTATAGCTCGGGGGATCAATAACTGCCAAACAGAATAGTAGCCTGTTCCAGACATGAGCATCATACCAACTTAACCTGCATAAGGAAGCTCTGTAGCTGTCCCTCATACAGGTAAGCATCTTCCAAAAATATCTTCTGACACTATATTTGAGGTATGCCATTTAAATCATCCCCTCAATTCCATTAGAGTAATCAGCCATAGCGTAGTATTTATTTGAGTACAAAAAGTAGCTTAGAACCTTATAATACATCGAACATGAGAAGTAGCCATAGTTTAGAACCTTTTAATACGTCCAGAAGTTCCTTGGGAAATTTAATGCGATTCAAACAATTCTAAAAAAAATTTGGAGACCTTGGCCAAACAAAATTGAGACTTCAAATAAAGAATGCAAAATGAAATGTATTAAGAGTTAAAACAAAGAGGAGGAAGCTACAAAAGGAGCCCAAGTTAGATCTTTATTCACTTTGAGTTTTGGATAAGGTTGGTTGTCCTTGCAAAAGCCTCTACAGTGAAAGGCACTGGAAAACATTTCAACAATGGAAAATTTTGAAAATAATAGATACACATGGTACGGAGTAGGGTTGAAGTGTATTTATTGATTATATTTTACTTATAAAACAATCACTATAATACACGCATGCAACGAAAACAAATTCAATTTTCTCACGGGAAATAGTCCAATTAGTAGTGGCACCTATCGATGACAAAAAATATGCCTTTACTGTGCGCCCAGAAGAAATTAAATGATATGGTTATTGACTTCCCAGTAACGACTCTAGGAATGGGTTTAGCCATATTTTCTTACCATTAAGACAAGAAAGATAATTTGAGTGTATTGAAGATAGCTTCTTACTTGATGGGGTATGTAGACTATTCAAGGTCTTCACCAACATTTTATGAATTGTTGCAAAGTGGACTAATGTGTATGCCTTGGGCAAGATGATGTCACATTTCATGAGGGAAATTGTTGCAACTGTTTCTCAAATAATTAACTTATAGGTGGGTTCTGATTGCAGGTAATTAACCTGTAGGTGGGTTCTGATTACAAGAATTTAAAATGGACCTTTGATTGCTAGATAGAAAAGTATTGCTAGCAAGTAGATTTTCGACCTTTTGTCTCTTATATTCAAGGGATCGCTTTGGTTATATATCTATTTGATAAGTTTGCCACTATTTTGCAATATTTTTTTAAATGGAACAATATTTATATCTATAATAATAGTAGAGCCATATAAAACAGGCAATGAAAGAGAACAAATACATTTTGCAAAAGAAACCAAACATGTGGAGTGAACTAGAATAGCTTCCAAGAGAAGCCATTATAAGATGGAAATGTGAATGAGCGGATGCAGAGAAGCATTTATTAAAGGGTAGAGTCTACTAAAAGAAAAAGCACTGAACACAAATCCATATGATACCATATGCCCAGAATGCAAGAGCGCTAAGCACAAAAACACCGAAATCCATAAATGTGCAAAACAACTTCTCTCCATAACTGCAAAAAAACAAATGAATATTTTGTTAGTTAGAAAAGTAGGGGTAACAAGTAGAGAAATTTTGAGTTCAAATTGAAGAATATACATATGTATAGTAATAGTAGAGCCATATAAAACAAGCAAGGAGAGAGTAAATATATCCTTCAAGAGAAAGAAAACAAATGGATTGAACTAGAATTCCAAGGAAAAAGTGTTCTAAACTAGAACAGCTTCAAAGAGAAGCACATTATAAGGTCGAAATGTGAACGAACAGAGGCAGTGAAGCAAAATAACTGAACACAAAGCCATAAAATAACAAAAAGGCACAGAACGCAAGAATTCTAAATAAATAAGCACCGAAATCCATAAATGGATAAAACAACTCTCTTGAACTGCAAAAAAAACACATCATCCATAGAATAATCATTCAATAGCATATATTAAAATCAAAGCTGCATAAAATACTTCAACATTCCAACAACTAGAATGTGTAAGAAGGGATATGCATGTTCAATGTTGAAAGATGTGGTATGAAAACAGTAATAAAGTTAAGCAACTTAGTCTGCAAGACTCATCCATTTATAGTACACTGTATATATGCAACTGACTATTCACATAATGCTTGATAAATTTTCATTAAAAGCTCCAAAAGATCTTCATAGTGGTCCATGCTTACAATTTCAAATGCTTTCAAATCATATTTGCAGATACATACTAGATTCATCACTACAATTAGAAATGGATTATTCAATCTTACTGATATACATAGATATTCCTCTCATCAACACATACCCCCTACATGGAAACACATCATAACTCTCTATTGATAAGTGTTTGCAACCACCTACATAGAAACACATCATCACTCTCTATTGATAAGAGTTTTCAACCAGACATA
Source organism: Pinus albicaulis (assembly GCA_034641835.2). Lineage (NCBI taxonomy): Eukaryota > Viridiplantae > Streptophyta > Pinopsida > Pinales > Pinaceae > Pinus > Pinus albicaulis. Next base: position 795,516,992 of record CM076575.1, on the reverse strand, counting down.
AACTCTTAATTAGAAAAGAACTTCCACTGAAGCAGGAAAATCCAGGTCTAGTAGGATTCTACGGACTTTCCAACACATCTTTTAGTCACAAACAACTGTTAACCTACTCCCAATAACTATGCTGCCAGCAAACACAATTTATCACTACAATTAGAAACTGATTTTTTGGTCTTACTGATATACAAATATACGCCCTTTCATAAATCCATGCTCTTTCATAAATCCATTGTCATTCTTTGGAGATAAGCGCTTTCAACCAGAGATAAAATCTCAATTAGAGAAGTAGTTACACTGAATAGCTCAATCTAGGTCTCGTAAAAATTTTGTAAATTTTCTGCCTGAATTTTACTCACAATCAATTGCCAACCTGCCTGTTCCCAACAATTATGCTGCCACCAAACACAATTTATAGATCTCCATCCCAAATAAAAAAAGAAACTACTCCCGTCCAAAAAAACCTTCAATATGTTTCAAAATAGATTACAACATTTATGCACCAGTTACCATTTTCACCAAACAAAATTTATAGATTTCCATTACATGCCAAATAAAACACCCACCTATTCTCATCCAAGAAACCTTCAACAAGTTTCAAAGTAGACTTCAAAATCCATCCACTAGTTACCATTTTCTCCACAATAACTGTAACAACTAGAAATGGAAGCCTTTCAAGCTGATCCAACACCTTCAAATATCTGCTAGGACCTTACTTGACATCACTACTAGGAATATAAAAAGCTGAAATCTCTTATAGCCCGGGGGATCAATAAATACCAAACAGAATAGTAGCATGTTCCAGACATGAGCATCATACCGACTTAACCTACATAAGGAAGCTCTGTAGCTATCCCTCATACAGGTAAGCATCTTCCAAAAATATCTTCTGACACTATATTTGAGGTATTCCATTTAAATCATCCCCTCAATGCCATTAGAGTAATCATCCATTTTAAGTAGAGAATAACTACTCTTACTCGTCCTCCTACCAAGCCTTGGCTATATACAAAAAGTAGCAATACTATATATAATAGTTACTGAACTGCTAAAATCTAATCAAGGTAGATCCCATTGGAAAAAATGAGGAGATTGTAACCATGTCATGTCCCTACGATTAACCATTATGCTGAATACGTAAAAGAATATCAATAATATTAACATCTGCCTAAACTACCCTAAAGGTAAAAACACACAGATTCTTACTCTAGACCCAACATACGCCTAAGATCTCTTGTTTCCGATGTATCAAAACTTACTTGTGTAGTTGTCGAATTCCCATTTTGTCCAACAAAGAACTTTGGCAGGGGTAGGGAACTTGGGGGCAGAGAATTCCAGAATGCAGGAACATACCAGTTCTCTTTAAGTAAAGGAGATATTTTAATGCCGTGATCCGTACCAACTAACCCAAATTCTAGTGGCAACATTCAGATACTATCTTCCACAGTCTCTGGCACACTGATTCATGAGGAAAAATACCTTAATATCCCCAATATTTCCTTTGGAAGAACACTCGGATCAGGACCTAGGAGTTCTGTTGAGGTTATGACCAAGTCATCATCCGGTTTCTGTGGTTTTTCAGCGTTGCCCACATTATTTTTTATCATTTTCATGGCGTTGGCATCATCAGAAGTAGCAACCTTTGGCACAACTTTAGAAGCTCCAATACCATTGAATTTCTATGGCACTCCTCGCATTTCTATACCCACATTATTCATTGGAACCACATATTTTAACAGTCCTCCTTGTCTTCCAATAAGAGGGGCACCCAATTCAGCTCATGTTTTCACAGCATTCTGAATTGTCTCGCCCCTTTTCACCAGCTACCATGGAGTCACTTGCCCTCATCAATGCGTACAACTGAGCAGATCCACCACATCTGAGCCCAAGGTGCCTATCCCTTGGTGAATCCAACCACCACACCACTCATGCGTCATCATTGAATTTTCCATTTTCTGAACAGTGAAAAGATCAAATAAAATCATAGGTCAAAAACGAATTCGAACTATGGGAGGGCCCTAACGGACCAGAGAGGGTCAGTCAAGTCCCTCGCTCAGCCAGCAAGAAGATCGGTGAGCCTGTGCACAAAGCCCCAGCCACCTCTCCTAAATTCTGGCAAACCAGTGAAAAAATGGGGTGAATCACTCTAACCCCTCCCTCTGACCCTGTAAATCCAGGCGAATGCCATGGAAATCTGCTCCAACCAAAGAAAATTGGGGGATAATTTCATTTTTTCAGTTTTATGCACATTTTTTTTGGTTGAATAATATTTAATCATTAGTTATTTTTAAAATAATTATTGGGATAACTTTATTAAACTATAGAAAATAGGTTTTATATAAAAAATTCTCCCTATTAAAATTTAAAATCCTTTAAAATTTGCCTTTGGGCTAAAATTCACCCCTAAAATTTTCCCTGATTAGGATAAGTTCTTCCTCTAAGAGTGTTCTTCTTACTATTGTTTTATGGTAATTTTAGCTACATATTTTAAAAAGTTAAATGGTATGGTGATTCTAATGAAGAAAAACTTATCCAACTAATTTGATCTTGTATAGTAGGCTTTCAAATATTACCATACTTAAAAACTAGTTGAATAGATTCATCCTTGTAGCATGGAGTGTGTATTTAGGTATTATATAGTTTTTTAGTCACAAATTATCTTATAGTTGATTAAATTAGTATAAATTTGTAGATATATATTTTGATTTCTCATGTGAAATAAACTTGGCCCTTCAATCTAGTAATCACTAGCTCGATTTTTCAAGGATATACTATTGTCTCAAATTCAAAAGATTCGCCATACCATTAAGTTAGTAATAATTCCCTCTGAAATATGTATTTATGCATCCTATATAAGAATTTAAACTTAATTTTTATTAGTATTTAGAACAACAACCTTGCAAATTATTATACAATATATTCTTCATAGACTTTGTAAGATTGTCACCCTCTTCTAATTTTTATCCACTCTCTTTGGATTATTTAATAAACTCTCCAAGTCATCTAATTTTATTCCTAACACTTATTCATTCTTAATCACTCAATTATATTTCCTTCTCTTCTCACAATCCATTTTACTTGACATTGGATTTGAATTAATTGAATTATTTGGTAAATTAGATATATGAACAAAAATATAATACCATCCTTGTTACAATAGGGATCACTTTTAGTTTGGGATTAATATATTATTTTGAAGAAATGGAAAATTGTTTCTAAGAATAACTAATTTTGAAAAAGTTCTTGAATGCTTCACTTGATAAATGTGACCTGTTCTCAAAACCAAACAAAGATTAAAACCTATATTCACTAGTAAAAGTTTGCAGTTATATCTAACAAAAGATCACCTTTATCACACACCCTTCAATCATATGCCCAAATGGTTTTATTAGAGTGAAGAGATATTATTTCTTGTAGGACTAGATATCTTGGGAAATAGGTATATTGACAATTTATTCCCACATTTCTCTAATTTTATTATTGACCCGTGTTATTTTTAAATCATTGTTCCCTTTCCTTTCGTTCTCATTATCCATTTTAGTTGGCATTATATTTTATCTCAAGTGTTTGATGAATGATATCTCTGAAAAATAATGCAACACCATCCTTACTGTAGAGATCACTTTTAGTTTAGGGTTCATGCAGTCTCTTAATGAGACAAAAAAATGTTTCTAAGAAGAACTAATTTTGAAAGAGGTAAAATGATTCACTTGGTATATATATATATGAATTAATTTTTTATTTATTCACATTATTAAATGAATAAAGCAATTTTTTTTAAGTTGTCTACCCAGCATGTGGAATAGCTCGGACAACAGGTTTTTGCTAGAATCCGGTAAACTAAAATTCAAAAAATCAGGTAGTTGGAGTGTTTGGAATCCATTTTTGATAGTGGAAATGGATTCAGCACTATCAAAAACCCTTAGGGCACTCAAAATACTAAAGTTTAACAACTGTAAACAAGATTCTAGGCAAATCATTTCTGCATTTTTTCAAAATCTTTGCCGAATTTTGGGCCATTCTACTGCTTTTTTAGACTAAGCGATTTTTTTTTTTTTGTAGTATGGTAATTTTTCTAGAAATAATTGATTAATTATAATAATTCATATAAATAATATTAAAATATATTAAAATTTTTAATTATAATATTTAAAATATTATAAAAATAACATTAAAATAATTTATTTAGAAAAAATAAATATTCTATTTTATTAATGGAAATATATAACCATGCTTTTTGACTATATAATACATTTTTCCAATAGAAATTTTTAGACACTTAAATTATAATATATCATTGAAATTTATGTACAATTAATTATTTTTTTCTCCCAGCATAACTTCATTATTTAACATAAAATCTACATTTAATTTTTATCACTAAAATTTAAATACAAATGAATTCATTTTTCATTATTTATATAGAATCATATTTAAAGCCTAAAATATAAATTTTTAACTACACATATTTTGCAAATTTCATACCCTCAGATAGTTTGTAAATTTCTTATCCTTTACATGGCAGTTCCTCTATTGGGTTTTCTCAATTGTCGCACCCCTTGATGTTAAATCATGATTTATCCATAAGAAGAAGAAAAAATACCCATTTAAATAAATCAAGTTATGTAATTCAACTTATTTTGGAATGGAAATATAATTGTTCCCAAAGCACTAATTTTTCATCTCTTTATATTATGCTCACGGATGGGATAATCTGGAAAAGTAAGTGGCCCATTATCCACACTTTTTTTCTTTTACCATTTTTTCATTTCCTTTCTTTCCAACTAATTTTCTTCTCACAATAGAACTCTTGTCATTAGTTACATGTTTCATAGTGAATATATCATCTTCAGGTGCTTCCTAAATATAATTCACATCATAATGAAATTATTTTACCTTTCATACATGTTTAATGATTTTAGCTTTCATCATATTCTATCAACCTTTTTGTTCACACATGGACTGATACTTTTATTGGTGCACTCTTATTCGGCCCATATTTCCCTCATCTCAAAACCATTTTATTTTCATGTTCATACATAGAACCCTTGGTCCATTTCAACTTCTTCTACTTAGCTATGAAGTCTCGATGTTTTTTTCAATTAATTTTTCCCTAGAGTTTGTGACTAGAACCTTCGGGTTTCCAAATTCAATTTTATTGATAGAGGAGAAATGATTTTACCTTTAATCATAAGTGTAATCACCCTTTTTGTTCACACGGGGACACATAATTTTACTGGTTCTCTCTTCTTAGACCCATATTTTCTTGAGCTCGAAACATATTTCATGTTTCAACTTAGGAGCCTTGGTCAGTGTCAACTTTTACTACTTAGCACCTAAGTTTCAACTTTTTTTTCATTTAAATTTTCTCTAGAGTTTGTGAATATAATATTATGGTTTCCAGATTGATTTTTATTGACTAACGACAAATTATTTTACCTTAAATCATATTTTGAATCACCCTTTTCATTGACACAAAGATTGATACTTTTAGTGATCTGATTTTATTTGACCCATGTTTCCCTATGCTTGAAGCCCTTTTCTTTTCATGTTTCAACTTATAACCCTTGGTCCATGTTAGCTTATACTGTATATATGCCAAGTCTCAACTTCCTTTTCATTTTATTTTTTCCCGAGGTTTGTGAATAGAACCCATATGGTTTCCAAATTGATTTTTATTGACCGAGAAGGAATGCTTTTACCTTTCATCACCTTTTATGTTAACACAAGGATATATACTTTTACTGGTGTTTTTTTCTTTGACACATATTTCCCTAAGCTCAAAACCATTTTATTTCATGTTTTAACTTAGATCCCCTGGTCCATGTTAGCTTCTATTATTAGCTTCCAAGTCTAAACTTAATTTTCATTTAAATTTTCCCTAGGCTTTGTGACTAGAACCATTGGGTTTCCAAATTGATTTTAATTGATTGAGGAGGGATTATTTTACATTCCATCATATTCTGAATCACCCTTTTTATTGACACATGTACATATTCTTTTACTGGTGCACTATTTTTTTAACCATATTTCCCTGAGATCAAAACCCTTTTCTTTACATGTTTAGCTTAGAACCCTTGGTCCATGTCATGTTCAAATACTCAACTGCAAAGTATCAAATTTATTTTAATTGAAATTTTCCCTAGGGTTAGTGACTATAATCCTAAGATTTCCAAATTTGTTTTCATTAACTAAGGAGCAATTCTTTTACCATTCGTCATATCCTGAATCATCATTTTTTTTGACACATGGAATAATACTTTTACTACTGCGCTCTTCTTTAACCCATCTTTCACTGACTCAAAAGCATCTTCTTTTCATGTTTCAATGTAGAACCCTTGGTCCATGTCCACTTACACTACTTACAAATTGATTTTTATTGACTAAGAAGGAATGATTTTACCTTTCATCATATTCTGAATCACCCTTTTTGCTGATACAAGGAATAATATTTTTACTCATGTGTTTTTCTTCGACCCATATTCCACTGACCTATTAACCATTTTTTTCATATTTCAACTTATAACCCTTGGTCTAAAAATTCAACTTCTACTACTTAGCTACAAATTTTGAACTTGTTTTTATTTTAAATTTTCCCTAGGGTTTGTTATTAGAACCCATAAGGTTTCCAAATTCATTTTTATTGATGGGGGAGGAATTATTTTACCTTTCATCATATTCTAAATCACCCTCTTTGTTGATACATGTACCAATACTTTTACTTCTATTCTCTTCTTCGACTCATATTTCCCTAAGCTTGAAACCATTTTCTTTTCATGCTTCAAATTAGAACCCTTCATCGATGTCAACTTCTTGTATTAGTTGCCAAGTCTCAACTTGGTGTTGATTTAAATTTTCCGTAGGGGTTGTGAATAGAACCCTAGGGTTTCCAAATTGATTTTTTTCAACTGAGGAAGAATGATTTTACCTTTCATCATATTCTGAATCACCATTTTTTTTGACATAGGAACCAATATTTTGTTTGCTACACTCTTCTTCAACCAGTATTTTCGTGATCTCGAAACCCTTTATTTTCATGTTTCAAATTGTAACCCATGATCCATGTCAACTTCTTTTACTTAGTTTCCAGGTATTAACTTGTTTTCCATTTAACTTTTCCCTAGGTTTTGTAACTATAACCCTAGGATTTTGAGATCAATGTTTATTTACTAAGGAGGAATGTTTTTACCTTTCATCATAATATGAATCACCTTTTTTGTTGACACATGGATCAGTACTTTAATTAGTGCATTCTTATTTGACACATCTTTCCCTAACCTCAAATCATTTTTCTTTTATGCTTCAACTCAAGAACCATTAATCCATGCCAATTTCTATTACCTGGCTACCAAGTCTATACTTTATTTTCATTAAATTTTCCCAAGTTTCCAAATTTATTTTTATTGACTGAGATTGAATGTTTTTTCCTTTCATCATATTCGAAATCACCATTTTTGTTGACAAAAGGACCGATAATTTCACTCATTTGATGCTCTTCAATCCATGTAAACTTATGTTACCTAGCTTCCTACTATCAAATCATATCATGACCTCTTACTGATGGTGATTTATTAGATAAAAATGTGTAGAAATATTATTCACTTGCATTATAATGATGATTTACTTGAATTACAAGTATATTTTGTATTCCACTATGTAGGGATGGAAATGGAGTAGCCATTTGAGGGCGAAGATGTATCCCATCAAGATCATCGATGAGATGATGATAAAGATATACCTCATGGAGTTGATCAACCACTAGAAGAACATGTGCCCTATCAAGCTCATCATCTATCACTAGGGGAACAATATGTGTCTTATTAGGCTAATCAACCACCAACGGAATGACATGTTTCCTCTGAAGTTGATATGATAACAAGGAGATGCAGTCATTTGGAAAGGGTTGGACTATTTGCAGAAAATTTGCATGTAAGTACAAAAAAGGACTCGGGAGAGAATATTGCTACTCTCACTATTAGATTGTATTTTAGTAACATCATTCAAAAATATTTTGAGAAACATGTAGTTTTTTCACAAGCGAAGATACTACATGAGTTAGTCAAACATAAGAAACTAAAACATGCCACAAAGATTTTAGGTGCCCATGATGCTAAAATAAAAAATAAACACATGAGTTTCACAGAAAATGTATCAAAATCATTCACTATGTTTGGAAAATAAAAAAAACCCAATGTTCAACCTGTGTGTAGGTAAATTACAACTATTATTATTGCACCCAGTACATCAAGACAAAAAAATTTGGAAACAATGTAAAAATTTCTCCATGTCTCAAGAAAAAAGTTTCACAAGCATGCAAAATTCAGGGTTTAAGTAAATGAAAATGATGAATATTCTTGTTTGGCTCTTATCATAGGGAAAACATACCAAAATTGGCTTATAGCAGGAATAAGAGCACTTGCGGTAGTTTTTTTAGAGAGTTGTTCCTGTGTTATTCTAGATAGAAATCATGTCATACAACATCACATAGATAGAGGTGAGTATATGTAACACACTAAGAACATTGAATAAATGAAATAATTTTCACTATTCGATGAATTTCATGTAAAAAATAACCATGTGAAGATATCTATAAGGATGTTTTAGAAATTGAAAACTTGGTTTGTCAGGACTAATACAATCTGTCACATGTGTTTTTGTTGATAACATGTTGAATTTTAGTTTCATTATGACATTTTTCATGAGCTTTACAAGAACAATATTCACGACAACCCTCCTCCTATAGTGCATGATTTTGTTTCATCAATATTGTGTAGAAAGGAGCCAAAAGAGTTGTTTATGTATAGGTGGGAGAAGTTGCACTAAATGTTGTGATTTTGAATTATTCCATAGGAACTTTCTTATTGATACCAACCAGTCTCAGATCTCAGATGTCACTTTGACATGGAGGAGTTATGTGTATGACGTGGGAAATAAAACATCTTCTTCAACTTTGGTACCTAAAAGGATAAATTATGTTTAGGATCAGATTATTATTTCATAATTCACGGGTGTGTTTCAAAACCATATCTAAAACTGTATAAAACAATCACACAAGTCAAGGTGGCAATATTTTTATTTTAATCGTTCTCACGAAGTATTCCAACTCGTGACAATCTTATCAGCAGTGGGCTTTGCTGAGGATTACAAATTTTCTACTCATATAGAGATTCAAAATGAGTACTATCACTCAGACCAATTTTACATTTTCGTACATGTTTTTTAAATACATGTATATTTTAATCTCATTTGTAGAGATATAATTGACGAGTCCAATGATGTGATTAAGTAGTATCACTTTTACATCAATTTTGATCGCGAGCATGAAAATTTATTTTTGAAACATTTCTTTGACCTTATTTATGAATCATTAAAAAAAATGAGATGTTATTCATAAAGAATTGGATATGGTCAGATGGTTCTGAGGGGTAGTTCAAGTCAGTGTGCAATTTTTTATTGTTGATCAAACTATAGAAGAAGAAAAAATTTCAATATACTTGGAGCTATTTTGAAATAATACATGGATCATTATCGAGTCTCTAATCTTGTAAGGGGAGGTATGTGGCCCATCTATCATTACAAATATCATTTATAGATTGAAATCGTGAATGAATTTAACTAATACATATTTTTTATTTTTGTTATAGGCAATTTTTTGTTGTCGCCACTCCCGTAAGGAAACAAAGATAATGTGACCTATTATTTAATGTGATGCACACAGGTAAAAATTAGGTTAGTGAGACCATATGAATTTTGAAAATTCACATGCTATATTGGTGATATGGTTGTGATGGGGGGATTTTTTGAAAAGGTTAAAAAGTAAGTTGATCACATAATTTATAGATATTCCATGCATGAATATATATCTTGTCAATGCAGTGATCTAGTCATATAAAATCATTTCAATCTCATAGAAAGAAAAAAAAATATATGAACCAACGAGATGCAAGATGAAATAATAGGACCATGACCATATTATGGAGACTTGCATTCCTATGAGCAATTAGCCAAACAAGTAGATGATGCAAATGGAAAGCCTTGAAGTTGAGTCATTTAAAGTATTCATATTGAACATGGAAGAAATTTTATAGATCTAAATACATGTCATACATTTGGTTTCTAGAAAATCCATTCCATTATCTAACAACCAATTTGATATAATATTATTTTACTTAAATGAAAATTCAACTATTTAGGTTATGAATAACATTGAAATATTTTGTATTCAATAAATGTCACATGTGAGTCTTACATAGAACATAGAAAGAGTTATACACATGATTCATATTGGATATCCAAGTAAATTGAGGAAAGCTCATAAAATTATATAAAAACATATTATTAATTTTTTTATGGTATTTTAAATTCGAATATATATGAATTATATAATTATATGAATAATCTCTTGTAGATGAAATCAAAAGAAATATAATTTAATAAAACTTATTTATTGAACATTACAAGATGAAGAAATATTTTAAAATTTAATTTAAAACTTATTTCAATCCTATTTGTGTTTTTCAATTGAACCATGATATATTTTAGTTCATTTTAAGTATCAAAGTGAATTGCATCATGGTCTAATATCTTACTTATTTTATTATTTTATTTCCTAAGAAGTGAACATTGTTATCTTTTTAGTTATATGTGATAATCGATTTTCCATATGAAAATATATACAAACTACATCATACATGAAAATCCATAAACTAAAATAATGTTCATCCATCCATAAATTATCCATGTATGAAAATATACAAAGTTTGTACATCACATGTGAATGTGCCCTATGAATTGGGCCTCAAAATATGCAAACTATCTATGATCCACCCTAGAAAGTGTCACTTCTGAACTATAATGTGTGTTCCACTACATAGAATGAGTGTACATAATCTAGTATTATAATATATAACACATTCAAACTAAAATTAGTTAGAAAAATATTTTTATAAAATAAAAATTATTAAAATAAATTATTTAAAAATAATTAGTCCCCTGCATGTGGCTGAGTTGAGTGCAAATGGAAGTCAGGTGGGATGGGGACCTCATCAATCTAGGTTTGGTTATCCCTTGTCTATGTCTCAGTGCCTCCATACGCAACATCCATCTTATGCATCCAAATAACTACAAAATCGACACCACTCTACCTCTGGGCATGTGTACATAATGGAAAATAAAAATTATAATTACTATACAAATTTATTAGCATACATACATGTAACATAAAATAAAAAAAATTTTTGTTGAAATCTTAGGAATAATTTGTTTTACCTAAACTATTTGTCCATGGGATTTTACGTAGTGAATCTCCTCCACATGAGTGTGATGAGTTGAAGGTGCAAGTGGAGGATACTAAGCCATGGAAACATGCACTAGAGGAAGTTGTTTTGGCTCAGAACCTCACCTCTTAGATGACCTCAAAATATCATCTATGTTTTTAGCTACACATGAAAATTATCATGAACTTATTAATATAAATTCAATATCGTACAAAATTATTTTAATATAAATAATGTATAATTTGACGATAAGAGTCAAATTTTTTGTATATATGTACCTATTTTGTGTCATGTGGGCTATGCACCCTCCCAGTGTCACAGATGGCATCACAACATGTATGCGCATATGACAGAAATTAGTCATTCCTTAGACTCTCGAGATATTAATCATCATGTAATTGAAATAGTGGGACACAAGGCAACAAAAGTGGTATTCTCATATCTCCCTGTAATGTGATATGTGTAATGGAAAAATTTCTCAACATGCTATCTGTAATGGTATTCCTAGTTTCAGTACTAAGCAGCAATGACTCCTCTAGCTCCATCGACAATACCACGCTCTAAGATGGTCATGGAAACATATTAGAGGTGATGTTACATTTTTACGGTCACTACAAGCCATAGCATAGTCATAATTATGTCCCAATCCAGGTCCATAAAACTTAGACCTAGTGCTGGTATAATTTGGCCTCATATGTAGCACAAAATCTGCATATATATGCTTTACAAAGTAAATGGAGACCTAGTCATGGTGGGGGAACTAGTTCCAATCTCCAATGAATCTATCATAAGAAAAATGGGTTTCATCAACACTCCTAAAATATTTTAGTAGAATTGGACCATTGTGTCTAGTGCTATATTCGTGAGGGATGTCAAACAACTCGCCATGAACATCAATATTCTTGATGGCATCCTTCACCATGTTTCTAGTATGTGAGCCTCTAACATCCAACCTCTTAATCCTATTTATGAAATATAGTAGGTGGCTCTGTGAGCCCGCCATCTAGTATGTATCAATCAACTTGTTAATGTTATTTAGCATCAAATACATACTACGCCTAATAGGAAAACTAGCAGAGAATTTATCCAGCTCTCATGTCATCCACGTAATATAAGCGCTAAAATCCTCAACTCTAATATTGGCTATAGAGTCATTCCACAGAGGGATTGGCGTTGCGTTGTGATCCTCATATTTGACCTATTGAGGATCTACAAATCATAAACATAATTTAGCATATACAAAACTAGAAGCATAATAACATATACATTAAATAAAACCATATAAATTGAAGACGATTGAAAAATTAATGAAAATTTCAATGAATAAACAAATAAATTTTAAAGAGGAATTAAAATTCAAGAGGTATACCTACAATAGGTGAGTAATTCCCACTATCAATAGGTAGAAATATCATCACAAATATAGAAACATTGTCTCTAACACTCTGAGTGATGTTAGAGGGAGGATCTACAAGTTGAACACATAGTCTATTTGGGCTACGTGATCTATCACAAGCCCAACCATGTATAATATATCCCCCAACACTCTAATAAGCTATGGTTATGAGGCATATGGGAGATTCCTTTGCAAATTACATATAAAAAATATAAATTAATCCATGAAAAAAATGTTGACATACAAATAATTTTGATAATAAAAACATTTATAAACTCAAGTAGAATAATTTATGCAGAAGTCCTAAACTTAAGGGTCTATTTTTTGATAAATTATCAGCCAAAGTATTGAGTTCCATTTAAACACAATAAAAAGAAGTGATAAAATCTAACTTTCAAATTTTCCCATTTCTAAATAATTCATTTTATTCATAGAGAATAAATGTGTAAATATATGTAAAAAATTGAAATAAACATATTTGCAAAACTAATAATACTGAATGCCAACCAAATACTCCTTAAAACAAGTTGTTATAATGTTTTACTTTGACATATGACATGTACTAGGTGTAAGCACATGAAGAGAGTGTTTCTGGTACATCACACTACATAATGAAACAATATTTAATAATCCATCCACATAAGAATGGTCATATAATCTCATAGAAGTTTTGGATGAGGGTGAGATGATGAAGATTATATACAAAATATGGACTACATAATACAAATTATTATATAGCTGATAAAACTAGATATAGAAGTTTTTATATTTTAACTTTAGAAATGGGAAATATTGGATAGTAAAAAAAATAAACAATACCATTCATCCCATTCAATTTTTTGAAAAAGAAAATAGCAATCCAAATTCAATTGCTAAAACTCTATACACATTAAAAAAATTGTTAACAAGTAATACAAAATAAACAACTATCATATAAGTGATAAAAACTAGATATACAAGTTTTTATGTTTTAGCTTTAGAAATGGGAAAAATTGGGGAACAATTTTTTTTTTAAAAATCAATATACAATATCATTCATCCATATCAATTTTCTGAACGAGGAAAATAGCAATATTTATCATCCAAATTTAATTGGTAAAAATCTATACATATTAAAAAAATTGTTTACAAGTTATACAAAATAAACACATACAATAGTGCATAAAAGTAATACAACTTGAAACATAAAAATAGCAATATATTTCATTTAAAATCAATTTATGAAACCCCAAAGACAAAAAAAAATTGACAGGTAATATAAAAGAAACATATATCATACTTTCAATAGAAATAATATATAAAAATAACAAAACCATTCAAAAAATAATATATAAAAACAACAAAATAATGCATCTAAAATTAGTTTTAGGGACCTCAAACTAGACTAAATTAATTGAAGGAAATTATGTATACAATTGTTACATAAACATGCTTACTTTCATCTATAACATATAAAAAATTATTCCTAGATTAAAATTAATGGCAATCTAACTAGCTAGAATAAGAATGATTTGATGAATATTATAGCCAAATCATCAATGTAATGTCCTAGGTGATGATCCTAGAGCCTTCCGAGTGATGAGGGTTAGGACCAAGCAGTCGGGAAATAGAAAAGCCCAACTCCTTCGCACAATCCATGGCGATTGGGGATTAAAAACCACTAAATTGGTGTAGATAATCTCATATATTCGCATGAAAGTCTCAGTGTAAGAAATGACTATTGAAATAATCTGTAAGCCCATAGTTATAATGTTATAAAGCTAACGTAATACAATTTATTCCACTATTGATTATCAAGGTTACACTTATCTAGATTCCCTAATCAATACATGTTTTTTATAAGCACAACATAAACTCATAGAATAGTTTCTTCAAAACTTATATCGGTATAACTAACACAGTGTTCAATATAGTTGTGTTTGATATGAAGAGTGAAAATCCTATTCAAGCTTAAATGGTTAGAATCCATGACCTTGAACTATTCCCATACATAACACATGGTTAACAAATCCAATAAAAACGAGAAACAATATTAAGTTTCCATACTTAAGCATAGTGTAATAAAACTCCATAAGTAGTAGTATTATGCATAGTATATAGATATATGAAACTATAATAATGCTTGCTATAAAGCCCATAACGATTGAATATAATATAGTGATATATTCAACTAGTACCTATTGAATAGGTTGTCTTATACCCTTATCTAAGCTTATGGACCTATGGCTACCTATCTAGACTAGTATAAGCATTAATCTCATGAATATTACCAGTAATCACCTTTTTCCCACTTTCATTACATCACTTCTGTAAGATGAAAAACAACCATTGATTATTAGTGGTTCAATATTGTATGTAAACACATAGTTTGTTATATAGCAGTGATTATGTATTCAGTGTTACCAGCTTTGAGTATGATAAGGATCGATATTAATATAGATTATTATGATTTACTCTATATTGGTAAGGTATACACAATGTTTTCAATTCGAACATGGATCTAGTTGATATTAACCCTTACTATTTTGTGTCAATAACTATCACGAAGTTGAGCAAAGGAGTTAGCTTATGAAAAATACTAGTATGTCGTTTAAGAATAAGGAGGCTCATTAAGTAACATGATGATAGTATGATAACTCAACACAATAAGATGTGTATCATTCTAGTCCCTATATGTTTTATATGACAGCTCAATATAATTAGTATCATATTCAATAGGTTTGTTAGGGGAATACAGAGAGTTATAAAAGAGAAATCAATGGAGCTACATACTCTATGTGTAACATATTAAAATTACATTGTGCAGTAGCCATTCCACCTACTTGCCTCTAATCACATTGTTCAACCAAAAATCATGATATGGTACTAAATAAATGGCATATCCTTAATAGTATTGGAACCCTCGTAATGGTGTTTATATTGTACTACTATAGCCTTAATTGTTTAGTCACTAGGTAGTGATCATTTGATGAGTGCAAAGAAAAAGGATAAGGTATGGAATAGTAACTGAATATGGCTATTCATTATCTAAATACAAGTAATTTTTAAGGTAACATACCATGTTAAAAACAAGAAATATGTTTTCTATGAATATAGTGGTCAAGCTAGTGCTAATGCTTGTATCTTCTTTCAAGCAATAGTGATACCTATAAAAGTAAGCATGTATTATCAAGCATGATGAGTCAAATCATTGCCATAAAATTTATGAACGAGTGACATTTACCTGCATAATATTAAGCTTCCAGGTTAATAAAGTATTGTAAACCCATGGCCGTTATCATTGTATCCTTATTATAATCACGTGGAAGCTTTGTATTCAATTACTATAGTTATGATGAAGATTAATTATCATGAAATCAATAGTCACTAATAAGGGAAATTTGGGATAATTTTCAACATATTTTATTTTCTAATATAGGTTGAACACGTAGAAGCTTACTGTGAGACCAATGTGATACCTGGCTTAAGAAAAACACAACTTACAAGCAATGGAAATCAAGCAGGTTATGATGCATGGATACTATGATTAAAGTCGAAGTAATAATTCATATTAAACTTAGTGTATTCAATAATATTTATAATTCTAGTCATTTTCTTAGTATGTGTTACTAGATATAGCATGGAGAGTGTAATAATCAATACTTTCATATTACTTCATATTGATACAGGTTCTAAGCATCTCAGAGATTAGGTGTAAGTAGCTTACCCTATAAATATTATTTATATCACCTTTTGTACATGTTACAACTTAGTAATGGTAATAATAGATATATCGAACCTTTATGAACACAAAGTTGATCTATAGATACTTATGGTATTAATACACATATTAACTAGTAGTAATGACACAACATAATGCTAAGAATATAATATAACTAATAAACATGACATGGGTTACTTGTGTTGATTTGATTGCATATATCAATGAGAATGAGACTAACCTCACAATGCACTAATACTAGTTATGTGTAATATGTGATATTGCATATTAGTAATACATAGACAAAACGTGTTGGTAATCATCATTACAAGTTCAATGCCCTTCTTATATATAATAGATATGATAACACATTCAACTTCTTTAGTGATTATTGTTATATTGTACTTGTAACATAATATGAAACACATAACACTATTACCATATGATATTGAAAAACAGTGACTGCAAGGAATGACTTGTTCTTGTCATCTATCAAATACTCGATGAAGGTGCAGTCCTTGAATAGCCGAATAATTGCATCTGCATTCCAACCCATCTAGCAAAACATGATTAGGGGACTAATATGTTCATCAAAAAAATTAAAACTAAAGGTAAAGACTGGAGAGTATTTAAAACCTAACTTTTGATGCTCTACAAAACTACAGGTCTCACTCCAAAGTATGTAATGAAGGGCAAGAATATGACATCCTCTCGCTAATTGTGACAAAGTTTGTAGAAAAGATGTTCAACATTATACTTACAACCTAGTTCAAATTAGGTGTTTTCTCCATAATTCTAATATCTAGGAGGGTCATGAGACACTATATTGTCGACAATAGAGAAAGAAGGATTGCTTGCATTTCATTTCTAGCCAAAGCTCGATCAAATCTAATGTTGGAAACAATGATTTTTTCCAACTGATAAAATTTAGAAGTAGACTTCTTATGTTTTTTTTTTGTAACCTAGGCTAAAATATATTAAAATCATAAAAGAAATTTACAGATGCTATGGGAAGAAATGGCAACCAGTACTTAGCCAATCCCTGCCTTGGATGTTTTCAAAGCAAACCAAGTTTGGGGCTGCCTCATAGGGGGAAAACATCCCCTTAAGAGAGTCAGACAGACTTGTTTTACAAAATATTCAGTGACACATATGAAAAAAATAGCTAAAGTATGTCCCTAGTTGACAAAAATTAGATATTAACCTTGCTACTAAACAGCTAAGGACTTCCTTCATCTTCCTCTGTCGTGTGGTCCTCCTCCTCAATCATGCATTCATATTCTCTTGCAATGGCTTCCTCCTCAGCTGTGGGATCACGAGGAGGATTCAGAGGGGTTGCGTTGAATATGGGAGCAACTGGATACTTAGCATCGTAAACTTTGGTCCATACACCATCTGAGTCCATAACCCAAGCGCATGTCTCCTTCATCGTAGGCTCATGAACTAGAAGCGGTTCGATTTTCCTGGGTATGGGAAGCTCAGATTGCGCAATTTTGGATTTCGTATGGCCTCTTCTACCCTTAGGATCCTTGAGAGGCAAAAAAATCTCCCCCTGAGCGCTTTTAGGCAGTTGACTAGCCATCATTTTCATGGCTTCCTGATTTGGAGCCTTCATTGGATTCTAGACGCTCGTCATGGCAACGGTGAGAGCAACTCAAGAGCGCCCCTCTGTAGCTACCCCTAATGGTATTTTGACATTAGCATGGGGTCACGGAGAGATAATCGAGCAGAGGATGAGGAGCTGACTGAGAGAGAAGGCTGAGAATAGGGGTGCATGGAGGGGGTGGGGGAGGGGGTGCAGTAGGGGAGCGCGTAGTAGGGGGGCTCACAGCAGGGGGAGTGATGGTAGTGATAGCACGCGAGGAAGGATAGAGCAGCAGTGTAATGGCTAATGAAGGAGCCATGATGGCAGAGAGTGCTCGCGAGGACGATTGGATCAGTAATTAAATGGCCAATTAAGGAGCCTTTGGGCCATTTGAAGGAATGAGGCACAAAATTCAAGCTTAGAGGTAGAGAGGAAAATTTCAAGTGTGTCTACATGTGATGCATGGTGTGGCAAGAGGCTAGGTTTAGTAGAGTGTCGAAAAATATTATCAACAATTTGAGGCTCTGCATCAGGTTGGAGTTGGCATTGCAGGGTGGAATCACTCTAGGTGTGGGAGGATTTGTCCTCGCCTGATCTGGAGATATCACCTGCATCTGGGTGAGTTTGACCCTTTTGAAGGAGAGTGAGGCAACTCTCATGAAGGATTTCGCCCTGGATATGATGGAATGGGGCGGGGGGGGCACAGCAATGGGGCACGTAGCAGGGGGAATGATGGTAGTGATAGCGTGTGAGGCAAGATAGAGCAGCAATGTAATGGCTAATTGAAGAGTCGCGATGGCAGAGAGAGCTCACAAGGACGACTGGATCAGTAATGAAATGGCTGACTGAGGAGCCTTTGGGCCATTTCAAGGCATGAGGGACAAAATAAAAGCTCAGAGGCGGAGAGAGAAATTTCAATTATGTCTGCATGTGATGCGCAATCTATCCAGAGGCCAAGTGTAGTAGAGAATAGAAAAATATTATCAACAATTTGAGGCTGTGCATCAGGTTGGAGTTGGTATTGCAGGGCGGCATCAATATAAGTGTGGGAGGAGCTATCATCGCATGATCTGGAGATTTTACCCGCATTTGGGAGAGTTTGATCCTTTTTAAGGAGAGTGAGGCAACTCTCATGAAGGATTTCATCCTAGATATGATGGAAATTAGAGTGGTAGAGAATTACATTTATGTCCAGTCCTTTTTTGGCCAGGATATCAACTACAAGGTTTACCTTCCTAAAAACATGGTGAAATGTCCTGGCATTATGATGCTGCAATAGTTGATCCAGATGATTGAGGCGGTCTCTAAGCCTCTAGCTCTTAGATAACTTTATGGATGAAGAGCCAAGGAGGATGTGAGTTGCAGGTAGGATAATGAGTTGAGAATCTCCTTCCATTTCGAAAGGGAAAAGATTGAGCTCAATATCTATGGAGATACCTTGGATAAGCCTCTCCAGTTCCGCAGAGTTTTTTCTCTCCCATCCCAGGATTCCATATTAGGCATGTAAGGGGTTGCCACTCGAGTCTCTAAAGATAGCCCAAAATCTAGCTTCCCCTGGGTTGCCTTTGGAGGCTCCATCAAAGCTGCATTTGAAAAGTTCGGCCAAGGCGGGGGGGACTCCAGATTTCAGGAGAGATGATCCTTTCTATACGCAACGGGGATTTCTCCATGGGGGGTTCAATTTTCAGATGCAAATTGTTCCATATGGTTCATTCAGCTGTGGTTGTCGAGAAGTCATCCTTCCCCCAGTGTGCGAAGGCAAGATTTTATTCGAAGTTGGTGAGTAGCTTCGCCCATATATGCTCTTGAGTTAAAGATGCATCTTTAAATGTACTTCTATTTCATTCTTTCCAGAGGTTCCATGTGAGTATGCCCGGAATGAGCTACTAGAGGCGATTTAAGAAATTGCTGGATTAAGGATTATCCTGCCACTTGCTGATGGTGTTGGTGATGTTGCCCCAGTCTTAGTTGGATCTTCTGCATAGGGTCTCGATCCTGTCCCAGAGAGTGTTTTATATGGGATAGAGGTCCAATAGGTGATCGATAGTTTCGTTGTCATTATGGCATAGAGGATACCTCGAAGTACCCACAATTCTCCTCTTTAGGATATTCTCCCATGTGAGGATGCGCATTTTTCTTAGAAACCAGAAAAAAATAGCGACTTTGGGCCATAGCTTCACTCTGCATGGCTTTTTGCATAACTGATTTGAGGGGCCAAGGTTTAGAGGTTGAATAAGATGGTAGGCTTCCTTGGTTGAGTAATTTCCACTTGGAGTGTGGCCCTAACAAATGAGGTTTGGCCCTTGCTGAGTTATGATTCTTATTTTCATTAATTCCTCCCATATATCTTTGTCTTGTTCATTTTTTCAGTCTTCTTAGCATCTATCAGTTGGGAGCCAATTCCTAAATCCTTGAGCTACATCATTAGTCCAAAATTCCTGGACACAATTTTTTTCTCTCCCTTGTAAAACCATGCTCTATATTGGGTGATATAATATCAAGGAGAGGCTTGCCATTTGTTGCCATGAATATTCCCAGAACCGTTATTGAGCACCATCGCGCAGTTTCCAAAAACTGTATGCTTGGATCTGTTGGAAATATGATGCAGAGTGTTGTCCTTGATGGCAACCCACTGAATGAAGATGAAGACATGTGACTGTTGACATGTGTTGTCCTTGATGGCAAACTACCTGATGAAGTTACTCTTGACCTAATGGACTTGGTAAATGATGTAAATCTGATATGAAATGATGTTAGATGATGCTGAGTGTTGTCATTGAATGGCAACCCACTTGATGAAGAAGATGGCAACTTAATTGATGAATTTGTGCTTATGTTCTTGATGAAGTAAATCGATGTATCTCACAGTTGTGACGTAAGGCAATGAAGAAAGGAATTCGTAATGTGCTCAGTATGATGAAAAGAGTATGTTTCTATGCATACGCGGATCTGTCTAAGGGAAGTCGCGTATGCACGCGGAAAAGAACGTTCCAAGTCGCGTATGGGCAAAAGCACTCATAAAGTGGGAAACCAGGGGTAACCACCATGGTATTGACCCATTGTATTGGGTAATGATTCGTCTATGTGACCCCGTCCAGGAATACCATCGGAAGTAATATTGTTTTGGCTCATGGTATTGAAAATGGGGCCCATGGTATTGAAGGCTCATGGTATTGTTTTGGCTCATGGTATTGAAAAAAAGTGGCTTGTGGTATTGAAGGCTCATGGTATTGCTTTGGCCCGTGGTATTGAAGGCTCATGGTATTGCTTTAACCCATGGTATTGAAAAAGGATAAACCTATATAAGGAGTAGAAATTCATTGTGCAAATCATTAGTGAGGGTGCAAGTTGTCTCGAGCTTGAATGAATACTTCTCTATGAAGTATATCTGTATGGAAAGGGTAAAGGTTTGATGATAGATCTGACCTATGAGGCACCTATGAAGAAATGATGAAGCGGATATCTAGGATCTGAAATGTATCCGTATTTGCTAGATCTTTGATCCTCGTTTATGAGTCATTTCGATCCGTGATGAGGCGAACATCTCGTCTCTAAGTACACTTAACTCGAAACTCCGAAAGTCTCATTCGAAGAAGTATGCTGCTCTGTAATGATTGAAGATCTATACGCTACTTCGCTGCAGAGGAAGCGCGTATATACGCGGCTTCGCTGAAGATAAAGCGCGTATGCGCAATGAAATATACACAGAGGTATACGCTGGTTTGTGTGGACGGAAGCGCGTATATACGCGACATCAGTGAAGTGAAAGCGCGTATGCAAACTAGGGTTTGCTGAAGCATGGGGTATGAAACATCTGATCTGTTCTGTTGTATTATTGCTATCTGATCTGTGTTGTTTGAATTGGTAAGTATCTGTTGGTGATGTATGTTTGAGCTTAAAAGTATGGAATGGGTCCAGTCTGAAAATATGATGAAACGTGGCCTGCAAGTTGTGTCCTAGTGGAAGCTTTGGATCCAGTGTGAAAATTGATGAAACGTGGTCCATAGAGGTGCTGAGGGTTGTAGCCTTCAGTCAGGGGGTTGTAGCTCTCTTCCAGGTGAGGCTGGTAAACGAGATCAGGGGGTCGTAGCTCCCTTCCAGGTGAGGCTGGTAAACGAGAGCAGGGGTCGTAGCTCCCTTCCAGGAGAGGCTGGTAAACGAGTCAGGGGGTTGGAGCTCCCTTCCAGGAGAGGCTGGTAAACGAGCGCAGGTGGGTGCCTGCGTGCTGGTCAAGTCTGCGCCAGCACATATGTTGTAAGATGTTTTCTATATAATAAAATATTGAAGGCTGAGCAACTGCAGCGGTGGTTTTCTCCCGATTTGGGTTTCCACCTAAAAATCCTGGTGTTCATGTGTGATCCTTTGTGTGATGATTTATTCTGTTCTTACTGCACATGTTTACCGTTTATTGAACATCTGATGAATGAATGATGGAATAATATAAGTGAAGATTTAATGACAGATCTAGATCTCTGTGTATACGCTAGTTTCATAAAGGGGATTCGCGTATATACGCTAGTTTACTGAAGGAAAGTAGCGTATGGGTTTTAAGGAATGAAAAAGTAAAAAGATTTGATTATGCAGTAAATACTGATTCACCCCCCCCTCTCAGTATTTTTCCCAACAATTGGTATCAGAGCGTGGTCCTTCTGTAGAAGCTTGATCGCTTGAAGGAGATCCGTCGCAATGGGAAGTCAAGAAGGAGTGATGTCTATAAAGCCACCTCTATTCAATGGAAGAAATCTGATATTCTGGAAGGTACGAACAAAAGCATATCTGCAAAGTCTTGGTGCAGATGTATGGGCAATCGTGGAACAAGGTTATCAATACCCGGCAAGTATTCCTACTGATGCAGCTGAAAGAAAGAAGTATGAAATCAATGCCAAAGCAGTGAATGTCTTATTGGGAAGCATGTCTGAATCAGAATTTGCTAAAGTGATGCAACTACATTCGGCAAAAGACATATGGGACAAAATCATTCTAAGTTATGAAGGAGACACAAAGGTAAAAAGTGCAAAACTCCAAACTCTTAGAATTGAATATGAAAATTTGAAGATGCATAGTGATGAAAGTGTTGCCAGTTTCTTTCTTCGTCTAGATGATATTGTAAATCGGATGAGAAATTTGGGTGAAACCATGGCTGATACTACTCTGGTAGAAAAGGTCTTAAGATCTTTGACTTCAAAATTTGACTCTAAAGTTTCAGCTATTTAAGAAAGGCAAGATCTGCAATCGCTTACTATTGTTCAATTACATGGTACTCTGACTGCTTTTGAAATGAGACAAGGAGGTCCTTCTCAAATAAGAGAAGCTGCTTCAAGGAGGTCCCTCTCAAATAAGAGAAGCTGCCTTCAAGGCATCTACAAAAGGAAAGGAAAAGGAAAATTTCAAAGAATCCAGCTATATATCTGATGAAGAAGAAACGAATTTCGTGAGAAAGCTCCAACTAGGTACTGGAAGATTCAAAGGTAAGCTTCCCTTCAAATGTTTTGAGTGTGGAAAAGTTGGTCACTATGCTGCTAAATGTCCTTATAGAGAAAAACATGGTAAAGGGAAACAATTTGAAAAGAGACAGAGTTATTATGCAAAAGAAGATGATGATGAAGTGTCCAATGAAGATGAAGAAGATTCTGACCAAGATCTGAAAGTGCTCATGGCTAAGAAGCAAAAGAAGAAGGCTACTCGAAACAAGAAGATACCTCAGAAATCATGTATAGCAAAAATTGAAGAAGATGAACCAGGTATTAATCGTTGTTCTTGTCTCTTAATTAACTGCATGTGCAAAGATTATGATAGTGAAAGTGACAATATGGATCCAGAAGTTTCTGACGAAGCTCTACAAGTACTCATGGCAAAGAAGGAAAAGAAGAAGGCCACTTGTAATACTCTTCTTTGTGCAAACAATAGTGAAGATAGTGAAAGTAAAGTTGTAGAAGCTCTCAAGACTAAAGTTGAAGAACTACAAAGTTCAACTTCTAAGCAAGAAACTATTTACAAAGAGATGACCTCTCAAATGAAAGATCAAATAGAAATGTTGAATGGACAGGTGGACAAGTATCAAAGGTTTCATACTTATGCATCCAATCGAATTAAAGATCTAGAAGCAGATCTTGGAAAATCAAGAAAGAAGAATGAAGGACTTGAAGCTGCAATCATCTCTCTGCAGGCAGATCTAGAAGCATCAAGTAAGAAAAATGAGGAACCTCTACAATCATTTGAAAAGGAAGGCCTTGAAGCAGAAATCATATCTCTCAAAGAAGATCTAGAAAAATCAAATAAGAAGAATGAAGAGCTATAACAAACATGTGAAGAAAACGAAAATTGGTTGAAAGAAGAGATCCTAAATCTGAAGGATCAAGTAGAAGATGGAAGAAGGAAAGAAGAAAGCATGACAAAGCAATGTCAAGCCTTGGAGGTTGAGGTAAACATTCTCAAAGGTAAATTAGAAGAAAAGGTTAAAATTTTGAGGTTTCAAGATAGTACTAACAATTTGAACCATATTCTAAGTAATCAAATGTCTCCTGCTATCAAACTTGGTCTTGGTTTCCATGAAACTGTTAAAGGTGAATCTAGCTCACAAGGAAGTGCTAAAAATTCAGAGGATGTCAATGCAAAACCTGAAGTGTTGAAAGAAATAAAAGATCAACCAAAAATCATGAATTCTCAAAGGAATTCATTCAAGAACGTTGAATGTTTTAAATGTCATAATTATGGGCATGTTGCAGCAAATTGCAGGAGTAGATCATTTCAGCCACAAACAAACAGGTTCTACTCAGAAAGGTACACTAGTTTCTTCAGGGGATATTGTTTCTCATGTAACATGTATGGACACAAAGCAGTTGATTGCAAAAGGAGAAAGATTAGAAATACTCATTATGATTCTTATGCTTATTTCTCTGGACACATGAGATGTTATTCTTGTAACAAGTATGGACATGTAGAAAAGGAATGCAGGTTGAACAGATCTGAGAAAGTGGACAATTTTCAACACACAAATAAAAAGTTCAAACAAATCTGGAAAAGGATGGAGGACCGATCAGAAACGTAGGGAATTCTGACCCTACTGCAGTCATCCGCTTCTGAAGCTTACTTCTCTGATTGACTGCAGGAATGATGTGGGATACATTATCAGATTTAGTAATGTATCGTCACAGGGGGAGCAATGTATGATGTCTCTCATGGTTGATTTGATTATTCTGGTTGTATGTATTTCTGACAGTACATCTGGTGTGAAGAAAAGACAGGAACAGAAAGTAAAATTGCAGGAGGAGATGAAGATGTGAAATTTTCTATATTTCACTTTCCATACGCGGGTTCGATGAAACAAAGTCGCGTATACACGCGAGTTACAGCAGACACAGTCGCGTATGCATTGATGATAAGAGAATTTATCTGATTGCTGAAGATCTGGAGCAGAGGTCCAGGGGGAGCATCAGTCTGACTGATAATAACTGCATTGTTGACTTAATATCAACTTAATTTCTCAGTTCTAAATGATGATGATATGATACTTGATGTCTTATGATAAAGTTTATGGATAAGTCCTGTTTGCTTGTTGAATGAAGAGTATTCGTTGCTGAGATGGAAGTCCTATAATTCAGAGATAAGGACAGATCATGCAGAGATTGTTGCTGATGGCTTGCTGATAAAAATATTCAGGTTGCACAAGTTAAGGAGAAGCACTGGTTCAGGAGGAGCAGCAGGTTGAATACTAATGATTGCATTGTTGGCAATATGATTGCTTATTCTTTGATTATTGTGATACTCATGCTTAAATGATGATGACTTGGTATATGGTTCATTATGATGAGATTTTGATCCCTGATGCTCTCACATAGATGAGTTGGAAGTCATTTGATTCAGAGATAAGAATAGTTCATGCATAGTTTGTTACTATGGTTAAGATCTATTTCCTACATATGTGACTTCATGTTAAATCTTGAAGATCTTGATATTGGACCACATGGATGATTGCTTGACACTTATTTGAAGATGTTGTTATGGTATGATAATCTCTCTTGGAAAGAATGTATTGATGCTGCACAGAATATGAAGACTTGGTTACTAATGTGCTTATGCTACCACCATTGGATGACGCTTGAAGACACAACTACTCTGTTCTATCTGTAGTCCAGGGAAGCAGTCGAATATCTCAGAAAGAAGCTGAACACTGTCTTTTCCTCACAGAGGATCAGATCTGGTCAAAATATAGAAGATGGTAGTGGATATGCGGGTTTCCTGAAACACAGTCGCGTATATACGCGAGTCCCTGCACAGAAAACCGCGTATGCCTGCTTACTGACAAATTTTTGCTTGGAGTCAGCTCTCTTCAGCACAGCTGCAGTGCTGTTTGGTATCTCTGATACTGTTTGGTTTATCTGGTGGTGTTCCAGTTCTCATAATTCTATTTCTCATGTTTTGATAAAGATGCCTTGATGATTTGTTGGTGAAAGTGTTCAGGATGCACAAACTAAGGGGGAGCCTTAGTCATATGAAACGGATGTTCGGATGCACATTTTCAGGGGGAGCATTAGCGTTGTTGAGTATAATGCTTTGTTGGCATTATGATGGTTCTGAAATATGTTCTCTTTCTTGAGGATTTTCTAGGTGTTGGTCTTAAATGGTCATACTTGTATTTTGATGAAAAGGTCTTGTTGAGACCCATGATGTAAAATTGTAATTTTCAGTCATGTAAGGACTTGTCAAATTTGTAGACCCACTTGGTTGGGTAGCTGAGTCAAATGTGTAAACCCACTTGGTTGGGTACTTGAGTCTCATATGTAAATCCACTTGGTTGGATGTTTGATGTAAGTATGGGTCTTTTGGTGATAGGAAGTTCATAGAGTCATGTACTTCATTGAAAAATATGTTTGAAGATTCAGCATGAACTCAGGGGGAGCTTGGTCACTTCAGTATACATCAGATCTGCAGAACGCTTCTTCTACATGAGGAGAAAAGGGGGTGAGTGTGTTGGTTTTGATCGTTGGTTTTGATCCGCTGGTTTTGATCCACCCTTTGCCCTTGATGTCAAAGGGGGAGAGTGACATGGTGTTTGAATGCAGATAATGGTGTCAAAGAATTGGGAGAGTGACATGGTGTCAATGTACTTATTTGTTGTGGTAACCAAACACCATCGTGGTTGCCATCAAGTCCAAAGGGGGAGATTGTTGGAAATATGATGCAGAGTGTTGTCCTTGATGGCAACCCACTGAATGAAGATGAAGACATGTGACTGTTGACATGTGTTGTCCTTGATGGAAAACTACCTGATGAAGTTACTCTTGACCTAATGGACTTGGTAAATGATGTAAATCTGATATGAAATGATGTTAGATGATGCTGAGTGTTGTCATTGAATGGCAACCCACTTGATGAAGAGGATGGCAACTTACTTGATGAAGTTGTGCTTATGTTCTTGATGAAGTAAATCTGATGTATCTGCAGTGTGGACAGAAGGCAATGAAGAAAGGAATTCAGAATGTGCTCAAAGTATGATGAAAAGAGTATGTTTCTATGCATACGCGGATCTGTCTAAGGGAAGTCGCGTATGCACGCGGAAAAGAACGTTCCAAGTCGCGTATGGGAAAAAGTGCTTATAAAGTGGGAAACCAGGGGTAACCACCATGGTATTGACCCATTGTATTGGGTAATGATTCATCTATGTGACCCCGTCCAGGAATACCATCGGAAGTAATGTAGTTTTGGGCTCATGGTATTGTTTTGGCTCATGGTATTGAAAATGGGGCCCGTGGTATTGAAGGCTCATGGTATTGTTTTGGCTCATGGTATTGAAAAAGGGGCCCATGGTATTGAAGGCTCATGGTATTGCTTTGGCCCGTGGTATTGAAGGCTCATGGTATTGCTTTGGCCCGTGGTATTGAAAAAGGATAAACCTATATAAGGAGAAGAAATTCATTGTGCAAATCATGAGTGTGAGAGCAAGTTGTCTGAGCTTGAATGAATACTTCTCTATGAAGTATATCTATATGGAAAGGGTAAAGGTTTGATGATAGATCTGAATCTATGAGGCACCTATGAAGAAATGATGAAGCGGGATATCTAGATCTGAAATGTATTTGTATTTGCTAGATCTGTTTATGGAGTGATTAGATCTGTGATGAGGCGAACATCTGTCTGAAGTAAAGGGTTAAATCTGAACTGAATGTCTGATCTGAAGAAGTATGCTGCTCCATAATGATTGAAGATCTATACGCTACTTCTCCATAGAGGAAGCGCGTATATACGCGGCTTCGCTGAAGAAAAAGCGCGTATGCGCAATGAAATATGTACAGAGGTATACGCTGGTTTGTGTGAACGGAAGCGCGTATATACGCGACATCAGTGAAGTGAAAACGCGTATGCAAACTAGGGTTTGCTGTAGCATGGGGTATGAAACATCTGATCTATTCTGCTGTATTACTACTATCTGATCTGTGTTGTTTGAATTGGTAAGTATCTGTTGGTGATGTATGTTTGAGCTTAAAAGTATGGAATGGGTCTAGTCTGAAAATATGATGAAACGTGGCCTGCAAGTGTTGTTCTATTGAAGTTGTTGGATCCAATGTGAAAATTGATGAAACGTGGTCCAAGGTGGTGCTGAGGGTTGTAGCCTTCAGTCAGGGGGTTGTAGCTCCCTTCCAGGAGAGGCTGGTAAACAAGATCGGGGGGTCGTAGCTCCCTTCCAGGAGAGGCTGGTAAACGAGTCAGGGGGTTGGAGCTCCCTTCCAGGAGAGGCTGGTAAACGAGTCAGGGGGTTGGAGCTCCCTTCCAGGAGAGGCTGGTAAACGAGCGCAGGTGGGTGCCTGCGTGCTGGTAGGAGTCTGCACTAGCACATATGTTGTAAGATGTTTTCTCTATAATAAAATATTGAAGGCTGAGCAACAGCAGCGGTGGTTTTCTCCTGACTTGGGTTTCCACCCAAAAATCCTGGTGTTCATGTGTGATGCTTTGTGTGATGGTTTACTCTGTTCTTACTGCATATGTTTACTGTTTATTAAACATCCGATGAATGAATGATGGAATTATTTAAGTGAAGAACTAATGACATAATTAGATATCTGTGTATACGCGAGTTTCATAAAGGGTATCCGCGTATATACGCGAGTCTGTTTCAGGAAAGTAGCGTATGGGTTTTAAGGAATGAAAAAGTAAAAAGATTTGATTATGCAGTAAATACTGATTCACCCCCCCCCCCCCCCCTCTCAGTATTTTTCCCAACAGGATCAAATATGTGCATTGATTGGCTGCATTCTAGATTTGAGATCCTCCAAGAGAAATATTGAATCTAATTATTTCCTCCTTAGGCCAATTTCTGGCATATTTGGCAGCCCATAAGGTCGCCCAAGGTTTTTACGGGCAGGAAACCCATTTCCACCAAATAGTGGCACCCATGATGATGTTGTTGTGCTCCGGATCTCTTAGACCAAGTGCACCCTGAATTTTTGGAATGCATACCTCTTTCCATTTGACTACCACCCATTTGTGCTTGGCTTTGAATCCACCCCATACCAAGGTTATTTGAAGGTTGCGGATGGATTTGAGGACCCATTTAGGTGCAGTCATAACGGAAAAGAGGTATATGGGCAGATATTGATGAAGATATTTGATTAGAAATAGATGACCAACTATGTTGAGGGAACACTGAGTCCGCGTGGAAAGTTTGGTATCCATTTTGTCCAACAACTCTCTCCAATATAAGTGTTTTATAGATGATACTGAGAGGGGAGCACCAAGGTACTTGGAAGGCAGAGAGGCTATGGTGAAGTCGAGGATGCAACCTATATTGCATTGGGTGATATTGGGTGTATTGAAGAAGAAGATTTGATATTTCTCATGGTTAACAGTGGTTCCAGAGGCTTCAAGAAAACATCCAAGAACGGTTCTTAGGGTGCAAGCTTCCTCCACAAAGACGTGACCCATGATCATGTTGTCATCCACAAATTGTTCTTGAGAAATGGGGGGATGATTGTGTAAGTGGATGCCTTGAATGTCATGATATCAGATAGAGTTCTTGATTAGGCGGCCCAGACCATCTTACATAAGTACAAAGAGAAAAGGTGAGAGAGGGTCACCTTACCTTACACCCCTGGAGGGATTGAATGTTGCCAAGGGGATGCCATTGACAAGAATAGAGATGAATGGAGAGGAGATCAGGCTTATGATCGAGCGAACCCAGGTATGGCAGAAACTAAAGGATAAGAGTACATGTTTTATGCAATTCTAGCTGAGCTTGTCAAAGGCCTTGGAAAGGTCGATTTTGAGGAGGATGCTAGAATTTTTTGAGGTTTTTAAGGAATGGATGAATTCATGGGTTGGAATAATTTCATCAAGAATCCGTCTGCCTTCAAAATATCCCGTTTTCTCCGGAGAAATGAGCATGGGAAGGAGACCCTTCAATCTGTTAGCAATAAATTTGGATATTATTTCACTACAAGGAAAAGACCCTCTAGCAGATGTTTTTTACATTGTCAAATTTCCGAATGAGGTGTGCTCACAAAATTACCCGTCATAGGGCAGATATATCTATATAGTTTGGTCAGCAGTCACCCTCCTCACATCACTACATAGTTAACAACGCAATCATTTACCCGGTAGCATCGTTTACCTTGTAACAATGCCACGAGGGTGGTGCGCTGAAAATTTTTTAAGTGCACCACCTCCTGTGCAATAAAAATTCTATGGTGCACGGCCTCCGGTGCGCAACAAAAACAAGACGCATTGTTACCGATGCATGCCTATTTTTTTTGGTGCACCGACTGTTTTTTTTTCAAAAAATATTATATATGTATATTCCTAAATACATGTCTCATTTAATAAAAAAATTTGTATTTAATATGTTAATCATTCAGCGACATGAAAGGAGAGAAGTGAGGGAACATCAGCAACAACAAGTGGACTAGTATAAGATTGTTCACCTGTAGGAGGCACGAGAGAGAGAGAGATATGCATACCCTCACCCTATTACAGCAGCTACCTAGGGGCTCCTAAGGCAAGTAGGCCTCCTCAAGTTATATGAGGAGGCTACATCCCTAAAGGACCATGGTGTGTTTTTGCGACATCTTATCCACAGGTGGAATGCCCACCTATAGGCTTTCTGGGTCAGTCCTAACCAGTGGTACATGCCCACTGAGGAGGACATCTATTTCATTACTGGCCTATCGAGGAGAGGGGTGGATTTTCCCTTGTTCCTAGAAGTCCTAGTTGGCTATGGAGCAGGAGTCAGTTAGTATACTCCAAGAGGTACATTAGCATGGATATACTTTCTCCATCATATTTTTAGGTCTCCGGACGTGAGTTACATATTTCTTCATTTGGTAGAGAGGAGGTGAGGTGCCTCTGATTACTAATTTCAACCATTTCACACAAAACCAGCGATGGGCAACACATTAGTTTCCTGCTTCTATTTTATGTTGATTCTTTAGTATAGGAGCGATGAATTGCGAGGTGGTCTACCATTTTTTCATGGAAGTTCCATACAAATTTAGATATATGTCACGATCATGCACAAAGGAGGGTGAAATTCCCTTTTGCTTCAAATTTATTTTTTGTATTTTTTGAGAGGTTTCCAAAGACGGGGCCTACATTTTTTTTGCAACCTCGTAGGCTGATGTTGCATGTATAGATGCAAATGTGGGGATATATGATGCCCAAGAGGGGTGAGTCTAAGTTTCCGTGAGGAAATCGCATGATGCACTCGATTTTCTAGCCAGTTTTGATGAGCATCCCTTCGTTATGGTCCCCTGTCCGTATGCTAGTTTTGATTGGTGAGGGTGTGCCAAAGTCCTCTTCACAGATGATGAGCTGCGGGATGATAGAGGTAATATTACTATTTTATTTAAATTTATTCTAACATGTTCTTTAAGTTGTTTTTATTAAATTGTTTAATGAAATTGTATAATTATTGTTGTGTACTTATATATATTTTGCAGACATTGGGTCATTTGATGACGATGAGATTCCAGCGCCACCAAATTATCGAGGTGTGGCTCCTAATGACACTCAGGATATGGTAGATGTCGAGGATCATGATGGTGCAAACCGACTTGGTCCTCATGGTGCGTCAGTACTGCCTTTTTTTAGGCGTAGGCTTGATAGTAGATTGAGGATGGGGTTGGGCGACCAACTTTGTGCATTGTTTGTGGAGGTGGGATTTAGGCCCGCCACTATGAGAGATATACAAGCTGATGTTGGGCTAATACAAATGTGGAGAGGCATGTCGTGTGACATGTTCTGTCTGATGCGGCATGTCGTACTAGATACGAGCTTAGTTACACGGTTGAGGAGGGCCTTTGGACATTATAGGCGAGGTCGAGATGCATTATGTCGACAGTCTGCGAGTAGCGTTGCATCATATGATGATCATAATCAGGGGAGTGATTGTCGTTCACCTCATGCCGTAGATGAGAAGCCTGCAACATCGACCAACAGTCATGATGGAGAACAGGCTAGACCATTAGAAATGTCAAGTTAGTAGCCTGCAACATCCAACAATACTCATGATCATGAGTAGGTTGGACCATCGACCATGTCAAGTCATCATGATGAGCAGCCGAAATTTAATCCTAATTAGCATGAGGCACCAGTACCATATCAGCATGCATGTGTTGATCGGCATGTATCTAAGCTTGCCGAGGTTGCACCGTTGACTGAGCAGGCCTCTACTAGTACCACTATTGATGATGTACCACCTGCTGATATTTGACATTTATATCACACTTGTATATTTTTGACATTATATATATATATATATATGGTCGATTTATTTTATGTTCATGTTGCAGTTGTACTTAATTTACGTGTTAGTGATCATCATGATGTGTATATTTTTAGGTCATGTTAGATATGTTCATTTAATGTGAAACATGTAGATAGATGTGTATGTGATATAATTTATTTGACATCATATGTATATTAGATGTTTGTGTTTTGATTATGTTATACAATACTAGTTTTATTTTCCTAGATGATCATTATCACAATGATTAGATGATGTTAGCGAATTTGAATGTGTTTTTTAGTCGAATATGATGTTTGTACAATGGTTATCATGATCGTGATGTTTATTTAATTTAATATTAAATGATCATGATATTTATTAAAATTTTTAATTATAATTGTGATATTTAATTTATTGTGAAATGATTGTAATTGTAATT
This sequence comes from Pinus albicaulis, assembly GCA_034641835.2. Classification (NCBI taxonomy): domain Eukaryota; kingdom Viridiplantae; phylum Streptophyta; class Pinopsida; order Pinales; family Pinaceae; genus Pinus; species Pinus albicaulis. Next base: position 795,483,886 of record CM076575.1, on the reverse strand, counting down.
GTATATATGTAAAATTGTAAAATTTTAATTATAATTCTAATTGTATGTAAAATTCTAAAATTGTAATTGTAATTGTAATATTTAATTTATTGTGAAATTATTGCAATTGTAATTTTAATTATAATTGTATATATGACAAATTGTAAAATTGTAATTGTAATTCTAATTGTATGTAAAATTATAAAATTGTATTTGTATTTGTAATTGTAATTTTAATTGTAATTGTATGTAAAATATTTGTAAAATTTTAATTTTAATTATAATATTTAATTTATTGTTAAATGATTGTAATTGTATATATGTAAAAATCTAAAATTGTAATTGTAATGGTATATATGTAAAATTGTAACTGTAATTGTAATTGTAAATTTTATTTAAAATTCTGAAATTGTAATTGTATGTAAAATTCTAAAATTTTAATTTTAATTGTACGTGAAATTATAAGATTGTAATTGTAATTCTACTTCTAATTCTAATTCTATTTGTATGTAAAATATTTGTAAAAATTTAATTGTATTACTGTGAAATGATTGTAATTGTATGTAAAATTATAAAATTGTAATTGTAATTGTATGTGAAATTGTAAAATTTTAATTGTATTAATGTGAAATTTTTAATTGTATTAATGTGAAACGATTTTATTAAAATTTGTAAATTTGTAAATTTGTAAATAATTCTAAGATAATAAATCTAGAATAATATGAATTTTGTAACATAATAAAGTTTAGAAAATAATGCAAATAAATTCATGTACTTTAGAATTATCATTATTTTACTATGATCTTACATAACATTATTTTTTAGTTCAACACAATTGCAAATTATCAAGTGAAATAATGATTTTAACATTAAAAAATGCAAATTAACAATCGATTCAAAATACATATTATAATGTTTCGAAGAAAATAGTCTTATAAGTTAGTAAAATAGTTCTCTTATTTATAAAAACCTATCTTAAAAATTATAAATATTGATGAAATAACACAAGTACCATATCACTCTATGTTCTACTGATCACCCTCATTATCTTACAACTCGCATGGCATGATAATACTATTGTTCTCAAAAATATGTTTTGATCTAGGGTCATGTCTTAATATGAACCAACAATCCATATCCAACACATATAGGTCATAAAACACCTATTTGGAGTGTTTGGCGAAAACATAGGGCTCCTTAGGTTCATCCCACATCTTTCTAGATTTGATACATATCAACCTACTATCGTGATCTTCCTTTACATTATTCCGATCAAAGGTGTCCCACCACTTGCAGCTAAAAATAACACATTGGATAGAAGAGAAATCCATTTTAATGATGTCTTGTATCTTCCCTACATAACCTATTGTCCCTCATACCAGGTTTTGATCATGATGGCTAGATCGACTAGATTGATCGAATTCGACTTCCACTCCACAGTCTTGTGTGATGTGTCCATCATCAGCATATTCTGCACGAAAATGGTGTCCATATTCACACATAGATGGGAATAAATGCACCTACAAAAAATTAAAAAAATCATAGTGTCATGTGTCTTATAATAACCCAACAGTTAAAATATGAAATATATATGTAATTAAATTTGAAAGGTGCATTATTAAGTTTCAAATGTACATATAAATTAAATGGATTATTACCGAGTTTTTGCACCCAATCCCTATGTTTAGAGCATCCTCTTCAACACGTGGGTAACAGCCGGTTGCACCGTATTTCTCTCTGACTTGGTCAGAAACCAAACTGTTAGGGCATATTTTCGGCATATTTTCATTTAAATGATCAAGATAAGGCACACTTATACCATTCAACCATTTGAATTATTTCCTTTCACTATCCCATTTCTTCCTCTTTTGTTCATACAATGCAACCCACGGTAGTGTCGCTTCGGAATTGTAAAGAATGAACTTATTGATTGTTTCAATTTCTGCATTCGTTGATGAAATAAAAATGACATTATATAGTACATAAATATCAAAATATACATTATATCTAAGTTGAACATGAATATTCATTTTATGTAAATTTGAAAAATTATAAGTCGCTTACTCTTTATCAACACTTTTTTCCATTCATTTGGAGAAACTCCCCTTCTCTTTTGTCTTCATCCCTTTCATCGTCCTCAGTCACCGCACCTGGTCTGTTATTGATCTGTTTTATGCACTCACTGGCATAATAGAAGACTCATACGATATGTACCCCTCTTCCATAAACCCCTCAGGTTTTTCCCTATGTCGGACAAAACCTTTCAATTTCTTCATCTACCTCTCTAAAAAGAACATCCAACGACAAGAAAACACCTCAGCTAATTCAACATCATCTACTAGGTAGATTAGAAGATGAACCTGCAAGTCCATAAAACTCGTTGATAGTCTCTTCTCAAACATATAAACACTCTCAAATATCTCTTGACACCACCGTGGAATTCTAGCCACATGAATCTCCTTTGACATGATCCAATGTACAAATGTAGATAATTTAGATATGGCACAAACTAGGTCTTGAGGGAATTCATGTTTCACACACCCACAGATGAACAAAGGATAATGACACTGCAAATCTATAAACATGTGCAATAATATACAAAATTAGTTATGTTTTATGATCCCTGAATGGGATAAAATTTATTAATATAACAAATAATAAAATCATGTTTTTGACATTATACGTACTCTTAGAAGATGCAAATGGTCATGTGATTTCAACCCTGACAAATGGTCATCCACGGTGAAGTAGCACCGTAGTGAAGACTCGTATGAAGATGGCACCCTCACACCCATTATAACTTCCTTAGCCAAAGAAAGATCATATTTTTTTAAGATCCATGGGACATCACCTTCTTTGAAATACCATGAATTAGAGGGACCAGTGCTTGCCTCTAATCCTATAATTTCTAATCGTCTTGGCCAATGTTTCTTTTTAGTTTTTGAAGTAATAAGATCTTTCCTAATCGCCAATGTGTCACTTTGTTTTGATGATATGTGCCTCCATAAAGAAGAGGAAACGTTTTTAAATATATGAATGGGATATAATAAGTGGGTAATATTATTATGCTCCCAATATGGGAGGTTATAAAATATAGATTTCCTTTTCATCCCAATAGGAAATTTCTCAACATAGGTGTCGAAGAATTCTGGATCATCGAACATAGGCTCCCCATTTGAATCGAACATTTCTCTAAATTCCTTCTCCTTCTCTCTCTCATATTCTCTAAGCCATTTAGCTGGTGTCATTATTGGATGCCTTTGGGTTCTCTCTCGTATACCATTAAAAGCGGATGTTGCTCTGTTGTAAGGGTGTTCTTCTGGAAGGAATACCCTAGAGAAATCATACACTAGTTTTCGTAGGTCCTTGGACCATCTAGCTTTCAAAAAAGGTCCGCAACATTTACATCCAAAATACCCTTTTGTTACAAGACCTGCGATATTATTGTATACAATTTATATGCATGGCATGTTAAAGAATATCATGAAGATCAGAAAAGTCACGACGAATAAAATAACTAATATGCAAAAGAATATTGTTACTTATATAAACAAATAAATAAACATGTAATTTACTAAAGAAAATGCCTAATCCTGGATAATCAGGTGTCGTGTAAGCACATACGTCATACAACATAAAACTCCTCTCTACTGCAACGGGTCTTGATACATTGTATACATTTATCCCATCCCATAATTCCTTCAATTCATCTACCACTAGTTGTAAGTAGATATTCATATTCTTCACTTGTCTTCTACCAGGGACTATGAGAGCCAACATAAGATATTCATTCTTCATGAAAAACCATGGGGGGATTTTTTTATTGATCACTACTACAGGCCAAATAGAATAGTTGGTGTTTTGGAGGGAATATGAGTCAACGCCATCCATGGCTATGTTGAGTCATAGACTTCGTACTTCATCCTTTAATTTTTCGGACCATGTATCCTCTATATGTTTCATGGCTATTGAATTAGTTGTGATTCACATAACTCCCAACTCATTGCTATGTGAGGCATGCCATCTGTGCAACATAGCTAATTTTTTGCAACGAAAGAGCCTTTGGATCCTTGGGATGATAGGCATGTGCCTCAATATCTTAAAAGGAGGGCCACATGATTTACCCTTCTTTTTTATTTATCATACCTGTCATTCCCACATTTTGGAAATATGTCTTTTCCTGGATATTTTCCTCTATATATAATACAATAATTTGGACATGCATGATATGATATGTACTCAACACCAAACATTTTCAACAATTTATTTGCATCTTCATAACTACCGAGCAATAAATTATCACTCAAAAGAACCTTATCTTTGAATAACCTGTAGTTGGTGATCATGGAAAATATTAAAAGTACATTAATTCCGATATAATTATTAACATTCATAAAATTGACCATTTGTGATGTTCATTGTGTAATTATATTTCTCAAATTTATATCAGGGAGAACTTTATGGTAACTTACTGCAAAATTTCTGAGAAACATGCATTCGACAAGCCAAAATTTGCTTTTAAGTTGTACAATAATATCGTTGTCCCCAACTGGGTAGACTTTCACTGACCAAGAGGTTCAAAGAGAGGGGTGGTGAAATAAAATTTAAGGCTTTCGAAATGGGTGTCAGCGATATGAGCATCATCTCCTAGATGATCATTGTTTTGGAATGCTTTTAACAACATTTTCTCCATGGCAGTTGTATCTCTTAAGTAATCATCCATACCAACCTCTATTTGATTGTCTCGATTGCCAACTTGTGAAGAAATAATATTGCTGTAGTCATTTCTAATTGGTGAATTTGTATGTAGTGGGAATTGAATCGGTGGTTGATTCAACCATTCTTGGTATTGTTCCTCTATGTTTTTTTCTCTTAATTCAACCTTCTCTCAATTTGACATTGTCGCGGGGTTAAACGGAAGATGGTAGGTAGGTCGCTCATCATCAATATAATCCTAATAATTTCAAAAAATATATTTGAACATGATTAGTACAAAATCTATGATACCAATTAGTAAGAATGTTGGAAATGCATGATCAAGTTGTTTGACGTTGAAATAATTACATTTATATACCAAATACTTATTATTACCATCATTGTCCCAGGATTGTGGCTAGAATATGCAATATTTTTACAATTTGCACGGTGAAGCAGTTGTTCATTTTCATCTACCAATTGCGCCTTGTGGTATGTTGCTCCTGAAGAGCCTTTGACATTTTGGTGTTGTTTGATTATTTTGTGCATATGAACTCGATTCTAAATCTGTATGAACCTGCAAATTTATATACATTATAAATTTTATTAAGTTGATTGACATGGATAAAAAACATAAATTCGATATATAATGAAAATATAAATAAAATATGAAGTAAATATTATGTCTCGAGATGGATAGGGAGAACTCCATGATGGACTTTGAGAAATATTATGGAATGAGCTCGATTTTTAAGAATTGTCCATTCGATATAATTATGATATTTTCTCCCTACATTTAAGAAAAATCAACAATAAATTTTAGTGCACACACCTAAGATTAATTTTGGTGCCTTAAGAATGGACTTATTGTTATCAGTGCTTATGTACAGATAACCACACTCGTGCTCTTATAGTTACTCTACATTGGTGTCGTGTTATTAAGTGACGCACTGATGTGGTGTTATTAATTGATGCACTAGTGACAAAACATTGTAAATAAAAAGAAAAATGCAACGTTAAATTTTAAAGTGAAAAAAAAGTGGTAAATTGAAAAATGGGGGGCAAAATATTTTCGAAAATCTAATTTCGTAAAAAAATTCTTTAAATACTAAACATTTTTCATTATTTCACTATTTTTGCAATAATTTTTAGCTAGAGATTTGCATGAGACATACATGGAGCAAGAGAGCATGAGAACACTATGGAGCAGCAAAATACTTTCGAACAGAACTATTTAGAAAGTCATAAATCCAAACTTTTGGTGATTCAAACCCTGCAGCGTAGAATTTCAAACGATCTCATGATTAATTTTATTGTTTTTTTTACATTTTCTGCAGTATTTTTTATGCAATTAGTAAAAAATTTGAATTTGTTGTTCATTTTCAGAAAAAAATAAAAATAAAATAAAAATAAAATAAAATAAAATTAAAAAAATCATTTTTAATCTAAACCCTTCATTCCTTTTATTTCTGCCCTTGCTTCTTCCTATTTCTGTTATTTAAGAATTATGGATTTTGATTTATATTTATAGGGTTTCTATTGCTATATATATAGGCATATGACATCTAGCCCATGAGACAACTTGTATAGTCAGATCCAATCCATGTCGGCCCCTGTGTGAATTTAAAAAAAAAAAAAAAAAAAAATTAATCGGTGCGCCCTGCGTAACCTAGCGCACTGGTGCGTTGACTTATCCCAGCGCACCAGTGCATTGCCTTATCCCAGCGCACCGTGCACCTACCATTTGATAAAAAAATTAAAAAATATATTTTTTAATCCATGCACCATATGTAAAATAGGACACCAGTGTGCTATTTCATTATAGCGCACCGCTCATGTACTGTTTGGCAAAAAAAAAAAATTATTTTGTGTTTATTGGTGTACCATGTAAAATATAACACGTTGGGTCTCCTATTTGACAAAGAGCACCATACAGTGGTCCCTTTTCTGCATGGGGCGTTTATAAGAATAGCCCGCATCACGCCCTCCACGATACCATATGCTACAAAAACTAACACTAGAAGATTTTTATTATTTTGTTTGTGTTAATCGGTGTGATGGTTAACATGTGATGTACCGATACCCCTTGTTGACATAGAGAATTTTTCGGTATTTTATACTATTTGGGTGGTGCGTTTATAAGAACACGACGCACCGACGTCGGTGCATACATCATTTAAAAGCGCACCAATTTCTTGATATATTTTTTTACCTGAAAATTTGATAATTTATTTATAAGATATATTCATAAATGATATGGTACGTGTTTCATATTCATGAATAAATGACTGAGAAGAGATAAAGTAACAAAAATACTAATAACACGTCAAGAAAAGAAAAAAAGGGCAAGTTCTTTATAAATTATTTTAAAAAAATTATTTTTGAAATATATGTAAGTTTAACTAATATGTATTATTTAATGTGTATCATGCAGAGCCACAAAATGATGAAGCCGATAAGATTATTTATGATCTAGGACCAGAAGAGCGTAAAATCTTGATGGAAAATTTCAAAAGGATGAATCAAGCGAACAAAAAATACTATTGATCCAATATGAGTTTCTTTTATTAATTTTCATTAATAATATACTTAACATTATTAGATAACATGATTCAAATAATCTATTAGTTCACATTTGTTTTATGTTCTATAGGGACCAACAACTCAAAAAAGGAATGTTGTCCTAAGAAAATAAAAAAAATATAACATGCAAATGAAAATGAATTACTCTTAGCTCATCTAGGGTGGTGTCGGAGGTTAACAAAAGGGGGGGAAAAATTTACAAAAATTTGAGGGATCTAGTTGAATGAATGTATAGATGTTCTTTCCACTTACAATAAAAAAATCAATCCAATGATTCCAAGAACCAATTTTTTTCTAAACTACATACAGAGTTTCCAAAGAATTGGTCAATGAAATATGTCAGAGTTTTAATAGAAAAAACGTAGAACAACAAAAAAAAAGGAATGGAAAAGTAATATTGCTTTAAATGTTTTTCTAGAATTATTTATAAATATCACTTTTATTATATTTACCTTTCATATATCAATATAAAAATTAAATAGTTTATTTTCATGTTACATTTTTAGGAAGATTATGAAAATCTCAAAATATGAACGAGTTGATATCATAAATATGCCAGTAGGGATGTACAAAAAGATGTACAAGGAGATGGTCAAAGAAATTGACAAAATTGCATTGTAGGAGGATCCATATCAACAACAACGTGTTTCAAATGTAATATGTAATCATTGAATTTTTCGAGTATTAGGTACCGTAAATAAACAATTTAGCATTACATAATGATTTTCAAGCATTTTCTTGTTGGAAATAAAATAAAATGGAACCCATTCAACACATAAAACAGGAGGACGAGAAAAAAAAGGGTTGATATCTAAGTTTGTGAGTAATTTTTGCTTCCTTATAACAACTTGAATAGATTTCATTTTTGTATATTTTAAGTTTTTTTACGAAAATCATCATTGAATGTCTTCAAACATGTGCTAACATATAAATAAAAATGATCAAACGAATTGCTTGACATTGGGTTAAATATGAGTTGTGAGTATATGTTGGCATATCAAAAATTAATTGTGGAATTTGTAAGCATCTATTGATCTTGTTTTACTTATCTCTGTCTATAATTACTAGAACAAAAAAATCTTTTATATTAAATATATGATTTGTTATGGGGTATTAAACTCGCAGGAAATAATGTATGGAACTACACCAACAAATGAAATCGTGGAAGATGGCATAGTACATGGTTTTGAAAGAATGTGTATAGTTAATGAGTGAATTGTTGCTATGGTATGTCATTTCTTTTAGATTTACATTGATGTATATTATTTAATATTGCAATTTTCATTATTCTCACCATTGTGTATACACTCATTACAATTTATTTTTATGTTTGTAGATGGAAGTTGAAGAAGAAGAAAACAATCAACATTGTGAACAAAACATTCCTGAAAATAACCCAAGTCATGGAAGTAGCTCGAGCAATGAAAACAGTTCAAGCGAATAATGATTATCATTATGTTTGGATATCAAAGCAAGACATTGTATTTTTTGAAATATTTGTCTGTGAAATCAAACATTTTTTTTAATGTAATAGACATAGTGTCCCAATTGAAAGACAAAGGGATACCAATAAATGTCCCATTTTGTATGACAAATATTGTATTTTTCATATATGTGTGTGTGTGTGTGTTTTAATTTATTCTATTGTGTTCTCCATTGTTGTTGCAAACGATAACACCACCAATTAAATTTATGGATGATTAAATAATATAGTGAATAGATGTGAAATATGACGATATGATATAACAAATTAATCCAAACACCACATTCAATACACTAATAAAAATTTAATTGATATGAATATTTTTATAAGATATGTGTCATCTTTTGATGAATAATGAATTTTAAAAAATAACAATAATTATGATATGATATAACAAATCAATCCAAACATCACATTCAAATGCATTAATAAAAATTTAATTAATATGAATACTGTTATAAGATGTGTCGACTTTTGATGAATAATGAATTTTTAAAAATCACAATAATTTCATGCTGAGAGGTCCGTGTTTCTAAAAAATACAAAATGAACATTGGTACATGTAAATTACTATACACATGTGCATTTGTATAATACAAAACACTGGTGTGCTTCTACAACCTAGGGGCACCACACTAATACCAATACCAATTATAAATCTTGGTGCGTTTGTACAATACTGTGCACCGGTGTGTTTATGTGATACTACGCACATGTGCATTTGTAAGTCCTATGGGCACCGCACAAATATAATTATGAATTAGAACAATCAATGCATTTGCCTGATACTGTGCACTGGTGCGTTTCTATAAGACTACGTACCAGTGCATTGATACAACCTACGGTCACTGCAAAAATCCCAAAACCAATTAGAACAACCCTGTGCATTGTATCACCTATAGTGCGCCCGGTATGGTTTTAGACCTTTACAGCCCGGTGCATGCAGCTTCGACCACCCCGAGCTGACGGTCTAGATGATAGACACTGGTGCAATGACACCTTAGTAGCGCACCAATGAAAAAAGCATCCGTAATAACCTCTGACCACCTAGTATTTTTAGTTGTGTTCAAATTCCATTAAAAGCTCCACCAAAACCTCCGTTATCAAAAACAGATGTTGTAGAGTCTTTTTTTTTTTGACAATTTTGGCCAATTTTATAACACTAAAAACCTCCTTTATAACCTCCACTAGAGCGTTTTTTCCTTGTAGTTTTTTGTAAATAACATTGCAGAGGGCTATTGTCTTGTACTTACTTAGGGAAGTTGAGTTATCTTCCTTTAGAATGAGAGTGAGAAAAGTTGCATTGACAGGTGGAAAAATCCAGTGAGTGTTGTGCGATTCCTCCACTACTCCCCAGACCTCCTCTTTGATGACACCCCAGAAAAAGTGGAAAAAATTGGTGGTGAATCCGTCCATACCTGGGGCTTTCCTTCTTTTTTTAGCTGGAAAACCGCTTGTTCGACCTCCATCGAGGTGGTGGCTTTGAGAAACATCCTGTTGTGATCCTCATCGACCAGTTTTGGGATATGTTATGTGATTTTCTCAATAGCCTCCTAACTATGAGTGTTGGGTTCCTTGAGGATGTCTTTGAAGTGATTGAGCAGTTCCTCTATGATGTCCTAATGGTTTTCCATGCGCTCCCCATTTTTATTCTTGAGGATGGTAATTCTGTTGTGCATCCTGTGTTGGATTGTTGAGCAGTGAAAACATTTTGTGTTACGTTCTCCTTCCTTCAGCGAACGAATCTGTTATTTATGTTTCCATAGGATTTCTTTTTAACATCTTCTATCTTCAAGTTGGGTTGTTAGCATTTGTTCTAGGGCCTCTGAGTCTACTGATCTTCCTTCTAAGATGTTTTTTTGTTGGAGTTGTTGCATTTTCTTTTACATCTCTCTTTGGTGGTGGAAAATATTGTGGAAGGTGTTATGATTCCATAGTTTCAGTTTCCCTTTGAGCATCTTTAGCTTTTGATAGAACTGATACATTTTTTAGCCCAATGGAAGATCAAGGGTAGTCCAGCAATTCGAGATGAGATATTTGAAAACTGAATGTTTAAACCAAAATTGTTCAAAGAGAAAAGAATTGGTTGTGGCATTATCAGATCTCAGCCACTAAAGGTGGATCGGCCAGTGATCTGAACTAGAGGCCAGAGTGATGGTGGAAACCAAATCCCCACCCAGGTGGATGAAATCATTCGCGATGAGGAAGTGATCAACTATTGATGCAATTTGATGAGATCCTCCCCTCTGGTTATACCAAGTGAAGATGCCATTGGAGGTTTGAAGATCTATTAGATGATTACCTTAGATGAATTCCTTAAATTTTGTGTTGTCCATGTCAAAATGGGTCCTTCCTCCTTTTTTTTCCTGAAGGGTTGTGATCATGTTAGAGTCTCCTGCAATCATCCAGAGAGGGTGAGTTTGTTGGTTGTTAAGATCCGCTATGTTGTTTAAAAGTTCTCTTTTTTGCATCACTAACTGTGGGAAGTAGACATTCGTGATATGTCCATGAATGTTAGTTCCAATCAGGTGGAAGGAGACTTGAATGAAATGGCGATTTGTATGATTGTTCTCTATGGTTATTAGTTGGGGATTCGAAATGATCGCAAGGCCTCCTGAAGCTCCACATGCGTCGACTGCTAGGGTGTTGCATCCTTTCCAAAGTCTGTTGAAGATGGTATCCAGAGTTGAGCTGGAGCATTTTGTTTCTTGCATAAATAAAATCGTGGGGTTTTCCCTAGTGGTTATTTTCTTGATTAACATGTGCTTGGAGGGGATATTTAGCCTTCTGATATTCCATGATATGATCTTCATTTAGAAGTGTGGGGAATGACTGAATAGAACCTAGTTAAGTTGGGATACTGCCCTGATTCTACTAACCCTCTACCCAAGCTAACCAGTCGTTGCAGATCTGTTCTTCTTCCTCGTTTTCTAGATTATTTTAGAATGTGTTTGGTGTTTAGGAGAGTGTAGCCTTGAATTCTGAGGGAGGGTAGGTGTCGGGTTCGAATGAGGACTTCCTCCAATTCCTGGATCTTTTGTTGGGGGATTGGGAGAAAGTCTTTCCTCTTGCATGCATCTTCAAGACCCATAATATCTAGGTCCTCGTAGTTAATACTCTTCAGTTCTTCTTCAATTTCTTCTATGATTGATTCCAAGGTTGTGCCTTTTCCTTTACGTGAGTTGTCCATAGTAGGTGTTAGGGACTCGGGTTGCAGAAAGGATTCTAGCTAGAATTTCTCCTGCGAGGGAAAATCCAAGTCTCTTGGGATTTCACTCTCATCTGCATTCAGATTAGCTAGGGCTTCAAAACTGTTGCTAGTAGCTGGAGATTTGTTGTTCTGGTTCGTGTTTGACTTCCTGATATGCATTTTTCTTCCAGATACTTTCGTGAACCCTTTGGTTTCTTTGGCTTTGGAGGCATTATTCAAAGGGGAGCTTTGATTTAGGGAGAAATATCTGAATAGGTTCCCATGCTAGTGGCATTTCCTGCATCTAAATGACACATATTCATAATCTAGTGTTTGGATCTATTCATAATCATCATGAACCAGGCTTACCTCATCAGGGAGAGACTTTTCGATGTGCATGTATACGCATATCCTTGCATATGCAGTGTTTTTCTTGATCTCTGTTTCTTCTGCTATTTTTATGAATTCTCTAAGAGAGTTGCCAATGTCTTGAAGGGTTAGCTCATCCCAGTAGTCCTGTGGTAGAGTGTATAGCCTGACTTAAACTAAAGCCCAACTAAAATTTTCTTTGTCTGGATTAAAACATTCGACCCAGTTGTGCAGATATAGACCTGTTGAATTGAAGAAATATGGATCGACATTTAGGATTCGGTTCTTGTCTTCGATGCATGTTAAGATCACATTGAAGAGGCCCTTTTCACATAGTTGTAGATCAATATGGCCCTTGGGTTTTCATTTGGAGGATATCCATCCTAGAAGAGATTTTTCTGTAGGCCAAAATCCCATGAGCTTGCCTATTAGGACATGATCCTTCATGTGTTGGATTCTTTCATTGATTCAATGAGATGGAAGCTCAATCTTGGGTGTTTTTGTTGCCTTGGGTATGAATTTGGAGGATGTGACTGTTGTTGCTTCTTCAACAGTTGTTGATGGTGGATTCACTGGCAGTGACGTCCGAGAGAGATCAGGGAACGACCAAAGTTTTTTTGGCAGTGGTTGTGAGCTACTGTCATCGCTCCATTAGAGAGAGAACCATAGGAGGATGGATCCACCGTCCCCCCACTATTGTTCTCCATGGGTGAGCCTGTTCGCACACTTGGAGATGAAAGGGGCTCCGAGGCTGGGATAGAGTGTCTGCCAAGGGCAACCTGCCTGATGCCCTCCAAACCCTAGATCATCGTCGAAGGGTTCAAAGCTCGTTCGCAGAGATACTCTGACATTTCCTAGTAGATTTCTGATGTTAAGAACCTTTTCTATTATAATTACTTGTTTGAAATTGCTTTTTTCCATTTCTTAGTTAGTGAGTATCTTATTCAAAGGAGGAACAAGGAAATGGGATGAACCAAAAGCCATGCCACTATTTAAACCATACTTACCAAATTCGGCTAAATCGGGTAGAAAATTTCAAAAAACAGTGTTACGGTTTGATTCAACCGATAATACGTTAAAAATTGGTTTGGTTTGTAATGCATCATGATCTCACAATAAATTTGTTAAAAAAATTCGCAATCTACGTCGTAGGTCATCCTAAATTACATCTCAGGTCATCTGCCATTTTTCTCGTGGGAATTTCGTCTGATGATATGAAAACTGAAACTACAGTTGTATGGTGAAATTTCCTCTTTCTCCTATGTTTCATTGATTAGAGGAAAATGAAAAATGCAAATAACGACAATAACCTTTGACTATTTTTTCAAGTTAAAATATTTTAAGTATATGGTCGAAACATAATTTCCATGGCTACAAATACCCAATGTATTGATTCGAACAAGAATAAGCAAGGGAGAAAGAAGTGTATTAAAACAATCATAGTCAAAGTGAAGTGAAATAAAATAAAAAAGGAACCATGAGTATTTTAATAGAAAAAATGAAAAAAATAAATGTAAATATGAAACACAAGGTGTATGTGATAATGAAGCCATTGCTATTAGTATACATAAACCAAACTGAAATCTTTTTGCATAATGATGGAAGACGCAGGAGGACGTAATGACATACCCGGTTATTTAGCTATGCGGTCGGACGAGAGACGCACAATATTTCTTTAGCAGAGATGAGGTGCACGAAATCCTCTGGCGCCCAACAATCCTTCAACAACCAATAACAATGAACAAAAATCAAAATTAAAAAACTGAAAAAAATTAGCCAAAAAAAAAAAAACAATCCAAAAAAATAGGCTACCAGAACATTCACAAATTCCTCCGACACACCAATAAGACTACCACAAAATTCACAAAATCCTTTGGCACAACAACAAGCCTACGACAACATTTCCAAAAAAAATGTGAACGAACGGAAAAAAACTATTGAACGAACAACTACACAAAATTCTGCAATGGTATCACAGTCGACATTTATATAAACGGTGTTTTGGCCAAAATATTTGTTCGGTTAAAAAGTTTTTTTTGGCCAAATCGTTGTTAAACCAAAATATTTGTTTGGCCAAAAAAGAATTGTTGGCCGAAAATCTAGTCACCAGATTTTTCCCCAACGGAAAAAAAGTTGTTTCATTGTTAGAATTAATTTAAATGACCAAATTTTTAGCAAAAAAAAGCCAAAACAAATAAAAAGCCAAAAAAATTCAAATAGTTTAACCAAAAAAGTATGAGTATGAAATTTTTATGAACAATTTTCATAAAAGTGTAGTCCAACTTTACATTTTAATTTTTTAGTTTTTTTATACAAAATTATATATTTTATTATTTTTTCTTAATTGGTAAATTAATATTTGAATTACATTTTTCAAAGTCGTGTTTTTGCTTGATCTTTTCTAATATATAAATAAATTGAAAAGGAAAATGTACCCTTTGAACATGACTCAAGAGAATGAAAATTTTTAAATGCTCTTGTTTTGTATATTTTGTGTTATTTATTTTTCATTCCACCTTTTTTGAAAGTGTTCAAGAAAAAAATTAAGCATAAAGTCTAAAATAAATTAGATGAAAATATCATATGAATTTGAAAATGCCAAACTCATATGTCATTGGATAGAGGATTTCTTCTGGAATCCAACATGATCAACTTTGTCACCTAAGGACAAATATTGCCTCATGTCTTCCATTCAAAAAATGGTGTCGCAGATAAATCTCTAGAAGAAGAGCTAAATTCTATTTTTTAGGCGTTTGGCAGTTTGATTGAGCACTTAAAAATTTTAAAAGAGAGATTTTTGCAAAATTTGAAATAGCTTTATCAAGGGTTTGATAAACCCTCGATTGAAACATTGGTCGGTTAAGAAAAATTATATTTCGATTGAGAAATGTATCTCAACCGAGAAAATGTCTTGATCGAGCCATTTCTTTTGTAACACCCCTATGGCTCTGATTTTTAAACATTGATTAATTTTATGCATTTGATATATTAGTGGATTGAATGGTTATGAAAGCTTTGATTAAACTTTTGTGATGATGAAACTACTTGGACTATTGTTAATAAATAAAAGCGTTTGGAAAATATTTAGGAAATAACACTAGATATTGGATATTTCTTGTCATCCTAGAAACAATTGTTGGCGTTTAAGTAAAGATGGAACTTTACTAAAGATCTCCTAAAAATACATAGGAGAAAATAATTAGAAATAAATGGATTTAATATGATGGGAGGAAAATATCATATTATATAATTTAGCTCAAGAAAAATACTAACTAAAGGTGGAATAAATAGTTGCGAGTGAAAAAGACGGGATTAAAAAAAATTAAATAACTTTTTTTTTTTGGTAAAAAAAAGAAAAAAAATGAAAAAAAATGCCTAGCAAAAAGCGGTTGGAAAACCCAAAAGTGAGACGTTTCTTAAAAAAAGTGTGTTGGGAAGAAAACATATAAAACAAACTATAAAGAATCAATGGGAGATGAAGGGTAATAAGATCTTAGCTCAGAGGGAATGGGTAGAGAAATTCACGGTTGGGGAATGGATAGAAGAATTAAAGGTTGGTTGGGAGGAATGGGCTCGATTCTTATTTTTTTCCAAGCAATGATTACGATTAGATTTATAGTTTTATTCTCTTATCGATCTTGAACGGATAGTAATGGTGGAAATGCAGACCTAGTGGCAAAATTACTTACCATGTCGTTGATGATTATGTATAAATTTTTTCCTTATTCACATATGGAATTTGATCCTATAATTATTAATTAAAATATGAAAATTAAGTGAGAGATTATTCGAATGCTGGAATGGTATCGATACTTCCATATTAAACGAAGGAGTCATTCTATATGCATAAAGTAGGCTCATATATTGAGTCCAATATAAATAGTCATAATTTCTAGAGTGTAGTATATTGCACCTACATATTCAGGTCTTATTATATTTAATATTTGTATACATGTGTTATTAATAAAAGCACTGAAGGGTATACTTCCGTGGTAATATTCTTAGATATTTATGGCATGCAATAGATGTTTTTAATTTTAGTACCAATTGTGGAAAACAAAAAATTCCTCCATCGTTAAAGGTATAGAAATAGTTTTGGGGTGTCATTGTAATCCAATCCTGTAAGAAATATAGCCAGCACGCATAATTCCAACTTAAGGATAGATGACAAGATTTTATTCTTTCCTTATGTATGAATTTGGAATGGTTTGGTTTAAATCATTTGCAGAAATAGGTCCCAATTAGAGTAATTGGGAATTATGTTTTGTAATTACACAGGGTTTGGTACACGATTTTTTATGTGTTATAGTTATTCAAAACATTAAAACTATTTGTGGTCAACTGGTATAATAATTCGCGTAATTATTGGGAAGCACCTTAACCATATCATAGCTTCAACCTTCACATAAAAACCTCATTTGAATCACTTGGGCTGAACAACTGGTATAATAATTCGCGTAATTATTGGGAAGCACCTTAACCATATTATAGCTTCAACCTTCACATAAAAACCTCATGTGAATCACTTGGCTGAACAAAGAAGACTTGTGATGAAAAAATCTTATTGCTCAAACTCAGTGCCTTGATAGTGACAAAAAGGGAAAATGATATAAACATTATAGTTAAGATGGTAGAGAATATGAAGACCAACTTAGTTAAGAGAATGTACACAGTCGTGGTGAAAGCAAGCATATCTGTTTGCTATTAATTAGGGTCATTATACCTGTTAGCCTTTGAATATATAAAATATTTCACTTAAGGCAGAGTTCAAGTCTCCAACTAAAATCACTTAGCAGAATTGTTCCCCAAATTTTGCATTCAAATTTAACTCCGGTTTAGAAGAAACTAAGGAGTGAAGCCTATGTGATACTTCATATGGAAGTGAGGTAGTATTTCCTTTTGGGAATACGTATGAAATTAATGGTACAAATAACAAACGAATTCTAACTAGTCACTGAAGGGTATCATAAAAGGAACCATGCTAGTTAGCTCGTAGCAGCCATTTATATAATATTAACATACACAAAATTCGCAATCATAAGAAGACTTGGGCATATAATAATAATACAAAAGCTTCCATCAACATTGTTAGGTACAATATTACGAAAATACTTTAATATCAAGAGAAAAAGGGAACTGAATTTGTAAATAGTACAAATAGATGCTCATAATTATTATGTGGTTGAGTTTAGAAATAGGTGCCAATTAGAGTAATTGGGAATTAATTTTTTTAATTACATAGGGCTTGGTACACGATTTTTTATGTGTTATAGTTATTCAAAACATTAAAACTATTTGTGGTCAACTGGTATAATAAATCGGGTAATTATTGGGAAGGACCTTAACCATATTATAGCCTCAACCTTGATATAAAAAACTCGTTTGTATCACTTGGGCTGAACAAAGAAGACCTGTGATGAAAAAATCTTATTGCTCAAACTCAGTGCCTTGATAGTGACAAAAAGGGAAAATGATATAAACATTATAGTATGATGTTATGATGTTAAGATGGTAGAGTATATAAAGACTCACTTAGTTAAGAGAATGTACACAGCCATGGTGAAAAAAAGGATATCTCTCTGCTATTAATTAGGGTCATTATACCTGTTACCCTTTCAATATTTAAAATATTTCGCCTAAGGAAGAGCAAATCACAAACTAAAATCACTTAGCAGAATTTTTCCCCAAATTTTGCATTCGAATTTAACTCTGGTTTACAAGAAACTAAGGAGTGAAGCCTATGTGCGACTTCACATGGAAGTAAGGTAGTATTTCCTTTTGAGAATACCTATGAAATTAATGGTACAAATAACAGACGAATTCTAACTAGTTACTGAAGGGTATTATAAAAGGAACCATGCTAGTTAGCTTGTAGCAGCCATTTATATCGTATTAACATACACAAAATTCGCAATCATATGAAGACTTGGGCATAAAATAATAATACAAAAGCCTCCATCGACATTGTTAGGTACAATATTATGAAAATACTTTAATATCAAGAGAAAAAGGAACTGAAATTGTAAATAGTACAAATAGATGCTCGTAATTATGATGTGGTTGAGTTTGACCCAAAAAAAACCAAAAAAGGTTATGCATTGTAAACCCAAACAGGAAAAGTTTAAGTTCTTTTTTTTACGTAAACAATGTATCATAGTCCAAGCATATCTGGTTCGAATACATTTCATAACTTACAACATAAGAGACTATGAAGATGTTAAATATATCAAATTGTATAATTGTCCACACCATTAAAAAGTAGCATCAAATTTTAATACCAAGGAGCCGTAATATCTATTGGGTTTTGAAATGAGCAAAGCCATGTATCGTGGTAGATTCATATAACATAGGAGGGACTTGGGGAAAAGATGACCTGTAGACCAATGGGAAGGAAATTAATTGCTAAATACATGTGAAAAATCCTCGACTTAAGGTGAACGAGTAATATTTTTCTTCCAGGAACTATACCCGCAACCATAATGAGTTTGACAAAGATTATAAAGTGTTGGTAAGAAAATGATAAAGAAATACTTTTAAGAATAAGCATATTAAAAAAAAAAAACATTTACTTGAGAGGGAATGCATCCCTATAACTATAAATGTGCAAAAATGGAATTATGAGTACCCAGTGGAAGGGACATAGTGATAAAGTACAAACCCAAGAAATATGGTGAAGTAAACCACTCCTAGTTTCCAGGTCATAACGAGAATATTTTCAGTATGAAAACCAGGGATATTAACACATAATGAAATTGAATGATAATAAGAAATTAATTAACGAATTGGATAAGAAAGAAATGAAATATTTACAAGTCTTTTGGGACCAGGAGTGATGCCCGAGTCGAACGTTAGGGTTCTAGGCCGAGTTTCCGGAGTAGAAGGAATATCCGCGACATGTTTTCTCGCCTCAGGCGATCAACTTGAGCTCTATACTGGGGAACATTTTTCTCAGTGGGTGTCAAAGGAGGGATCAGTATTGGAAGGAATCCGGTTGGATCAGGAGGTTATATGAAGCGAAGTAGTGGAAGAGAAAAGTAAAAGGCCACGATTTCAATAGGAATGTTTTCAAACAATGTAGGCTTATGCATGCAAGGATGCCTCATAGAAGATATTGAAGTAAGAGACACAAGACTCTACAACACCAATTTGGATATTTCACCTCATGCGAGGGATAATCTCCAGAGATATGATGTGGTTTCTATAGATAAGGATCATTGGGATAAAATAAAAGTGTTTTTACTCACAGCTCTGCTTTCGGAATGATTATTCTCAAGGGATAACTTGATCGGAGTCCTCAACCTATTTACGGCAAGGTTTTCACCCTTATTATACATTGACAGGGACATGAGCAGGCTTGTTGATGTTATAATAATTACATATCCACATTATATACTCCCAGCTATGACATAGAGGTGTTCAAATAAGAGTTTTACAATAGAGCTCCTTTCATATTTTTGCAAAGACTACAAATGGTAAAACTCTCCTAATTATATGGGTTTGAAATGATTTATTTGTATTGGATCTGAAGAGAGGGATATAATAAAAGAACATATATCCCAACGGATATGCAAAGTATGATCTATGCGGGAATATATCTACAAGATTGAAATGTTCCTCCCATACCAAGGAGTTGATCGAAATTTCTCAATATTTATCAATATGAGGTTGAGGGGGGATTTCCAAAATCCATCTTCCCTAAAGGATAGAGAAGGGACTAGTAAATGAAGGTAAGCCATTTGAAGACGTCCTTAAAGGGAAGTCCATTACATCATCCAAAACATATCAACCTCTCAATATACCCAACCCTTCTATTGTGGAGGAGTTGAATCAAGTCCCTGATCTCGAATTAGATATATTAGAAACAAATGATCTAAATACAAAATATGAATCCGAGGAAGTCATACACAAATGCAATGGTTTATGGCCAGAACCATTGGATCTATTTAAGTGGATTTTCACAATTTGGAAAATTAATTTTGAGATACACCTATGTTCTATGGTTTTCTTCATGGTAAAGTTTCAATCATCACATGCATGAGTATATATTACGAGAGGTCGCATGGTTCTAGGGTAATGCGGGACTTTTTTCACCCCATGGATCCCAGAATTTGATGCCAATACAAAAGCGGTGTCAAGAATAACAATTTTGGTTATATTTCATAAACTCCCTAATCATTTATGGCACCATAAAGTGATAGAAGGAATTGGGAATCTCATAGCGTGATACATAAAGACATATACAAAATAAACTGAAAAATTAATCTACACTTTCTCTAAAATTTATGTGGAGGTGGACCTCAGAAAAGGATTTCTGGATCGTATCCTCTTGACACATAACAAGTAGTGTTGGACTCTGTTTCTATACTTTGGAAACATGATTTTTAGGCATCTAATATGTCAACAAGTAGGACATATAAAAAATACATGTCTTGCAGCCAAGAAAGAGCCAAGAAGAAAAAATAAACTAGGAAAGAAACTCAATGGATGGAAATTTCGAGACTAGAAATATCAAGAATAAGAGGGTGAGGAGAAAATAATCCCCTCTACCAATAAAGAACCCAAAATCGACAAGAAAGTGTAGAAAATGGGGGAGATAACCATGAATCATCAGGTACTCCAATTCCAATAATGTAACCAGATAATATCCTTAAAGAAAAGGAGAGGAGAGGTTTCAAGCAAAACCATGTTTATGAAAGTTCGAATTTTGATAACGAAAAATTAGGGATGTCTAAATAAAAACATCTAGCACTTGTAATGACCACTCCAAATCAAGGATGATGTTGGAAGGTAGAAAAGAAAAAAAAAGAGAAAAAGGGTAACCGGTTTTATTCATGAACACCAATTTTGAATGGTTTGACTGAATGCTTCATGAGTGCCTACAACATGCAATTTTGTTTTCATTAAGAAAATTACGATTTTTTCTTCAAGAAAAATAAAGTAATTAACAAATTTATTTTAAGACCAGAATTTTGCAAAGACATATAGTTTAATATATTTAAAGTATCTAAAAATTAAAACTAATGAAAACCTAGATTTGAAAAGCAAGCATGGAACCCATCCCAAGTAGTTTCAGAGAGCAGGTTGGGACTGATTTATAAAATATTGAGATATTTGATTTGCCTTAGAAAAGGGTAGGGCTCCAATTTTTCAAACTTCAAAAGTTTACAGAAGTGATATAGCAGCAACTAAATGTTGTGAATACCTAGTGAAGAGGAAAAACAAAATTGATGAGAAAAATAAACTGAGACATTATATAAGGAATAAATTCATTAAAAAAACACGGAAAAATAAAACGATTTACTTATGAATAACTATCAAGTGAAAATGATAAGTGTGAAACCATGTCCAATAATAATTACCAAAGAACAATTATAGCCTCATATAGAATAGCTAGAGCACAGCTCTAGTTGGAAGAGAAATATAAATGAAATGGAGAAAAATGTATTTAAAAGGTAGTGGTAGTTACATTAGAAAGAATGGAAGCGAATCTATGAATAATATTGGAATATTTAAATATTTATTAATAAATAAAGAGATGTGATGTATATTTTTGGGAATGAGACTCTTAGAAATAATATTCTTATAAAGGAAAGAAAAACAGAAAAACAAAATATTATTATTAAATAATTTTGGATAATTATTTCATGATAATAATTTTAAATGAAATTTTAGATGAGATTTAATTGACGGGAGAGAAAAATATTTTAAATTTCTTATCTGAAGAAATATGTTAAGATTGGATAAGCATACAACATCATGGGAGATAAAAGCGAGATTTTAAAGAAAAACATGAGAAAGTGATTGTGGAGGACCACAAAAGCGGGAAGCTACTCAGAGACACATCTATCATTAAAGAAGGGTATGAAATACCTACGAAGAGACTCAACAATGGTTGGGGATACAATGGAAATAACTTCTCAACTCAAGGAAACACTTCTAGGATGGCTGGACACGTGTGAAATTGCCAAGTATTTGTATGGTTTCCTTCATGTGAATTCATTATTATTTTATTCGTTTACTACGACTGATCATATGTGAATGTCTTAATCGAGATATTATTTATAGTTTTAGGGTATATTTGTGGAAGAAGTGAATCTTCTATAGAGACACAGATAATTGGGGAACAATGATTCAACAATTTGAGATTTATTTCAGCTAGGGGATGAACTTTACTGGTTAATGATTGCTTATTAAATTGCTTGAAAGGAAACATTTAGTGGGAATCAATAGAGTTTTATGCCTAGGATGCATGTGGTTTTATCAGCACATTGAATTGTTAGTAACAAAGAATAAATAGAGTTAACATCGATTAATTTTGACTGATTAAATTAGAGACAATTTAAAGAGGGTGAAAAGTGTTACTTTAACCAGGGAATTAGATATGTACAACTAGTTAATAGTTACTACAAATATAATTTGTGAAAGTGACCTGAGGGATATATAACTTCACAACTGCACGAAGGAATGTTAAACTTGCTACACACGTAAAAAAATTAGCCACTAGAAATGGATATTCAAGGTGAAGATAGGGGTATCTAGTAATGTGAAATGCGAATTTTGTCCTAAAATAAATTCCAGGGATTACTTAAGAGGCATATGCTTATTTTGGTAATTATAAAGAAGTAACATTGAAACTCTGAATCAAATTTTATTTGAGTTACTATGAATATGAAAGAATATGAAATTAATACTTACATAGATAACCGGAAAATACAATCGGAAACTGGGAGGAGAACTAACCGATCAAACATAAAATAAGCATAAAAATTTGAGATACCTATACTCCTCTCTCAAATAGTTCCACTGTAATTCTAGAAAAGAAAATACTTTCTAGTTAATTATAGTTATCACAACATTCTAGGTCTTAAAACGCCAGGAGCACATACAGACGGATAATATCTGTCAAAATAAAGACAATATCAATTGTATTACGCTACGAATTAGATATCATATTGTTCCAGTAGTTGGAATGTAGAGATACACAGGAACATGGCATTCATTGGATTTAGGATGGTATTTAGATTTCCTTGTGAGGAAGTTAGTGTATGGTTATTATATGTGATCATCAAACATAGATTATTATAAAATTGAACATAAATTCATTAGAAAGGATTAATTTAATTACCACACATAAATTCCTACGAGGTAACAGAAAAGAGAGAGTATAGATGCAAAAAGGAGATAGTAAAATAAATAAGATGATGGATTATCTACCGAATAGAATCACATTAAATGTAACATAATCTATAAAGCAAACGTGTAGACCTTTAAATAAAATTATTACAACCCAGATGCAGAGATATTCAACGTGAAAACAATAGTGTTTCAAATTACACTGAAGATTAGAACCACACACAAATATATAAATATTTACTAATAGTCTATGTAGTAAGGAAAATTTTATAGTTAAATGACATAAAATATTAAGCAGAAAAAAAAAGTTAATCGAGAGTAGGTTGAATTATTAGGCCGTCCATAGGGACGTTCAGAACAAAAAAGAGGAAACAAGTAGCCTTCTATAAAAATTACACCACTGCTTCTTCCCAAATTTATGGCTTTACCGTCTAAGGAATTTCGACAGAGAGCAAGCCATGATAAGAATTAAAAACCATCGGCCTGTTGGAAATAACTCCCAACCATTGCCATGAATAAGGAGTGTCAACAACCCACGCTTCATTAAAAAAATTTATTGCAGGAAGGACAAGCACAGATCCAAGAGCTGGAGGTGTTTCATGAAATGTTCATGAAAAACATAGTAGAGGTCATACTCTGCATTAATTCTTACTTAGCCGTATTCACCTACCTTACTTACCCGCAACATCGCAGCCTGTAACTTTTATGTTTAACACTTAATCCCTTCAGCAAAGTTATTTCCCCACTGATGTGATATCGGCAGGACCCACCAGTGAACCTTACCACATTTCAATCCGCCACAAACCTTTGTTATTCTGTCTTTTCTTACTTTTCCTCCTTACTTCACTTCCCAACGTTTAAGTGCCCACAGCCCACACTTTGCAACTCTTAACTTTCAACTTCATATCGCACACCAAAACCTATTTCCACATCGATGCGATATCCGTGGGACCCAAAAACCTCATCGCACTTCGCAAAATTTCCCACTTACCTTTTATGTCGTCGGCACTAAAACACATTTTAAGTTTTACCTTTTAAAGCCACCCGCAGTGCACACTTCGCAAGTTTTCTTATCTAAGTTTTAAACTACCCACAAGTTAAGTTATTTGTGATGTGTTGTGCCTGCAAAGTGCACATCTCAAGCTCAGGAGGATAGTGCACAAAAGCGTCCACAAGTTAAATGTTTTCGGATGCAATGCAATATGTGCCACGTCACAATCGCATATCGCAAGTTTTAAAGTTTTCCCGTGTTCGCACAAGTTAAAAGTTAAGATCGTTGGTATGCGAGTTACAATAGATCATCGAATGTGATGTGGACTTAGAGCCGAAACATATAATATTTGATGTCTGCCCTTTTGTGTGTTGAAAGTTGTTTTTGTGTAGAAACAAGAAAACATAGTAGAAGGACGATTTTCTTGTTGAATGCCCATTCCTACATTGAATTGCTTTCAATGCTCAGGCTTCAGCCATTTTTTATAAACCTAATGTAATTTCCATATGTTTTAGAGAGTGGAATGAATCAAATTTAGAGAAGAGTTGAATAAATTCAAATATAATTCCTCTCATGTGTTTATCGTTGTTTGTCTATGTGTGAATGTTATTTTTCGCACTATTATAGTATTAGCACTGTTACCAATGAAATAGGTAACCTAACCTAAAAACGGGAACTCTAGCCTAAAAAGACTCAAAAAACATGAAACAACACCCCAAAAACAAAAAAAGTGTATTCCAGAACGCACTTGGTTTTTTTTGTGTCAAACCAGGGGGTAACTCCGCAAATCAGAATGTCTATTAAATGAAGAATGTGCATGTATTTATACATGGAGGTGAGGCTATTGGGATTCATCTCCCAATGACTCTTGGCCTTCCTTATTTCCTAATATTATTTAATATACAATATTAAATATCCTCACCCAAACCTTAGGATTAGGTGTCAACATTCCCCCCTTTAATCTGAAGGGATGTTGGTGAGCCCAAGCATTGATCTGAAATTTTCAAACTTTTCTCTTCCAAGTGCTTTGGTGAAGATATCAGCAGTTTGCTCATTTGTGGAACAATGATGTAGATGGATGGTTTTGGCTTCAACATGATGTCGAATTAGATGGTATTTTGTATTGATGTGCTTTTTTCGATCATGGAACTTTGGGTTATTGGGCAATTTTATTGCAGAAGTGTTGTCGATCATGAGTGGTATTGAATATGTTTGTTTCATCTGCAAATCTTCTAGGATTTTTCTGAGCCACACAATTTCCTTTTTCGCTTTAGCTGCTGCCACATATTCTGCCTCGGTCGTGGAATTTGCTGGAACTGACTGTTTGCGTGATCTCCATGAGACATCTCCTGATCCAAGACTCATGGTGTAACCTATAGTAGACACCCCTATTTATTTGTCCCCATCAAAGTCTCAATCAGAGTATCCGATCAAGCTGAAGTTGCCTACCTATGTATATTTGAGTCCAAAGTCTTGAGTCCCCTTCAAGTACCTTAACACTCTTTTTGCAGCAGACCAATGTCCTTCACAAGGTTTTTGCATAAACCTTGAGAGGATTCCAACAGGAAATGAAATGTCAGGTATGGTGGTGGTCAGGTAGATAAGACTTCCTATAAGCTGTCTATACTTAGTTGCATCCTCGAATTCCTTCCCTTCAATGGATGTGAGCTTTAAGTTTTGTTCCATTGGAGTGGTTAAGGGATTGCATTCATCCATACCAAACTTGTCCAAAATATCTCTAATGTACATCTTTTGAGAAAGAAAAATAAATTTAGGATGTTGAATTACTTCAATACCCAGATAGTAATGAACATAACCCAAATCAGTCATTTCAAAACCTTTCTTCAATTCTTTCTTTATGGATGCAATATAGCTCTCATTGTTCCCTGTTATCGAAAGATCATTTACATACACCACAAGATATACAACTGTTTTTCCAACTTTCTTAACAAAAAAAGTTGCATCATCAAGATCAAAATGTTTGAAGTCAAGTTTCAGAAGATGCTCGAATAATTTCTCATACCAGGCTCGTGCTGCTTGCTTGAGGCCATACAAAGATTTTATAAGCTTGCAAACTTTGTGTTCTTGGCCCTTTATAACAAATCCTTCTAGCTGGGACATAAAAAATTTCTCCTTTAGATCTCCATTCAAAAAGGCATTTTTTACATCCATCTAATGGACTTTCCATCCATTCTGAGTTGTTAGGGAAAAGAGAGTCCGAATGGTGGTCAATTTTGCTATGGGAGCAAAAGTTTCTTCATAATCGATTCCTTCTTTTTTGTGCAAAACCTTTTGCCACAAGCGCAACCTTGTGCATGTCAAGTGAGCCATATGCTTTATACTTGTTCTTGTAGACCCACTTACAGCCAATTGGTTTTGTTCCCTAAGGCGGATTAACCGGCTTCCAAGTGCCATTCTTTATCTAGGCATCATACTCTTTTTCCATCGCTTCTTTCTATTCATCATGAGAAGCGACTTCTTTGAAGGAAGTTGTTTCATGATTTGTAGACAAACTCAATTCACAGTTATAAGAAATATCCATATCAACAGGAGAACTATAATTATCTACTTCACCTTCGTTTTGTTTAGTGGAACTTCTTGTTCCTGTTTTTCCAATCTCATCGGGATGAACATTCTCCAGTGTCTTTGTTAGCCATTTGGGAGGACGTTTCTGAGATGGCCCAGGCTACTCATTTCACTGAGTTGGGATTGATTCAAGATTCAATCTCCCAATTCTGTCAATCACGTCATTCAATGTGTTATCTGTGGTTGTTTCTTCATGTGGGGGAGTGAATCCAACACATTCTGGTGTAGTCATCAATAAATGTCATCATATATTTATTTCCATTTTCAGAAGCAACAGACATAGGGCCACATAAATCTAAATGAACAAGCTCAAGTTTTCTATGTGTTCTGGAGTGTGAATCATGAAATGGTTGTTTGCTATGCTTTCCTAGAATACAAGCATCACATTCCTTAGGTTTTCTAGGAATTGTAGGTAGTCCATTAACACCATTTTTCTTCAACAACCGAAGGCTTTCATAGTTTAAGTGTCCAAATCTAGCATGCCATAAAAGACTTGATGGGAATGTACCTTCATCATGATATGAACTGAATGCAAAGTTTTGAGCATGAGCAGATGAACCTTTCAGCTTCAAGAGTCTTCCTTCTTCTATTCCCTTCATGACAAGTGAGTGATCTGATACTTTTCTGACCTTTGCCTTGCCATCAAACAAGTGAATGGAGTGTCCTCGCTGGCGGATTTGAACTAGGGACAACAAGTTTCTCTGCAACTCAGGGAGGTATAGAACCTCATGTAGAATATGATCTGGAAGTCCAGGCAGTTTAAGCCCGACTGTGCCAAGCCCTGATGGCTTGAGTTTGGATTTATCTGCGAAATATACTGCTCCATCAACTTTGTCGGTAAATTATTCAAAAAAATATTTTCTAAATGTTATGTGACATGTTTCTCCTGAATCTAGCAACCAATCATCTCTCCATGAAGTAAATGAAACATCGAACAAGTCTTCAGTTACTCCATTGTTACAATGTGCTAGAACATAATGAGCTGATTCAGGTGCTTTACCTTTGTCTTTGTCATTAGTTTTACCCTTTTCTTGATTTCTTTCCTACTCAGTTTTATCCCAAGGTGTCCTGCATTTGGATGCATCATGTCCATCTTTATTGCAACGTGTGCAATGAAGATCGGATTTGTCAGATTGTCTGCTCCCCCTTTCTTTGGAGTTTCTTCTTCTTCTTCCTCTTCTTCCACCTCTTCCTTTGGAAGAATCTGGAGCATGACTCTTTTCTCTATGTGCACAGTATGCAGCCTCTTCAGAAGATGAAGGGACTGTCATCTTCCTGAAAGCTTTCTCTCTTTCTGCAAACTTTTTCTCAAGGGTCTCAAAGGTGATATGCTCAAGGTTTCCACTTGCCACAATGACCTAGAATACGTATATAGTATATCGGATATAATCTTCTTTATATGCTTCTACAGAGATATGTCTGTTTCACAGTGCCTAATGTATTGCATTGGGTCTTCTTGATAAACAAGGAGATCACGCATCATTCTTCATTTCAAGACTGAACAACTTAATCATCAATTGAACATTTTCTAGTTCTGAATGTGAGTCATAGAGTTCTTTTAGCTTGCTCAAGGCTTCATGGGAATTTTAAAATGATGAAATATGGCGACTCACCTCTTCATTTACGGATGTTGCAATCAAGGCATAGGCCTTGCAATTCTTATTTTCTCAAATGGCAAGCTCCTTGTCTGAAGTGGGCATTGCTGGTGGATTTCCTTCTTGTCCTTCACAAATTCTTTTCCACAACTCATAAAAATGAGAGTGTGCTTGATTTTCCTGGACCATTCAAGATATTTCTCCTTTCTAGAGAGAACCACCCCTACAATAGATATGAGAGAATGCATTCTTCTAAAGGGAAAAAAAAATTACTTTGCTGGAAAAAAAATCTTTTGAGAGGGAAAAATTTTGCTAGAAAAATCCTCAATTCTGGAAATATATTGAATTTTTCAAATATATATATATTCTGTTTTGGGAAAAAATGTGTGGTTGGTATTATAAATGATGGAGTGGTATTGAAAAATGGGAGTGGGGTGGTATATGGGGGGGTGGGGGGCACGGGGTTGGTGATATTAAATAGATATGGGTGGTATAATGAATGGTATTAAAAAAGGGAGGCGGTGGTATTATATGGCAGATAGAGCTTATTGTAAATGGAGTTGGGGGGAGGGGGGGCGGGGGAACAGTGTATTATAGATAGCGTATGAAAACAGTTGGGGAGGAGTCGGGTAGACAGCGAGCAGGTAGGCAGTGGGACGAAGCTAGGGGCAGTGGGGATGGAGTTGGATAGGTAGCGGGTGGGAGCGAGTCGGGGGCAGCGGGAAGGGAGTCGGCTGACGGGGTATGCGCAGGCGGGAAGGGAGTTGGAGGCAGCGGCGAGCCGGTTGACGGGTTATGCGTAGGCAGGAAGGGAGTTAGGGGCAGCAGGGAGCCGGTTGACGGGTTATGCGTAGGTTGCAGAGTGCGATGGGAAGCCGAGTGGAGCAAGGGGGCGGGGGTAGGATGCAGCAAAGTGGAGGGGTTGGTGAATGGCGTAGGGAGTCGACAGAGTGT
Organism: Pinus albicaulis; assembly: GCA_034641835.2. Lineage (NCBI taxonomy): Eukaryota > Viridiplantae > Streptophyta > Pinopsida > Pinales > Pinaceae > Pinus > Pinus albicaulis. The sequence continues at coordinate 795,454,328 of CM076575.1, read as the reverse complement.
GGAGTGGAGAAATGTGTGAGGGCGAGCGCAGGTCATGAGTTGAGAGTTTGAGCGATGGGGAGTGTATGCGCAGGGGGTGTGCGGTGAGAGCGAGGGGAGGGCCGTGAGGTAACAGTGAGCGGTGAGGGGGTATGGGGAAGGGAACAGGGAGGTGGGTGAGTGTGATGAGTGTAGTGAAGTATGGAGTGGAGAGAATTTCAGAGGGGAGGCCGAGAGGCCAAATTCTTTTTTAGGAATTGTACAATTGCAGGTATTGTAGGTGCTGAATTGCAGGAACTATAAAGATTGCAGAAGTTGTAGAATTGTAGAGTCTTCAGAAACTGCAAAACAAATTCAGAACTGTGCAAATTGCAGAGATAATTAAAAAAAATGCAGAATTTCAGTATATAAACTCAGAATGGCAGCAATCTAATGGAGCAGCAAAAACTAGACATAAAATTGACTGAACAAAAGACTGTTAGCAGAAATGAGGGAGTTACACCACAAGAAAGAATGCCAATAGTGGGACTGGCTCTGATACCATGTCAAACCAGGAAGTAACTCCGCAAATCACAATGTCTATTAAATGAAGAATGTGCATGTATTTATACTTGGAAGTGAGACTATTGGGATTCATCTCCCAATGACTCTTGGCCTTCCTTATTTCCTAATATTATTTAATATACAATATTAAATATCCTCACCCAACCCTTAGGATTAGGTGTCAACATTTTGAAGGTCAAATTTCTATATTTTATAAAATTATGCTAAAAACAAAATTGTTTCTTGAAAAAAGGATTGAAAAAACACCCTCAAAACAAAACTAGTTGATATTGGAATAACAAAAAGAAAAAATAATATGTCATATTTTTGACATTTTTAAAAATAGAAATAACATTTTTAAATTTTTAAAATTCAAACATTAAAAAAAACCTAAAATTTAAGAAATAAAATAAATTTAAAAAATAAAAACATTTTAAAGCTTAAAATTTAAAAACATATAAGAATAAAAAAATAAAAATAAAAACAAAATAAAAATTTTAATTCAAACATTAAATAAAAAACCTAAAATTTAAGAACAAAAAATAATAAATAAATAAATAAATAAAGATTAAAATTTCAAAATATATAAAAATAAAAAAATAAAAAATAAAAACAAAATAAAAATATTAAATTAAAAAAAAAAAAACAAGTTAAAAAAAGAAATAAATTATAAAAAATAAAATATAGAAATTAAATTTAGAAAAATAAATATTTATTAAATTAAAAAAATAAAAAATAAAAATAAAAATAAAAAAAATATTTAAAATTAAAAATTAAATTTAAAGAAATATATTAAATTTTAATAAATTTAAAACTTTAAAATAAAAATTTAAAAAAAAAACATTAAAGTAAAAAAATGAAAACTTAATTAAAAATAAAAAATGAAAAATAAAATACAATAAAAATATTAAATTTAAAAAAATATATATTAAAAAAACAAATAAATTTTAAAAAATAAATTAAATTTAAATTATAAAAATGAAATATATATATATATATATATATATATATATATATATATATATATAAACCTAAATTAAAAATATATATATTAGGTTTTATTAAATTTAAAAAAAAAAAAAATTAATATTAAAATAACAAATTAAATTTTAAAAAGAAAAATATTAAATTTTAATAAATAAATGAGTAAACAAATAAATTTTGAAATAAAAAATAAATTTTAAATATAAAGAAAAAAAAAAACATTGTTAAAATAAAAAGTTAAAAAAATTCAAAAATCAATTAAAAATGAAAAATTGAAAAAAATAAATTAAATAAAATATATTAAATAAAAAATAAAATAAAAAACAAATTAATTTGAAAATATTAAGTTTAATTAAAAAAAATATATCTAATTTTAAATACACAATTTTAATTGAAATAAAAAAATATTAAAAATTTTATGTAATTAAAAAAATAATAATAAAAATTTAAAAAACTAAAAAAAAAATATTAAATTTAAATAAAGTAAAAAAAATACAAAATTTATTAAATTTTAAACAATTAAATGAAAACACTAAACATAAAATTTAATAATAAAAATAAATATGAAAAATTTAAAAAAGAATCAATAAAATAAAATAAAATAAAATACAAAATTTAATCAAAATTATTAACAAAATTTAGAAAAAAAAGAAATAAAAAACAAAAAAATAATAAAATTAAAAAAAATAAATAAATAAATAAAAACAAAAATATTAAAACAAATTAAATTTCAAATATAAAAATTAAATTAAAAAAAAAAATTAAATTTTTTGAATTTAAAAAAAATTATATTAAAAATTAAAATAAATTAAAAAAAAGGGAATTTTTTGATCATGGTGGCGCTGCCAATCGGACTCCTGCCCAGGTGGCGGCAGAGGCCAGCCACTGGGCGAGCGGGGAGGCTGCATGGAACCCCCCGCCCGCCCAGCGACCGGGCTCCACCGCCACCTGGGCGAGAGGCCGATTCTGGGAATCGCCCTCCCACCACGGGAGGCCGATTCCGTGGCAGGAGGGCGATTCCCAGAATCGGCCTCCCGCTGCGGGAGGGCGATTTCCAGAATCGGCCTCCCGCCGCGGGAGGGCAATTCCTGGAATCGGCCTCCCGCCTAGGTGCTGGCGAGGTCGGCCGCTGGGCGGGCTGGGGGCTGCATGCAACCTCCCCGTCTGCCAAGCGGTCGGCCTCCGTCGCCACCTGGGCGGGAGGCCGATTGGCGGCGCCATCACGATAAAAAAAAAAAAAAATTATTTTTTTTTTTAATATTTTTTTAATTTTTTTTTAAATTCAAAAATTTCAAAATTATTTTTTTTTAATTCAAAATTTTTATTTTAAATTTAATTTGTTTGAATTTTTTTGTTTTGTTTTGTTTTTTTTTTAATTTAATATTTTAGATTAATTATTTTTTAAAATTTAAAATTTATTTATTAAATTTATTAAATTTTAATTTAATTTTAATTTTTTTTAATCTTTTAGTTTATTTAGTTTTTCATTTTTAAAATTTATAAATTGTTTCATTTAAAAAAAGACAGTAAATTTATGGATATTTGTTACACCGGAGGCATTTTCTTTGCGGGCTTGGGGTGAGCAAACACTATTCACCCCAACCAATGAACACTGTTTTCCTACTGCGCATGGAACCAATTAAAATTGGACACGTGTTTGTATAATCTCCGTTCAATTGCGTCGCCAACTGCACCAGTTCCTCCTAAGCGAGTAGGGATCCACTTTCAGATATTATCTAACCCTGAATTTCCGGCCGAGGGGACCGCCATTGAAGATTTGGAGAAGCCTGACAGGGTTTTGATAGGCGGGCGGGAGATCGCCAAGGAACAGAGGGCCGTCACGGCGCTGAAGGCGGTTTATGCTCACTGGGTACCGGAGGACCGAATCATCACCATGAATCTTTGCTCCGCCGAGCTCTCGAAGCTGGCTGCGAATGCTTTCTTGGCGCAGAGGATTTCCTCTGTGAATGCCATGTATTTCGTTGGAATTTCGTTGGAATTTCGATCAAGTCTTTTGTGTGCATTGCATTGGCAATATTCATTCAGGACAAGTGTTTTGTGTCCATCAGAATAACGCTTTGATGAGCCCCTGTCCTTGTCCCTGCCCATCCCTCAATCGGCAGGAGGTTGTGGGTTCTATCCCCCACGGCTTGTCAAACATGACGAAGTCGATGCCAATCGTGATCTGTTCTTCAACACTCTCAACAAGTTCCATTTGGCTCTGGGGACCAAATTCATGTAAGTATTTCATTTGGGTTGGAAGTATTGGTGCTTCATATTTGAAAGCATGCTTGTATTTGTAATGTTGATGGTCTGTTTGGGCACGGATTTATATATGGTATTAACAGCCGCTGTTTAAATCTTCATTTGTGTGGCTGCACTGTTTCATTAAAATATTTGTAGTTCTATGAGTTTCTTTTTTATTGTTAAATGTCTTTCTTGGCCTGGTCCTTCTTTGGTTCTGTCAGCTCCTGACTCTTTTCCCCCAATATTTAATGCATTGCTGAAGTGGAGTGGTTATGAAATCAGCGGGTTTATGTGAATGAAATAAATATGCCGTCGAACTGTCCTGGGTGTTAATTTGAAACTGATCAGGGGGCTTGTTTGATTTTGCAAATGTATGTTTACTTTTTAAAGGTTTATGGTCATTAAATTAGACTTAGACAGGGGTGTTATATGCACAATGAAATGAAAAGCCTCATCAGCTTCAACCCCTTTGGGAATATTTTTTCTAGGTTTTGTGTTTTGACAACTCCTATTGGGCTTTGACTTGATAATGCTTTCAGAGGGCCTTGTTGGGTTAGTTGAATTTAAAGTAAACCTGATGTTTCTAGCATTCCAGTGTCTGAGTTGAATATGAATTCTAGATTTGGTCCAAGTGCAGGGTTGATTAATCACGATAAGAAATAAATCAAGCAACACAGATTTGTCTCTGCCAGCCCCATATTATCACTTTGGATTGTAGTCTGAACAGAAAACATAAATGATAAAATCAAGCAGGAATTGAGAGAATCTCTAGGTTGGTTATGACCCTGTTTTTGGCAGAGTAACTGGTATAATGTATCATTCTGTGTTTATGAAATGACAACTTTTAATCTCTGATAAACGAGAAAATAAGATGTGGTTGAGGGACTTGCCAGGTCTTTCTTCCATGTGATCAAAATTGGTTTCTTCATGTATTTGTCAGTAGAAATTTCGCAGGTGAGTAAAATCTTTAATTTTCCTATGTAATTTCTAGATAAATTGCCTACTTTTGGTTGATTTGGCACAGGAAAGTCAATTTCTTAAATTTATGTTATATGTGAAACTAGATAATTTGATATGGGATTGGATTGATGGATGGGCTGGTTGATTTCAGAAAAATATTATCAACATAATCATGATGTTTTATAGGATCTCAGACTGGGGATTATTCGAAATGGGGGTTTACATTTGAGAAGCTGATTGCACTGCAGGCTGGAGAGAATCATATTGCCCTACTAAGCATGACACTTGGATTCCAGGTTCAATTCCATACCTGAACGCTTAGAGGATATAAATATTGAAAGTAAGGTTTATTGCTTTTAAATGAGCAGGGACTTAAAATTTATCTATTACTGAGGCTATGAACTAATGTGAATTGATTTGTTTTGGTGAATAGAACATCGGATCTTTCTTTGATACATGGCCGACGGGAATAGATGGTCCTGTGAAATTTCCGGGACTTAGAAACGCTCCAATGGATTTGAGCTTCCAGACGTGGTCTTACTAGGTACTTACTACCAAACTAGGTTATGCTATCCATTTGTTTTCTGCCCATTTCTAACCTGCTTTTCATGAGTAGTAATCCCAGCGAGTTAGTATGGATGTGGTATATGAGAGGTACATCCCTTGTGTTGTGCTCTTTGGCTTTTGCCATTGGGATAATGTACCGAGCTGTGAACTCTTCCAGGGAAATTCAAAAATTGCACAAGAAAATTCAATTACAGATAATTCATATTTCTTGTTTAGAGAGTAGTTCCCAAACACTGGGGGCTATCTATCCATAAATTATGGCAGGTGGAGAACATGTTTCAAATCCATTTCTCATTGTTTTGCCTTGGGTCTTCTCATACATTAATGGGCACATGCACTTACCTCGATTTTTCTGTATGTTTACAAATTAAAGTGTAGATTTTTTTAGAAGGCATTTACTCTTTCAATGAACAAAGGCATGATTAGCTTGTTTTTACTCCATAATATAGTCTCTACATTTTCTCTCTCTATACATGCTCCTTGACAACAATTTTTCTTCTTTTTTATGCTTTTACAGCATTATATACCAAATTTTTTTAAAACAAAAACATGATTTTAATAATTGCTTAATCCAAATCTAAATATGCAAAACAGAGAGATCCAGAGCCATATATACTAACAGTTTAAACATGCTCTTTACTGATGTACAAAAAGCATCCCCTACATTCTTCTTCTTCTTTTAAAAACACACCAACTTATTCCTACTTGTATGGCAAGAAAAAAAAGCACAATTGGCAAGACTGCTCTTACAATGCAGATGCGACCATGTATGCTTGAAACTGAAGGTAATGAAAAGAAGGAAGATGAGTCCGAATTTGATGTTTGAGGACACATGGAAATAATCTGATTGTTTACTGCTTCTAGTGTAAGGCATACCTTTACAAATGAGATTGCAGGAACCGAGATGTAATGATATCCACTGATGAAACTAGTCCTCTTGATCCTGCAGATGCCGAACCCATCGTTCAAGGCTATTGCAGCAACACAGGACCTATCCTCGAGCCAATTTTCCATGCAAGCCTTGGTGTTGAAATAGTCATACACATCGTGAGGAGGAAAGATTCTCAAGTACAACAACTTATGAACATTTTCAGGTTATGATTTCAACAAAGAAGAGACTATATTTGATTATTGGATTTTCTTCTCTGATGCGCCATAACTTATTCCAATCTTTGCATGCAACAGGTTTCTAGGAACTCCCAATGAAGAAGTGTGGCCAGGTGTGACTAAATTGAAGGACTGTCATATCTACCTCGAATGGAAACCTTAAGATATAAGTTGTTCTGTTCCAGACTTGGAACCAAGCGGTTTAGATATGTTGTATGCAAGAGTCTTACTCTCTCCCTCAAACCTTGTTTTTCTTTGTTTCTTTGCTTTTTTGTTGGAATAGTAAACCAAAGAAATTTAAATTCAGTGATTTGCAGGAAATGCTGGTTTATGAGCCATCCAAGCGAATCTCAGCAAAGAAGGCACTAGATCATCCTTATTTTGAGGACCTGGATAAATCACAATTCTGAGCCCCTTTAAGGATTTAAGCAATTCAGGATAGTGTGTAGGTATCACAATTATTACATTGATTGGTTAATTGATTTGTGCTTTCCTGGAGGTTTTTATAAATGGCCTATTGTCTGAGAAATAATCTCTTCAAACTTGTTGGCTGGTAAATAAGTTTTTTGTTGTGTTTGCACAAGCGAACGGGCAATGTTGGTCAGACCTCAAATATTGTACTCCCCACACTAGGGAGGATTTACAGTGAGTATAAGCTTTCGATATAGCATGAAAAAAGTAATGATAGTTCTTTTTGGTGGCTGTACAATTCGAGTCCCATTTTATCTTCCCATCTCTATCTTTTCCTGGGAAACTTGTTTGAATGTATGCAAAATATGATAAATATCCAATCTACCCAATCTACGTGTGAGAATTTTATGGGTTGGAAACAAGTAATATCAAGAGGCAGTTTGCTTTGAAAGATGCTTGGGAAGATATTTCATGTGAAATTTGCAGTGTGTTAAGTAGATGATGATTGCATTTGATGATGATTGGGACTGATTTCATTGAGTATGTAAAATACAATGCTCCTTTTGAATTCCACCAGGAAACGCCCCAATTTGTCTATAGAATCCAGGTAATAGGAACATAGTTTGGAAGAGACGCTTAAATTTCCTGCAGAGCATAATGCTGATAGCCTTGACAGAGTCATACTGTGCAATTCTCTTAAAACACTGATAATAATACACAAAGCTTATCCATTGTAGGCTAGTTTTCCCGAGTTGGGTTTCTGGTGTTGTATTAATGCTTAGTGCAGGACATTCTCTGCAGTTCATGAAGCTCAGTCACTACCTATTGGCTATGCTCTTACAATAAACCAATTTATTTTTTGTGATTCGATGTGATAATCTGTTATTATGATAATGTGTTATGAATGGGTGGAGATGGATTCGGCTCCCACAACTAATTTGCAACTTTTGTTATTGAGTGAGATGTATATATACCGAGCAATGCACTACTAATTCCTTATATTGTTGGTTTGAATCTCCATTACTAAATCTTGTTGTCTGTCAATTTTGTTGATTAGCATCACTAGGAGGCAGTAAATCAGGATTCGAGCATAGAACATAGTAGTCTTTTTGTTTGGGAAGTAATCATTGGGTAGTGTATTTATTCCTCTGGTAGAAAGTTATTCTTTTTTTCTCAGATTTGAAAGTCGTTGTCCTTATAGTAATGAATAATGTGTGAGGGAGCACATTTACAGTCTAAACATGATTGTTATTTTGTTATTACTAAACCCCCACTGTCTATGGGTGAATGTGTTCTTTTTTATCATTGTGAGTGTTATTTTGTTATTATTAGAGCCCCACTGTCTATGGATGATTGTGCTCTTTTTTTAATGGATCATTTCTCCCCCAGGAGATCTTAATTTGACGGGAGACCATTGCATTGGTTGTAACATTCAAAAAAAGTGCCCAATTTACGTATGTTCTTCAAACTACGAATACTTGTGAGGATTTTATGACTTGGAAATAAGTAAATCAAGAGGCAACATAAGTTGGGACTGACGTGAAACCTGAAAATCCATGCTTTTTAGTGCTTAGAAAAAATTCCCCCGTTCCATAAAACAATTTTTATGGGCTGGTAAGATGGATCATATGAGATTATGTGTAACTAGACATTGTTTCATGTTTGTTGGTTGTTTGATGGATCATGTGATTGTTTCATCACCATGAGGGTGTTCCCCTCGTTGCAACTGCCCATCTTCATCAGTTTCCTGCAGGCCCCTTCGGATCCCATTTCCAAACTAACATTGGCCTTAGATCCTTCTCTCTCAAATGGGCATTTGCAAAAGGGTCCTGTGGCATTAAAGCTACAGACACCATACAAACCACAGGTACCAAAAACATCACATTGATTCTCCAGAGCCTGCCATGCCACTTTCCAGACTTGAAGTTTCTCAATCCATGAATACATTCTAAGGTTCCCATCAGCATCCAACCTCAAAAGTCTCAAATTCACATTTGGGTCTGTATAATATTCACTATATCTCGACCAAATGATGGTCCCCCGTCTATCAAAGAGGCCAAAAACTCCAATCCCTTGTAAAACTACTCCAATGGTGTTAGTAGATTTTGAAGAAGAAAATTGCTCTTTAGTTCTACTTTCCCAGTAAATCACTTCACTGCACCATCTCAGCACCAGATTGCCAGTCTCCGTTATATCCAATAATAATATAAAATACATTTAATTATTTAGTTGTTTTTAGTTTGATTTTTTGAAAGTTTTCTTGTGGATTTAATTTTTCTATCATATGGAAAAAATTTACTAAAATCAAGAATTTGATGAATAACCTTTACACAATCGAAGTGTAATTCAAACACCCAAAAAACACTAAAAACAATTCCATTAATTATTCTTGACCAATTATATTTTTTATACATATATACATATTTATCTAACAAAAAAACTACTCAATAATAAATAATTTAACAAGGCATGTGTTATAAGTTGATGTGGGCCCGGGAGATTTCAAATGTATCGACATATAAAAATAAATAAATAAAATAAATAAATAAAAATAAATTATGAATAAATAAATAAAATAAATAAATAGAAATAAAATAAAATAAAATTAAAATTAAAAATACAAATAAAATAAATAAATAAATAGAAATAAAATTAACTAAAGATTAAAAAAAATAAAAATAAACAAATAAACAAATAAAATTAAATAAAAATAAAATCAAATAAATTAAAATTTAATAATATTAAATTAATAATTTTTATTTTTATTAAAAATAAAATCCAATATTCCATATCATCACAAATGAACAAAATATTCATCTCCTTCAGTTATTACACATTTTACCTCTCATATACCACAAAATGATTCACATCTCCTCCTTCCGGCGTTCCCTTGCACCCCCGGTGCAATTGCTAGTTTTTTAATTATTTGCACGTGGTGTTTTTCATTTTTTTTGTTTTTTAATGATAGTTTTTTTATTTTAATTCTTTTATTTTAATTTTCTTTTTCAATTTTAATTTTTGTTTTTTTTTTTTAATTTGTTTTTTTTGTTAATTTTAAAATTTGTATTTTTTCCCCCGGATGCGGGTGAAATTGGGTGATGCAATGGCTATCAGCCTGCGGGACGACGCATGGCAAGGCCACATGGCCACCCGCAGGCTGCAGTTAAGGCACTCCAAAGCGTTTAATACCCTAGGCCGTCACCCTGTGCAGCATTTATGCCGGTGTGGAGGTTGAGGTTGCAAGCATTGCATAATGCCACTCTTTTGTTCTTCGTTTCCGCTCTTCATCTCTGCATCAGGGTTCTCTGCTCTGTCTCAGCCCCGTATGGTGGTCCCCATGCCGATTTGGTTCCCACCTATTGGGTTCGGCTATTCCCCAGAGGCCGAGCTTCCCAGCTCTCACACCTCCCTTGGTAGGCGTTGTCATTTGGGATGCTGTGTGGATTTTCTTCCTAGCTTTCACTTCTCGCATAGCCCATTCTGCCCTCTCCAACTCGCCACCTCGCTTGAGCACAATTCGTCCTCCCCCTCCCTGTCACCTGCTACCAATTCAATCCACTCTCTCAGGCTTCGCGTCGACATGCCCCAGCTCAGGCACCGTCTGAGATGTCGTCGGGGCAGCACCAGAGCCCGCCCCTCTAGCCGACGTCGATCCCTTTCCACCAGCACTTCGTCCTCTTCTTCTGAGAGCTTTCATGGACGGTACCCCTCTATGCGCAGTGGGCGTGGGCGTGGGCATAGACTCCCTTCCTCCCCCAGACGTGGTGCTTCTGCTTCTTTGTCGCCTCCCCCCTCATGTCCCGCTGCTTCTGCCTCTTTACTCAATCCGTCTACTGCCCATTCTCATTTTCAATGCAAAACCAATCACCCTCTAGTTATAGTGACTATCACAGTCACTTTCAAGGAAATTCCGGAGGCAATTCCTAAACCCTCCTCTCTCACGCGTCCATTTCATAGGCCGGACCCCTCTAACCTTGTGCATCCCATTCAAACCATGGACAAAGGTGCTTCTCTCAAAGCAGGCAATTGCAGCTCGAGCCTTCTTCAGGATAAAGGCAAGCAGGAAAGCGGCAGCGAAGTAGGTGCAGAAGTAGCTGAAAGATGCCCCATCCCGGATGACGATGATGGATATTGGTGCAGGATTGAAGAAGAACCCCCCTCAGAGGATTATGGTCTCTAGTGTAGGTGGCATTGTCCAAGTAATTCTGTTCAGTTCTTCTGTCTTTTTGTTGTTCTGGGATGTAATATTTTTTTGGTATGCTATAGCTGGTTTCCTCCATCGAGGCAGCTCACAAACGTTGCTCGGGCTGGTTTGCCCTTGTGGGCAGCCCAATTTTTGTTATTCTGCTGAACTTATGAAGCCTCTGATGGCTTGCATCATGGAGGCCATGGACTAGATGTACCATATGTTTCATTAATATATTTTTTCTTATTATTATTATTATTTTTAATTTAAATTTTTAAATTTAATTTTTTCCTTTTTGTATTTTTTTTTTTTAATCTAAATTTTAATTTTGTAATTTAAATTATTTTTAAATTTTCTATTTTAATTTTTTTTTTTTATTATATGGTTTTTTTTAATAACTTAGAAAAAAATGTTTTTGATGTTTTTTTTTTAAATTTTTTTGGTTAATTTTTGTTTTTTTCTTTAAATTATGTGTTTTTTTTTTCAAATTTTGTCATTTCTTTTGATATAATTTTTGAATATTTTTGTTTTATTTATTTATTTTTGTTTAAATTTTTTATTTTTACGAGTTAATTTTTTTTTTTTTTTACATTTTTATTGGTTTTTTATATTGTTTTTATATATATATATATATATATATATATATATATATATATATTTTATCTAAGTTTTGGGTTTTATTACCAACATGAAAATCACCACTCAAAAAAAAAAAGTTTGATGCTGCATCAATACGTTTCAAAATTAGCATGAAAATCACCGCTCTAAAAAAAAAAAAAAGTTGATGCTGCATCAATACGTTTCAAAATTAGCATGAAATCACTAACATTTTAAAACAAATATTCATACTTCATAAATAAAGATATTAGAGTGTCAAAAATGTGCACAAAAAAAAGGGGTGATTCTGCATCACCACTTTTCAAAATCGGGTGCCTTTTATGCTACCAAAAAAAAGTAAGTAACAGTGCAGTTACCTATTTCATCGGTAACAGTGTTTATTCTCTGTGTTGAAAGAGGGAGCACATTCCTCTATATTGTTTATTTAATTTTCCAACATGGTATCAAAGCAGGTCTAGGGTCTTAGTGAAAGAAGCGTGAGCTCGCTCCCTTTACTGAAGAAGCTGTAAGATTGTTTTTAGAAGCAGAAGTCTCCAGCAGTGAGAAAGATTTTACAACTGTAAGAAAATTTTTGTTTACATAGTCGAGATGGCAGCAACAGGCACAAGTCTGAAAAATCCACAATTACCACAGTTCAATGGTAAAAATTATTATTATTGGCCCATTACAATGAGGGCCATGTTTCCTTCACAAGATATTTGGGAGCTGGTGGAAAATTGTTTTCCAGAATCAGTAGATGCAACAACACTTAATGCTTTGACAACAGCAAAAAGAGACTTGTTGAAATATAATAGGAATAAGGACTCCAAAGGCCTCTTCTATATCTTCCAAGCATTACATGAGAGTATTTTCCAAAGAGTTGCATTAGCAAAGAAGTCCAAGGAGGCATCGGATATCCTCAAGACAACCTATCAAGGCATGGAGAAAGTGAAGACATCAAAACTACAAATGCTGAGGAGAGATTTCGAAACTCCCTATATGAAAAATTCTGATAACATAGATTCGTTATTCACACATGTGATTGGGTTGGTTACCCAAATCAGGTCTCATGGAGAGACACTTGAGGAAATGAGAATAGTGGAGAAATCCTCAGAAGTATACCATCAAGATTTGATGCCATAGTAATGGCCATAGAAGAGACAAAGGATCTCTCACAACTTTCAATAGATGAGTTTCATGCATCACTAATGTCTCATGAACATAGATTGAACAGAGCAATGAACTCCTCATTGGAGCATGCATTCAAGACACAAATGTCTTTTGGTCGAGGTAGGGGTCGAGGAAGATCAAACGATCGAGGAAGAGGAAGAAGCGCACACAGAGGTGGAAGAAGCAGCCCTGCAAGCACAAGTGGAATGGGAAGAAACCAAAACTAAAGCGAAGGCTCAAGCCAAAATAAAAAACAAGGATGGAGGTATGATAAATCTCAAGTCCAATGTCATTATTGTAAAAATTAGGGGAATTATGCCAATTAATGTAGAAAGAAGAAAAATGACATAGGTAATAGACCTACTGTAAATTTTAGATAAGAAAATCAGAACCATGGAAATGTTCTTTTAACTTGTAATGTAGCACAAGAAAAACAAGAAAATATATGGTTTTTAGATTTAGGTTGTAGTAACTATATGAATGGAAACAGAGCAATGTTTTCCAATCTAGATGAGAATGTAAAATTTGAATTAACAACGGGGACTCATAGCAATGTCTCTGTCATGGGGAAAGGAAGAGTAAAAATACTTACAACAAAGGGAGAGAAGAAGCTTGTGCCCGATATCTATTATGTATATGGCCTTAAATTTAACCTTCTAAGCATTGGACATCTCGTGAATAAGGGCTATAATGTGTTTTTTAAGAATGATGTGCGTACTATCATGGATATACCTCCAATTAAACAGATCATTGCAAAATTTCATATGACAAGTAATAGGATGTTTCTTCTCAAGATCAAAATAGACTTGAAAGAAGGAGGTGTTGTAGTAGCAGTCACACAAGAAATATTTCAAGAAAAAGTGAAAGATGAGAACTGGTTATGGAATTTGAGATTTTGACATCTCAATTTCGGATGTTTGAATTTTCTGCATAGAAAATGGATGGTAAAGGGATTACGACTCATAGAGAAACCAGATAGCCTATGTGAAGGTTTCATATTGGGAAAACAACATAGAGTATCATTTCTAGTAGCAAAGAGTATAATGGAAAAGGCACCCTTAGAGATTGTCCACTCAGATTTATGTGGACCAATGCAAATGCCATCATTAGCTGCCAGTCATTATGTTTTGAAATTTATAAATGATTACACAAGGAAGACATGGGTGTATTTTCTAAAACATAAAAGTGAAGTGTTTGAAAAGTTCTACCACTTCAAATCTCTTGTTGAGAAGCAAAACGGACACTACATAAAAGTGTTGAGAACTAGCAAAGGTGGAAAATATATCTCCAAAGACTTCCTACATTTCTGCAGGGAGCATGGAATACACAAGAAATTTACCACAAGGTATATACTCTAACAAAATGGTGTAGCAAAAAGAAAGAATAGAACCATCATGGACATGGTAAAAAGTATGTTGAAGGAAAATCATTTGCCAAATGAGTATTGGGCAGAAGTTGTCAATTGTGCAACTTATATTTTAAATAGATGTCCAACCAAAGTTGCTACGAATAGAGTTCTATAAGAAGCATGGAGTGGAACAAAACAATTTTTCACTCATATGAGAGTGTTTGGATGTGTGGAATATTCACATGTCCCAGATCAGTTAAGGAAGAAGTTGGACAGCAAGGGGGAGAAGTGTATATTTGTTGGATACAGTGATGAATACAAGGCCTACAAGCTTTATAATCCATGAACCAAGAAGGTAATAATCAACAAGGATGTTCAATTCTTTCAAGAAAAAGCTTTGGATGGAACTTTAGAGAAGACTGTAAATGTGAAGACATGTATTCACATGAAGACAATGAAGAATTGATTGCAGAAAATAATTCCTCAATGGTGGCTCCTCCTCCACCTACACAAGCTCAACAAAACACACCGCAAGAAAGCAATAGAGTAGCAGTGAAAAATCAAGAAAATGCTTCTCTAAGCACACCACAGGGATCAGCAACTCCCTCGAGTTCAAGTGGAACTCCAAGCACATCTTTAGCAAATACAAGAAGACCAAGATTCAGAAATTTCACTGAAATTAATGAGCAAGAAGAAGTAAATAATAATGCTAGTCTAAATTTTTTATTTGCTTTGTTTTGTCATGTTGATTACACAATCCATTTCGAAGATGTAGTTAAAGAAGAAAAATGGATTTAAGCAATGAATGAAGAGATTGAAGCAATAGAAAATAATTATACATGGGATTTAGTGGACCTCTCACAAGGTAAAGAAGTCATTGGAGTGAAATGGGTATATGAGACTAAGAGCAATATTGAAGGCCCGAAACAAGACTTGTTATCAAAGGCTACAAGCAGCAGCAAGGAAGAGACTATGAAAAAACCTTTGCACCAGTTGCAAGGATGGAGACAGTGAGGACGGTGTTTTCCATAGTAGCACAACAAAAGTGGAAATTTTATCAAATGGATGTGAAGTTAGCATTCTTGAATGGAGTGTTGAAAGATGAGGTATATGTTGAACAAACTCTTAGCTATGAGATAGAAGGTCAAGAACATAAAGTATGTAAGTTAAAGAAAGCTCTTTATGGGTTGAAGCAAGCACCAAAAGCATGTTACAACAAGATTGATGCTTACCTGATGGATAATGGGTTTGACAAGTGTGATGGTAAACCCACACTCTACATTAAGGAAAATGACGGTAAAATCCTCATTGTTGTTTTATATGTATATGATTTAATTTTTACAGGCAATGATGTTTCTCTCATTTTTTATTCTAAACCAGTCATGAAAAGTGAATTTGAAAAGATTGACTTCAGTTTATTGAAATACTTTTTGGGCATAGAAGTAAATTAAAATTAAAATGGAATTTTTATTTCCCAATAAAAATAGGTTGCAGAAGTTTTAAAGAGGTTGAATATGCATAACAGCAAAGTAGCAACAACTCCAATTTTCATGGGGTTGAAGCTAAGCAAAGAATATTGTAGCAAGAATGTCGATCCGACATTGTACAAGAGAATAGTTGGAATTCTAATGTATTTCACTGAAACTAGGCCTAATATTACGTATGCAATGAGTTTAATATCTAGATTCATGGAGACACCAAAGGAGACACATTGGCAAGCAGCCAAGAGAATTTTAAGGTATGTGAACGGAACGAAGGAGTATGGTGTTCTATACTCCTCAACTAATAATTTTAAGCTGATTGGTTACACTGACAGTGATTGGAATGGAAGTGTAGATGACAGAAAGAGCGCATCTGGGTATGTATTTCATTTGGGACAGAGAGAAATTTCATGGGCTTTGAAGAAGTAGTCCATAGTTTCATTATCAATAGCAGAAGCTGAATATGTAGCAGCAACAACAACATGCCAAGTTGTTTGGATGAGAAGGATGTTGAGAGATTTATGTCATGAGAAAGACAAATGAACCACAATTTATTGTGATAATAACTCAGCAATTTCATTGTCAAAGAATTCTGTTTTCCACAAAGGAACAAAGCATACTGATGCAAAGTATTATTTTATAAGGGAATTGGTTAAAAATGGTGAAATTATTTTGTAGCATTATAGCTCAGAGGAACAATTTTCTCATATCCTCGCAAAGCCATTGGGACAAAGAAGTTTTTATTATTATTATCTTAGACAGTGTCTAGGAATTATCAATGGCAATAGCTATGATTAAGGGGGAGTGGCAGAAATAACTCCCAACCACAACCATGAATAAGGAGTGACAGCAGCCCGCGCTTTATTAAATTTTTTATTGCAGGAAGGATAAGCACAGATCAAAGAGCCGAAGGCATTTCACACAATATTCAAGAAAAAAAGAGCAAAGCCCATACTCTGTGTTAATTCTTACTTAGCCGTATTCACCTACCTTTCTTTCCCGCAGCATCGCAGCTCGCAACTTTTATGTTTTACTAGTTAAGCCCTTGGGCAAAGTTATTTCATTGTTGATGTGATATCGGCGGGACCCACCACTAAACCATACCACATTGCAATTTGCCACAAACCTTTATTATTCCGTCTTTCCTTACCTTTCTCCCTTACCGCATTTCTCAACGTTTAAGTGCCCGCAGCCTTCACTTCACAACCCTTAAGTTTTAACTTCATAACCCGCACCAAAACTTATTTCTCAGCCAATGCAATATCGACGGGACCCACAAACCTCATCGCACTTCGCCAAATTTCCCACTTACCTTTTATGTCGCCCGCACTTCACACATTTTAAGTTTTAACTTTTAAAGCTGCCCGCAGTGCGCACTTCCCAAGAATTCTTATATAAGTTTTAATCCACCCACAAGTTATTTGCGATGCTATGAACCCGCAAATTGCACATCGCAAGATCAGAAGGATAACACAAAAAGGTGCTCGCAAGTTAAATTTTTTTGGATGCGATGAGATATGTTCCATGTCACATTCGCATATCGCAAGTTTTAAAGTTTTCCCGTGCTCGCACATGTTACAAGTTAAGATCGTCGGTATGCGATTTGTAATAGAGCGCTAGATGCGATGTGGACTTAAAGCCTAAACATATAATATTTGAAGTTCACACTTTTGTGTGTTGAACTTTGTTTTTGTGTAGAAACAACAAAAAGGAGTGGAAAGACAATTTTTTTATTGAACGCCCATTCCCGCATTGAATTTTTTTCAATGCTCAAGCTTCAGCGATTTTATATAAACTTAATGTAATTTACATATGTTTTAGAGAGTGAAATAAATTGAATTTAGAGAAGAGTTGAATAAATTCAAAGAGAATTCCTCTCCTATGTTTATCACTATCTGTCTGTGTGTGAATGTTATTTTTCACATTATTATAGAATTATTTGTGTTGAAAGGGGGAACGCATTTCTCTGTATGGTTTATTTGATTTTCCAACACGGCCGAACTTGTGCTTAGAGATTGCATAAAGAAACTAGGGTATTCAAACTTCAGCATGAAAATTTAACTTACCTAAGGAATATGTAACAGCATAGTAAGGTTGGGTCGAGGGCGTCTTGTTATCCGCAACGCATGCCTGTAAATAATATATGAACCATTAGTCGTATATTTTCTATACAATCTCATTGTAAGAATTTATAGAAATTTATGAAAGAAAAATAAAAAATAAAATATTCCCTTAACTGTGAATGGAGGGCCATGCACTGTGATGAGTTAAAGTGTGCTCATATGGATTCCCCTTTAGAACATGACGTGCCTACACTATCCACCGAGGGTGAGAGAGGTGGTGCCTGTAAGAGAAGGAATAGCCTAAGTTAAATTCTTATTTAAGGGTACACTTCATACAAAATTAGAAGGAAAACTTATAATAACCGTAAGATTCCAGGACTCTGCATACCTGTTAACTCAAAAATTCTCGAAGATGATAAATTTCCCGTTAGTGGAAGAAAGAGTCATTATATTCATAGAAAATAGTGGGAAACTCGAATAGTAACCACAAAAAATTCTACACCAACATTTAAAACAGGCTTCCATGCCCGACTAGTGACCACACAAATGTGACCCGGGAAAGACATTGAGATAGGGATTTAGAAAAATAAGAATGATTTATAGAGGAAAACCATAACAGAATGGAATTTAAGGTAATCAAATAGGATAGAACAAACATACTTGAAGGAACACCAAAACGAATCGCCTGAGATGGATATATGCAGAGTTCTTAGACTTGCATGGCTTCTATACACCTACATATAACCAAATTTCGAATAGAAACTCAGAGCGATGTGGCAATGCCATCCAATAAAGAAAGGATAGAAAAATAGCAAAGTATAAAAATGATTAGGGTTCAAGGAAACATGGGATACGTTGTTAGAGAAAAAAATTCAATTGTTCATGTGCAATACCTAATTTTCACCATCCAAAGGCTACTGCATGTTGAAATATTAAAGTCCCTACTAGCCTTTGAGCAGGAAGAAAAAGAGTACAGAGGCAGCGCAACAGATTTTGCGTGTACAGCAACACGCAGTCAAAGAAGAATGGGAGAATTGTAAGTAAGAAATTAATAGTTGATGGGCCGCAGCCACGAATTGCAGAGGAGAAGTAAATTGGTGATGGGCGTAGCCGTTTCTGTAGCAGGACTAATATTTTTTTTTCCTTTCGTAGTTCTTGTCTACGGAGAAACATAGTTAATTAAAATAGTCATTTCGGGCGTTTAAAGCCCTCAACAACCAAAATGGGGAAAAATAGTTTAAAACAGCCGAAGTCCTTCAATCTTTGAAAAGGCGGGACAAGTGGTCCCCACCATTTAAGCGGCAATCAGAATCGCAAGTTAAATTTGCAGTGTCTTGTTGATATGAAGATTTGCGATGCGATGCGATCACAATCGCAGCAGAAGTATTAATAAGTGTCTTGTTGATATGGAAGATTGCGATGCGATCCAATCGCAATCGCAACATCACATGTATTATTTGCAATCGCCCTCCACCACAGCCGAGGCCCATGGGTGCACAAGACCACGCGGCATTATATAATATGATCGCAAGTCTTGAATCGCAAAGGTTCAATCGGCGGATTTTTGTTGTGTGCCCCGATCACATTACCAAAGGGCGGACCTGATGGTCTTATGCGACGGAGTTTGTTCGTTCCATCGCGTCCGCTTTTGAATCGCAATCGGAACTTCTTAAACACAAGGCCCGATCGCACATATTAGAAGTCCGGACCCGATGCCATTTGTTAGGGCGGACTTAATTGTTGGATCGCATCCTCTTTCCAATCGCGATCGGAGTTTTTTAGTTGGTTGCATTTTTTTGTTATGACACGGACCCGATGGGATTTATACAACAGATTTAAACTTTGTTCCATCGCATCCGTTTGCCAATCGGTGATCAGAATTTTTGTTTGGTGTGTTTGTTTTTTTAAAGCGCGGACCCGATTGTTATATATATTGCATTTAAATGTTTGATCGCGGTTCAAAGCGCATTATAGTGGGGCCCGATAGTCTTTTAAATAAACTTGTTTAAAGTTTTATATAGTTTTTATGTAACGTTTTAATATATGCGTGGCATATAAAAGAAAAGGCTCGCGAGCCTGTAGCGTAGTATTGTTTTTTTAAATTCTACACAGCAGCGCGGAAATGAAATACACAACAGTGCTGGTTTACAGAGACAGAGTATTGTTTTGAGAGAACAGAGAATGTTTTTGGGCACTGCGCCTGAAGCAGTCACTATTTCTGATATCCCTCTGTGTTGAGGAAGATCTTGTAACAGTTTTTGAAAGTAATAGAAGTTTGTTTTTCAGTGTGAAACTATGTCTCCTGTCAAAAGATTTTAAATTTCTCTGTGTTGTTGAGGAGAGGAGTTTACTCTCTCCATTTCTATTGTTCTGAAATTTTCAATATTCCAACACTGCATAACCATCGAAGAATTGATATGGCAATCACATGGCTTCCGTGTGACAACTATGGATGTAACGATAGCTGGTTGGATGGTTAAACTTCCAAGGGGGTACCAAGGAAGGTATAAATGTTGCACATCCTTAATAAATAGAGTGGGTAGAGTCACCAGTGAAGGTGGCGTAGGAGTAATAAGGAATTCATATTTCATGGTACATAGAATATAAATCTCGAGGTGTAACGTAATATTCGGCATTATAATCCCATAATCTACACATCGGCTTACCGATTTGAATTTGTAAACGGGTGTACAACCTTCGTTGATACAAGCCATATCACAAGTAAGTACACCCATATGACGGAATTTTTATACTTATATTCATAAGATTAAGGGGATTGATACTCAAGCTATGCATACGTTTTTCCATTCCAATGACGGGAACTATGGAATATTAAACATCACATCTACGAAGGGTAAATTACTATGAAGGCATTTGTTTACGTACAAGAGTTGTAGTGCTGGTGTTAAATAAGATAATTTATTAATACTTCAACCAACATCATTAACTCAAGACAACATTATACTCATTTAGATAGATGTATAAGTATGAAAATGGACATTGGAATGGGAACTCACTAATAACTAGTATTAATACATGTATAGTGGGAAAGAAACACTCCGTGTGGAGAAATTTAGATTGCCAATGTCATGTTGGTAGGTAAAAGTTTTTATAATACAAATGAATATAATTATAAATAATGTCATCATTTCTTTCTCCAAATATATTTATATCCATCGATGAAAGTGCAACGCGGTTTAACACTCTCAATTACCATCTCGTAGATCTTACCAAAACAAGGAAATAACATTTCATTGTATAAAGGGCTTATCAATGAAGTATTAGGGGCATGTGTTAGGAACTATGTTATATTATCTCATGTTGGATTGGTGGAATACATTTATAAGGAAAATTGATTTACAATAGATTAAGATATAGCTAATAGATTAGTATATAGCTATTGTGTCCTTTTTACTATATATTTAAGGGAAGAAAAATAAATAATAAATAAATGAGTGGAAAATCAAGAGCCCTAGGTTCAACACTCAAATTTCATGGGCTTAAACATTGGCCCATGAAACATTGAGTGTGATTATAGGTCATAGGAACGAGACCTTTTTAGTATTCTTTAAATTTAACAAAAATAATGGTTGGTTCACTGTAGGGGAAAGACTTAAGGTTTGATTGTGAAGCAATATAAGCCCAGTAAGCTAGGTTCATGGAATGTTGCTTTCCATAATTGTCTCGTAACGCCACTTGCTATGAAACAAGTGGAAAGAGTAATTTATATTACAATAGTTGCACTAAATATAAGTATTTGGTATGGATAGTTACATAAGAAAAATGTTTACATCCGGATGTGAAAATATTATTTGTGATAAAAAAAAATAGCACACCATAGATGTCACTCAAATCTGCGATATGATATCTGCACAACCCACTGAATAGTAAAGTAAATATAGGAGGATTGGGTGCACATAGAAGTGAAAGGAAAGGTTAGATATTAATGGTTCTCAATTGTTTAAACATATTTGGTGAAGACTTGAATTACTTAACTTACCAAAAGGTAGGATACTACAACTTAGAGGATCTTAACTGATTAAGTGAAGGTCACCTACGGCAGTTTCCATTGCAGTAGAGAACTCAACTTTAAGTTAGAGAAGACACACATGGGGAAATGCATATAGTATCTAAACAATTTGATCTTCCTTAATAGTTTGGAGATAATGCTTTGAAAAGAAAATATACTATTTTTAATTGGGAAAACCATGATAGGTTGGATATAGAATAAGTTCTTGTACTTTAACAAGCTGTCGGTAATAGAGTAGAATACTCGTGCTATTGTAAGATGTCACTAGTGTGGTGTGTTGACTACCGTGGAAACAAAACGAACGTGATTTTTTTTTCCAAATTCTAAAATTCTAGAAGTTATGGAATAACTTTAAGTGTTATCCATCGTCACATTTAAAGCAAAAAATAGGAATCATAAGATCCAATGGTGTGCATATGCAAAGAAATATCCTAGATTAATTCTTAGGTTACTATCATTTTCCAAAAGCAGAAGTATTCAAATAAATAATTACATTAATGGTACGTTAGGGGAAGGGGTGAAATGCTTGTGATTACAAGGAAGAAAACTGAAAAATATAAGTTTTAGTGACAAATGGGACTGAGAGAGAATGTCGCTGGGATATACTGATAACAAACATGAAAAAAAATCCTACTTGGAAGAAAAAAAGGATTGTTAACCTTCATACATTTTGAAAGATAAAATAAGAGTCACACGACAAGCTATTTTTAGTAGTTTATGAGGAAGTATAATTGACAAAGGATTCTAAAGATATAAATACTGGAGGTGCCAAATTAGTAGTTAACTTCAAAAGACTGCTGTAAAATTATGGACGAGTTATTTAATTTTTAAATAGGAAGATTTAGGAATCTCACCCCAACAATCCTATTTTTGAAATATCCTTATAAAGAAAGGAAAACAAAAAATTGTTGGAAATGTTTTATGGGAAAATAAGCCAATATAAAGAGGAATCCGTGAGGAACACGCTGAAAATTTCCACTAGTTATTAAGATAATCTGTAGAAAATATTTTTCTGAATGGCTCTAAAATACATCTAAAAGAAGAACTAAATAGAGAATGAGAAGCAACGTTGCTACAAATTCATTGCCAAATTGAGTGTACCAAAATATCTCAACAACGTAGCTCATGTAACCAGTAGCAAAAATAAGCAAATAAGTGTAGTCGAATAGGGGAAGGTTGTCTCAAGGATGTATACTTGAAGATCAATTAATAAGGGAGATATATGTAAAGAAAAGGTAGAACATTACCGAAAGTTGGGGTTAATGGATAAAGTGAAAAAAAAAAAGTTAAGTACATAGGCAAAGTGCGGACTATCATGTTGAGAAAGAGCCGAGGGAAAAAAAAAGAAAAAAAAAACGCGACGGCATTAGAAGTGAATGCGGAAATGATGAATAACACATAATCCTTGATTAGAAATAAATACAGAAAAAGGGACTAGAAACTAAAATCAGGGCGGAGAACATGATGTTTCCTAGGCAATGTTGACCAGACTTTAACAATAGTGGGAAAAAATCTTAGAGCGGGCATCAATTTTCATAAATAAGAGATCTATTCCAATTTTTTTTTTTAATTATTTGGTAGATTGTAATGATATTACGAGAAAAAATAGAAATCCTAATAAGAATTAGGACAACAGTTTAGAAAACTTAAAATGGACAATTCTAAATGGTATAAGCAAAATTATACAACTGAAGGTAGTGTGTGCAAAGTTAAAGAGTGTTATAGGTTTAATTCACCTGTTTCTTCAATCATGAAATTTAAGTTTAGGAACGAATATGAAAATAAAAGGGCAGAACCATCAGAATGGATTTTAAAAAGTCCACCTTAAAACGGCACTGGAAAACAAATACATACGTATAATCAGGCAAGTGGCTAAGATAGTAGGTTTTTTACCTTGAAGTATGTATAACAAATATAGGTTTGGTACAATAATATCCGGAAGGAAGGATGACAATTCTGTATTTTGATTGTTGCATTCCATAATGATCACATTATTTGATACAAGTAGGAATAAATGTATGTAAAAGTGATATATGGAGTGTTGTAATGTGATAATATCTTACTGACCTTGTTTACATTCATATGTATATTGCGTTGAGTGCATGTGAAAATTCTGAACCACATAGTCAGCATGTATACAAACTTGCTAGAAAAGAAGCACGGAGTAGATGCATGAGCACTTGTGCTTCAGTGGTAAGTTGTCACGGCACATGAAATGAAGTGAAAACACTCGATACTGAATTGATGATTGTAAGAGTGAAAGATAGGCATATTCCTTACGATCTTAAGAAAATATATAATCTCTCCAACAATACAACGGGCTTAGCAAAATACTAAAATTGCACAGAGCCAATAGAAAAGTCGGCAGACAAAAGAGAACAAAGAGAGAATTCAAACCAAGGAGAAGTACTTTGAGAATGGGCATTTGTCCAAAGTTGACACCACAATATTGGGGGTTGTTCAAACTTCTGTGCAGATTTGAAACCATAGTTTATCAATTAGTGTTTCCCAGTCATATTAAAATTCGTAATGTTTTTCCCAATCATATTAAATTTCATAATGTTTTTCATGTATGTAGAGTCGAAAAATGCCTTATAGCAGAACTATTTTGTATCTTAGATCAGAAAGAAATCTGGCTCTAGAATTGAGTCATCCCTCATTCCTCCCGAAGAAATTACATGGGAGAAAGAAGTTGAAATGAAGAATAATTATCCAAGAAAGTTTTAAGAAGAAGAAAATGAAAAACAAACATGAGCGGTGTCAATAAAAGGAGGAGAACGTAATATCACTCCGTTGCTATAATATTATTTCTAGTTAGAATGAGTTAAGTTAGAAAGAATGATTGAAAATTCATGAAGAATATTAGAATAATTATGTAAATGAATATTTATAATAAATAAATAAATGGACTGTATGTGTTTGGCAAAGAGACACTTAGAAATGAGATTATTTCCAATGAATAAAACGCAAAAGAATAACATCTAATGGGTAAAAGAGATTGGATAATTCTTTCATGATAAAAATTTTGTTGGAATATCTAATTCCTACTTGTCTTTAGTTAGAGTTTGTTCCTATTTGATAGGTTAGTTCCTAGTTTGGTGTGAGGTTGAGATATTCTCTCAATCAAATTATTGTGCGTCTAAGATAGCTTTTCTATCTTGAGACAATTCTCATGTATATATGTAACTTGATTTGATTAATGAAAGATAGAGCTTGTAAGCTCAGTTTCTAAGTTGGTATCGAAACCCGTTTGGGCTTGAGCCTAACCTTGGCCCCTCCTGGGCCGAGGGAAATAAAGAGTTCGATTAGTATTTTGTGTGTTTTCCATCCTATGTTGTTGTTGCGTTACTGCAGATCAAAGCATGCCTATTGACGCTCGTTGGACGCTGTCATCTGAAGTTGCGTGAGTCTGTTTGTGCGTGGATAGGAGCTCTGGCATGAGCTCAACAGATGCGTATTAAAAAAAGTGTGTGAGTATGCACTTGTGTCTGCGTGGACTAGAACACTGCAGCATGGATTGGTGAAGATTGACGCCACCTGCCCTTTGCAAGCTGACAGATCATACATCTCCATTGCACCAGTATCGATAATCAGTCTCAGAGTATCCCTCAGCGTTCTGCTACCGAACCTCACAACAAAGCCTCAATTTGCATCTATAGTGTTTGAAAGAGAAGATCTGAGCTTTGGAGATCAGATATAGAGTCACCACTGGAAAAATTTACCTGTGCAGTATGTCATGTCAAGGATCAGGCACACCGATCTTTTCTCGTAGAAGTGGAAGTGAATTGACCTCCAAACAAATCACATGGAATATTTAGATGCTAGTTGTGGATGGATCTGCTTTGAAGATGGATCGATCTAAGGACGGAGGAGCTGCGTGAGGAGGAACAAGCGTGCAGAAGGCTGTGGATTTCCTGCAAGAGTGGATTACGTGTCGGTGGTGAACCTCACATGAGAGATAAGCAGGTCCGATCATCGATTTTAAAGATTCCCACTCAGCTCGCATCAGAAAACCCCACGATTCTTCTGAGTTCTGTTTGAAAACTGCGTAGGTAACAATGGCTTCAACAACTGCAGCTACTGCAGTGCTCGGCTGAATTGCCTCGACACCAAATCTACAAGTCGTGTCATCGTCGTCCACCTCTTCTCCTGTAGCCATGGTCAAACGTGTCCACTTATTCTCTCGTAGCCCGCGTCGCCATTGATCCAGATCGTGGTCCGTCTCTCCTCCCCGCCGGCTCAGTTCCATTGCTTGTTGCCATCAAGATTTGAAGGTTGTGGCCTCAACCAGCTGTACGCAATGAGATATGGGACAGTTCCAGTTGTTCATTGCACTGGACGTCTCGAGGATACTGTTGTGGAATTTGACTTGTGTTTGCTAATGAAGGTGAAGGTGTTGGCACAACATGGAGACTTTCTCCATTAACTTAATAAAGGAAGCTATGACGTTGAGGATAGTTGTCGAGACATATTTGCATTGGTAAGGCCGATATGGGCATTGGTTCAGAGTTCCATTCGACAAGAAGTAGGAGGAATGTGCATGTTGAGAATTTTTTTTTTTTGGTACAAAGTGTTTTGCTGTCAGTGAAGGAAAGACGCTGTGAAGGTTTATTTTGCGGTGATCTGCCCAGCAGACCTTGAAATTAGAAATCAGCAAAAAATAGAGTTCTTTAGAGCCATGAATGAATTTGTTTGTTGTGGAGCCATTGATCGCGTTGCGATAGTTGTGTGATTATATTGGATCGATGAAAGTTGTAACAGTTGTGGGACAGTTGTGGGTGTGGATGAAATCCCCTTGAAGGATCAGCAGGAGCGAGACGAGGAAGATGACAGTCTTCAAAGGTGGAAGGTGAAAATGCTTGGGTGTGTTGAATGAAGATAACATGGAACCAGATGTTACGCTACTCTCTCTCGGAATCATGTCTAAAGGAAAACAAAATTTACAGTTGCATTATTATTTGCCATTGTTTAAATTTTACTCTTTATAAATTGTCATGTCATTAATGTAAATCTGGTTGAAATAATTGATTTATTTATTTTGACATTTAGTTTGGCCAACTATTGTCATGAGTTTGAGTCTTTTGTTGGAATTGGCCATTCCAACAATAGACAAATTGATTTGCTACCAGATATGATAAAGACATGACGATGAAATGGCATCTAAGGATAGTGGTTGGAGCTACATCAGAGATTGGAGGATGATCGAGTTGGTGTGTGTCGGGTGTGATGGAAACATATCTGCATGTTCAAGTGTGAGAAGATCAGCCTGGCAGTAGTTCTTCTTTGTTGCAACCTAATAACCAATGTAAGAAGGCATGTTTGGAAGTCAATTGTGTTGGCACCAGATGTCCATCGACGATGATGGAGAGCTAAATATGGTGCAATGAGCATGGATGTTTATAGTGTTAGTTACGTTACTGTGGTGATGTTACTGCAGATCTGACCTGTGTGTCGTTGCATGCTCTAGAGAAGAGTTGGTAAGCCTTAATGGCTTGTGGCCCGTTTGTGGCTGGTGTGCCTTAGTGGCAAATTTGTGGCCCTGGGTGGCTGGAGAGCCTTCGTGGGGGTGATAAGCCTTTGTGGTTGGAGAGCCTTCATGGCGGTGATAAGCCTTTGTGGCTGGAGAGCCTTCGTGGTGGTGATAAGTCTGGGTGGCTAGAGAGCCTTCATGGCAGTGATAAGCCTTTGTTGTTGTGATAAGCCTTCGTGGCTGTGTTGAGCCCTTCGTGGTTGTGTTGAGCCTTCGTGGCTGTGATAAGCCTTGGTGGCTGAGTTGAGCCTTGGCGGCTACATTGTATCTCCTCAAGGCTAGGCGCTTGAGCGGTGGAGGTGAATTACCGCTTGTCGAAATGTGAACTGGCAAGCAGGTGAAAGGGTGTTGCTCGTGCATGTTCATGAAGAAACGTGGAGCGATCAGTTGTCAGTGATATGATAAGAATCAGATCGAAGACAACGTGCAGTGTATGATCTTGGATCTGTTCACAACAACAGTGTGGGCAGTGTTCTGGTGAACTGAAATTCGGGGTAGTTTGTCCACAACAGTGAATGGCCTGGCAATGTGTTGAACGTTTGCATGCCAGTTTTTTTTTCTTCATGGATTTTGTATTATTGTCATGGTTATCGCTTGTGCTTACAGTGTCATTTGGTATTTTTTTTGTTTAGTATGGGTAAATGTGGACAAGTCTTAGAAATTTATATAAATATTGAGATTTGCGACCTCAATATGATGTCATTCTATTAGAATTCGCAACTCTAATTGATCACAGGTAAAACATGGAGACCAAGACCAGCTTGCCAAAGTAAAATGAAGATACCAAAGACTCAAAAGTGCAAAGCCAAAGTAATGGTGTGTTGTAGCATATGAATAGTGCGGTGTTTGTGGAGGTGAATGGTATGGTGAGCAGCAAAGGAGGATGGACAATCAAGTTTGTGAGAGTTTGTTTTGTGTGAGTTTCTTGGAATAGGCTTGTGACATTTATAGTCACAGTTTGTAATTAGAAGCAAATATACATGTCATTTATTGTTTGTATGTGCTGTAAGACCCAAAGAGGCATGCATACCCCTTTGTTATATGTTCCCTCTGTCAGAGAGTTTTAACACCTTGGAAGAGTGTGTCATGCGGGATGGATACACTTGGGTGGGCCGTGTTGGTTTTAGACTCAATAAGGTGAAATTTTATATCAAGGGGGAGTTAATCTAGAGGTTGGATGAACCATGTATGTGAAGGAGTTCCTAGCAGACTGGCGGTTGCAGCCGTTGAAACCCATGCATTTCGGTAGATGGTTTTTCCTTTATATGGACATCAACAAGTAGTCATTGTAGATTTTGCAGATGGATATTGAGACAAGTAGTTATTAAGGGGGAGTGTTGGAATATCTAATTCCTATTTGTCTTCAGTTAGAGTCTGTTCCTATTTTTATAGGTTAGTTCCTAGTTTGGTGTGAGATTGAGATATTCTCTCAACCAAATTATTGTGCGTCTAAGATAGCTTCTCTATATTGAAACAATACTCATGTATATATGTAACTTGATTTGATTAATGAAAGATAGAGCTTGTAAGCTCAGTTTCTAAGAATATTAGAATAATTATGTAAATGAATATTTATTAATAAATAAATAAATGGACTGTATGTGTTTGGCAATGAGATACCTAGAAATGAGATTATTTCCAATGAATAAAAAACAAAAAAAATAACATCTAATCGGTAAAAGAGACTGGATAATTCTTTCATGATAAAAACTTTAGATGAAAATATAGATGAGCTTAATGGATGGGAGAGAAAATTCAATTAAGTTACTTAGTTGGGGAAAAATGCTAAGCTTTGATAAGCATAAAGCATAGCCAGAGATAGATAAAAGATTACTTTTAAGGTAAAACCTAGGAAGGTGGTTATGGTATCAAAAAACATTGCCAAAGATAGATAGAAGAGTACTTTTAAGGTAAAGCCTAGGAAATTGGTTGTGGAGGACAAAAAAAGCGAGACGCTACTAACAAAAACATCTATTATGAAAAAAGGGGTATGAAATTCCTAGTAAAGGACTCAACATAAGTTAGGGATACCTTGTCAAGAACTTCTGAAGCTAGGAGCAATAGGGAATATTTCTAGATTGGGAGGACACAGGTGTGAAATTCCCAAGTATTTCTATTGTTGCCTTAGTTTGAATTCATTGTTGTTTTGTTATTTTACTAGAACTGATCACAGATCACATGTGAATATTGTAATCTAGAGATTGTCTATAGCTTTAAGCTATCTTTGTGGAAGAATTGAATATTCTAGAGAGACGAAAGCATTAGGGGAACAATGATTCAACGTTTTGAAGAGTTATTTTAGCTAGAAGATGAAGTTAATTGGTTAATAATTTCTTATATTGAATTTCTTAACAGGAAAAAATTTGTGGGAATGAGTAGAGTTTTATCTCTATGATGCATATGGTTTTAACATTGCATTGAATTGCTAGTCATAAAGAAGGAACAGAGTTAAAATTGATTAATTTTGACTAATGAGATTAGAGAAGGAAAATTGAAGAGGGTGAAAAGTGTTACTAGAATTGGCTAAGTACATATGTAGAACTAGCTAATAGTTATTATACCTATATTTTGTGAAAGGACCTCGAATATATATATAACTTAACGAATGCATGAAGGAATTTTAACCTTGATACATAGGTAATCCTGTGTGGGTAAATACAACCATTTATGCAGTCTAATGCTATATATTAAACCACACAGAAGATTCGTGTCTGCGGTAGGAAAAAGGATGTTATGAAAAAATTATAATTGTTATTAGATTAATCTTTTTCACAACATTCATGGCGTTTGACTAATAAATTTAGTCACTAGAAAAGGATATTCATGGTGAAGATGGGGGTATGTAATAATGTGAAATGCGACTTTTGTCCTTAAATACATTCTAGGGCTTACTTAAAATGCATATTATTTTTCGGTAATTATAAATAACTTAATAAGTAACTTTGAAACCATGAATTTAGCGTATATAGAGGGTCAGTTGAAATTATGGTTGTGTTACTACTAATTGGGACTTTGAATGTGAAGTTCATCCATATGTGGATAACCAAAAAATACAATCAGAAACCTTCAGGAAAACTAATCAGATTAGTCATAAAATAAGAAAAACAATAACTGAGATACCTATACTCCCTAATCAAAGAGTTCTATTGTTATTCTATAAAATTAAATAATTTCCAATGACTAATAGTAATCACGAAATTGGTGTTAAAATGCCAGGTGCATATAAAAAGGGAAAATCATCACGAAATGTTTGTCAAAAGGAAGAAAATATCATTTGTATTATGCTACGAATTACATATCATATTGTTCGAGTAGACAGAATTTAGAGCTACACAAGGACGTCTTCAATTGATTTAGGATGGTATTTAGATTTCCTTGTGGGAAAGTTAGTATATGGTCATTATATGTGATCATCAAGCAGATATTATAATAAAATTTGAACATAAATGCATTAGAAATAATTAATTGGATTACAATACTAAAATTTCTATTAGATAACAGAAAAGACAGAGCAGAGGTGAAAAAGCGAATATAGTAATGTTGGAAATTTTGGTATGTTCTGATGCTGCGTCAAGAACATACATAAAACAGAGAAGTAATACTGTAGAAATAAAAATTACACATAGACAGAGAGCGAAAAAAAACACATGAGAGGAATTCTTTTTTTCATTCATTCCTTCACAATAAACATATGAAAAATAAATTCCTTTAATACAAAATTTGGAGCTTGAAGATTTAATGTTGTTCGATGTAGGAATGGATGGGTAACAACCAAAACATCCTTCCTCTCTGTTCTTTTGTTTTCTACTTGAAACAACTTACAAAACAAAAAAGGCTAGACTTGAAATTTTATGGGTTTTGGGTTTGAAACAACATCGCATCCACTCCCTTATCTCAAATCGCATTTTGGTGATCTTAATTAACCGATGCATATGGGAAAACTTAAATAAAAAAATTTGCGATGTGCGATGGCACGATCGTATCGCAACTTCAAAACTTTAATTTGTGGGCGCTTATCCATTGAAATTTGCGATATGCGATTGTGATCACATCGTAACTTAAATATAATAACTTGCGGATGGTTATGTGCGCTATCCTCCTGAGCTTGCGACTTGCGATTTGTGGACGCATCGCATTGCAAATAAAATAAGATAACTTGTGAAGCACTAAAATGTAAGTCATAAGGAATGCAAAGTGAGAAGTTGCGAGCGGTAAAAGGGTAAACGGAAAAATATGCGAAATGTGATATTTATGATTTACGATGTGCGATGACGATTCCGCATCGCAACATCACAATTTTTGGTGTGGGGTTTAAAATGTAAATGTTATAATGTGCAAAGTGTGGTATGCGGGCACTTAAACGACTGGGAGTGCGAAAAGCAAAACGGTAAGGAATAAAGAAAAATGAAAAGGTTTGTGGGTGGATTGGTAATGTGGTAAGGTTGATGGGTCCCACCCATATCGCATTGGAGGAAACTTGAGTTTTGGCAAAGGCTTAAGAGGTAAAGCTTAAATCTTGCGGGCTGTGAACTACGTGTAAAAAGTAAATCAACGGTGGGAAGAGAATTAATCATAAAGTATGGCTCGGGTACTCTATTTCTTGATTTTGCGTGAAGACGCCTGCAGATTTGAAACCTAGGCTTTGTCCTTCTGTGCAACAAAAATTCAATTCAAGTGTGGGATGCTGCCAGTTTATTCATGGCGATGGTTGGGATTATTTCCAACACTCTCCCTTAATCACAACTTCCGCCATTAATCATTCTCGGACATTTTCTGAAGTAAGAAAAACTTTTCTGTCCTAATGGCTTTGTGAGGATATCTGCAAACTTTTCTTCTGACCTTCAATGTTGCAACACAATTTCACTATTGTTAAATAATTCCCTTATGAAATGGTATTTGGCATCAATATGCTTTGTTCTTTTGTAGAAAACAGAATTCTTTGACAATGCAATTGCCGAGTGGTTATCATAGAAAATTGTGGTTATTTTTTCTTGTTCATGACATAAATCCCTCAGCATCCTTCTCATCCAAAACGCTTGCCATGTTGCTGTTGTTACTGCTACATATTCAAATTCTATTGTTGATAGTGAAACTATCGGCTGCTTCTTAGAATCCCATGAAATGGCTCCCGATCCCAAAAGAAAAACATACCATGATGTTCTCTTTCTGTCATCAACACTTCTAGCCCAATCACAATTAGTGTAACCAATCAACTTAAAATCATCAGTTTTGGAGTATAAAACACCATACTCCTTTATTCCATTTACATACCTTAATATTCTCTTGGCTGCTCGTTAATGTGTCTCCTTGGGTGTCTCTATGAATTTGGATATCAAGCTTACCGCATACATTATATCACGCCTAGTCGCAGTCAAATACGGTTGACTACCAACCATGCTTTTGTACAATGTCAAATTAACATTTTTGCTGCAATATTCCTTGCTCAACTCCAACCACATGACAATTGGAGTTGATGATGGCTTGTTGTTTTTCATATTGAACCTCTTTAAAATATCTGCAACATACTTTTCTTAGGAGATAAAAATTTCCTTTTCTCTCTGCTTTACTTCTATTACCAAAAAATATCTTAACAACCCAAGTCAATCATTTCAAACTCACTTTTCATGACTGTTTTGAAATCAACAATGAGAGAAACATCACTGCCTTTAAAAATTAAATATTTTAGATACAAAACAACAATAATAATTTTATTATCATTTTCTTTGATGTAGAGTGTGGGTTCACCATCACACTTGTCGAACCCATTGTCTATCCAGTAAGCATCAATCTTGTTGTACCATTCTCGTGGTGCTTGCTTCAGCCCATAAAGATCTTTCCACAACTTATACACCTTGTGTTCTTGGCCTTCTATTTCATAGACGAGAGGTTTTTCAACATACACCTCATCTTTTAGCACTCCATTGAATAATGTTGACTTAACATCCATTTGATAAAATTTCCATTTTTATTGTGCTACTATAGACAACATTGTCCGAATTGTCTCCATCTTGCAACTAGTGCAAAGGTTTCCTCATAATCTCTTCCTTGTTGTTGCTTGTAGCCTTTAACAACTAGCATTGCTTTCTGTCTTTCTATTTTGCCTTTAATGTTACTGTTGGTCTTATAGATCCATTTCAATCCAATAACTTCCTTTCCTTATAGGATGTCCACTAACTCCCATGTGTCATTTCTTTCTATTGCTTCTATTTCTTCATTCATTACTTCAATCCATTTCTCTTCTTTGACTTCATCTTCAAAATGGATTGGGTCATCTAGACATGAAAAAATAATGTCAATAAACAATTCAAACCAACACTATTATCAACTTCTTCTTGCTCATAAATTTCACTTAAATTTTTGAATCTTGGTCTTCTTGTATTTTCTGAAGATGTGCTTGGAGTTGTGCTTGAACTCGAGGAAGTTGTTGATCCATGTGGTGTGCTTGGAGAATCACTTCCTTGGTTTCTCAATGTTGTTATATTACTTGATTGTGGTGTGCTATTTGTGCTTTTGTAGATGGAGGAGGAGCCATCGTTGAGGAGTTGCTTGCTGCAGTCCAATCCTATTTCTCTTCATGAGACATACATGTCTTCACATTCACCATCTTCTCTAAACTTCCATCCCAAGCTTCTTCTTCTATGAACTGAACATCTCTGTTGCTTATTACTTTTTTGTTGATTGATTATAAATCTTGTAAGCCTTGGATTCATCACTGTATCCAATAAATATACTTTTATCCCCTTTGTTGTTCAAATTCTTCCTTAACTAATATGGGACATGTGCATATGCCACACATCCAAACACTCTCATGTGAGTGACAAATTTCTTTGTTCCACTCCATGCTTCTTCTAGAACTCTGTTCATAACACTTTTGGTTGGACATCTATTTATGATATATGTTGCACAAGAGATAGCTTCTTCCCAATTGATTTGGCAAATTCTTTGCTTTCAACATACTTCTTGCCATGTCCATGATGGTCTTATTCTTTATTTCTGCTACACCATTTTGCCGAGGTTCATACCTTGTGGTAAATTGCTTGTGTATTCCATGCTCCCTGCAGAAATGTAAGAAGTCTTTGGAGATATATTCTCCACCTCTATCAGTGCTCAACACTTTTATGTAGTGTCCACTTTGCTTCTCAAAAAGAGCTTTGTAGTGACAGAACCGTTCAGACACTTCACTTTTTTTCTTTAAAAAATAAACCCATGTCTTCCTTGTGTAATCATCTATGAATGTCAAAATATAATGACTACCACCAACTGATGGCATTTGCATTGGCTCACATAAATCTGAGTGGACAATGTCCAAAGGTGTCTTTGCCTTTATACTCTTTCCTGCTGAAAATGATTCTCTGCGTTGTTTTCCAAAGATGCAGTGTTCACATAGGCTGTATGGTTTCTCTATGAGTGGTAATCCATTTACCATGCATTTTCTATGCAACAAATTTAAAACTTCAAAATTGAGATGTCCAAATATCAAATGTCATAACTGGTTCTCATCTTTCACTTCTTCTTGAAAGATTCTTGTGTGACAGCTTCTACAACACCTCCTTCCTTCAAGTCTGACCTCATCAGATGCACTTTTGCAATGAGTTGTCTACTTGGAGGTTTATATATGATTGTGCACACATCATTTTTTAAAAACACATTGTAGCCCTTTTGCATGAGCTTTCAAATGCTTAGAAGGTTACATTTCAAACCAAGGACATAATAGACATCTGGCATGAACTTGTTCTCTCCCTTATTTTTCAGAACATTTACTCTTACTTTTCCCATGACAGAGACTTCGCTATCAATCCCCAATATCACTTCATATTTTACACTTTCATCTAGCTAGAAAAACATTTTTATGTTTCCAGTCATATGGTTACTACACCCTGAATCTAAAAACCATACATTTTCTTGTTTTTCTTGTGCTACATTACAAGCTAACAACACACTTTCATGGTTCTACTTTTCTTTTGTAAAATTTACACTTGGTTTACTACCCATGCCATTTTTCCTCCTACATTCATTTTCATAATGACCATACCTTTTGCAATAATGACATTAGACATGAGATTTATAATACCTCTATCCTTGTGCTTGATTCTAGCTTGAGCCTTGGCTTGGATTATGATTTCTTCCCCTTCCACTTGTGTTTGCAGAGCTACTTCTTCCACCTCTGTGTGAACTTCTTCCTCTTCCTCTGTATTTTGATCTTCCTCGACCTCTACCTTGACCAAAAGACATTTGTGTCTTAAATGCATGCTCCAATGGGGAGTTTGTTCCTCTGTTCATTCTATTCTCATGAGACATCAGTGATGCATGAAGCTCATCCACTGAAAACTATGAGAGATCCTTTGTCTCTTCTATGGTCACGACTATGGCATCAAACATTGATGGTAGACTTCTTAAGAATTTCTCAATTATTATTTTTTTCTTCAAGTTTCTCTCCATGAGACCTGATTTGGGTAACCAACCCAATGACATGTGTAAAGAATGAGTCCATATTATTGGACTCTTTCATACAAAAAGTTTCAAAATCTCTTCTCAACATTTGAAATTTTGTTGTCTTCACCTTTGCCATGCCTTGATAGGATATATAGAGGGTGTTTGATGCTTCCTTAGACTTTGTTGCTGTTGCAACCCTTGAGAAAATACTTTCATGCACTGCCTGGAAAATACATAAGAGGGCTTTGGAGTCCTTCTTATTGTCTCTCAACAAATCTATTTATGCTTGTGTAAAAGAAATATATGTTGTTGCATCTGTTGGTTCTTGGAAACCATTTTCCACCAGCTCCCAAATATCTTGTGAAGCAAACAAGGCCTTCATTTTAATGGTCCAATAATCATAATTCTTCCCATTGAACTGTGGTAGAGGAGGATTAGTCAGGCTTGTGTTTGTTGCTGCCATCTTGACTATGTAAAAAAAACCTTCTCACTGTTGGAGAATCCTCTTCTAAAAAACAACGTTTTAGCTTCTTTAGTAAATATCTCGTTCTTTCACTGAGAGCATAGATCTGGTCCGATACCATGTTTGAAATTATGGTATACTCTAATTTTGCGTCAAGAAAATACACGACAGAGAAGCAATATTACGGAAAAAACAAATTACACACAGACAAACAGCGAAGAAAAACACAAGAGAGGAATTCTTTTTTTCATTCATTACTTCACAATAAATATATGAAAATACATTCATTTAATACAAAATGTGGAGCCTGAAGATTTATTGTTCAATGCATGAATAGACGGGTAACAACTAAAACGTTCTTCCGCTCTGTTTTGTTGTTTTCTACACGAAACAACGTACAAAACACAAAAATTCAGACTTGAAATTTTATGGATTTCGTCTTCAAAACCACATCACATCTGCGTTCTCATCGCAAATCACATTTTGGCAATTTTAACTTTTAACTCGCGCATACGGGAAAACTTAAAACTATGTGACTGCATTGTGCGATGGCACAATTACATCGCAACTTAAAAACTTTAACTTGTGGGCGCTTATTCGTTGATATTTGTGATATACGATTGCAATCACATCGCAACTTAAATATAATAACTTGTGGGCACTTATGCGCGTTATCCTCCTGAGCTTGCGACATGCGATTTGCGGGCGCATTGCATCGCAAATAAAATAAGATAATTTACGAAGCACTAAAAGGTAAGTCATAAGAAATGCGATGTTCGAAGTTGCGGGTAGTAAAAAGGTAAAGGGAAAAATATCCGAAGTGCGATATTTATGATTTCCGATGAGCAATGATGATGTCGCATTGCAACATTGCAAGTTTTGGTGCAGAGTTTTAAACGACAAATGTTATAATGTGCGATGTGTGGTATGTGGGCATTTAAACGGCGGAGAGTGCGAAAAGCGAAACGGTAAGGAATAAAGCAAAATGCAAAGGTTTGTGAGTGGATTGGTAATGTGATAAGGTTGATCGATACCACCGATATCGCATCGGCGGAAACTTATGTTTTAGCGAAGGCTTAAGAGGTAAAGCTTAAATCTTGCGGGATACGAACTGCGGGCAAAAGGTAAGTCAACGGCAGGAAAGATAATTAAACACAGAGTATGGATCGGGTACTCTGTTTCTTGATTTTGCGAGAAGACACCTGCCAATTTGAAACTTAGGCTTTATCCTTCCCCACAACAAAAATTAAATTTTAATGTGAATTGTTTCCAGTTTATTCATGACGATGATTGAAATTATTTCCAACAAGTAAAACAAATAAAGTGATGGATTATCTACTGAATAAAATCACATTAAACGTAGCATGATCTGGACAACGAAAGGGTAGTCCTCTAAATAAAATTATTACAACCCATATGCATATATACTCAAAGTGAAAATTGTAGCGTTTTAAATTACACGACCAAAACCACACACAAATATATAAACATAAATTTTTAGTGGCATAATGAGGAAACTTTTATAGTTCAGTGACATAGAATATTGAGTAGAAAAACGAAGTTGGCCGAGAGAAGGCCTAATTTTCATGTCGTCCCTAGGAACGTTTAGAACATAAAAGAAGAAATAAGTAGTCTCTTATATAAATTACATAATTGCTTCTTCCGAAATTTTCGGCTTTATAGTCCAAGGAATTTCTATAGAGACTGAGCCATAATAAGAACGAAATTCCGTGAGCCAAACCTTCAAAGAACGGTAGAAGTAGATTATACTTGACATAAACCTTGAAGTTGAAATCACAGCAATGACAGAAGAACCGTAGGAGTATAGGATTGTCACCGCTTAGAGATTGCATAAAGAAACCAGGGTATTCAAACTTCAATGAAAATTGAACTTCTTGGGGAATATATATTAGCATAGCAAGGTTGACTAGAAGGCGTGGTGTTATCCAAAACACAATTGCGGTGAAGGTCCACGCATTCCTGCAAACAAAATAGTCATATATTCGCTATAGAATCTCATTGCAATCCTTTGTAGAAATTTAAGGAATCTAAATAATAAATAATAAAACCTTAATTGTGAATGCAGGGTCTTCCCCTGTGAGTTAAAGAGCGCTCATCTGGATGCCCCTCCAGAACAGGACCTACCATGTACACCAAGGGTGAGAGGGCAAGGTGCCTGACAAAGGGAAGGAATAACCCAAGTTAAATCGCTATTTGAGGGCGTGCTTCATACAAAATTAGAGGAAAAACTTATAATAACCATGCGATACAAGGACTCTGCATACTTGTTTTCTG
This sequence comes from Pinus albicaulis, assembly GCA_034641835.2. Taxonomy (NCBI): domain Eukaryota; kingdom Viridiplantae; phylum Streptophyta; class Pinopsida; order Pinales; family Pinaceae; genus Pinus; species Pinus albicaulis. The sequence goes on along the minus strand of CM076575.1, from coordinate 795,415,934 downwards.
AAAATTCTTGAACATGATAAATTCCCCGTCATTGGAAGCACAATTTATGGGAAGTCATGGCAAATTGTGAAAAAATCGAATAGTAACCACAGAAAAATGCCACGCCAACTGTTAAAACAGGGTTCCATGCCGACGTAGTGACCACACAAATGTGTTATCACCCTGACAAAAGATTGATACAGGGAGTTAGAAAAACAAGAACAATTTGTCACAGGAAAACCATAACATAATGGAATTTAAGCTAATCAAAGAGGGGAGAATAAATATAAGCTAATCATTGTGCATGTAGCCTTCCACATATGCAAAAATTATGTTGTCCACTAATTCAAAATGACCATAAAGATACTCTTGACATTAAATAATTTTCATATATCATTTAAAAACCTTTTGATATTTTATGATAATTTGATAAGAATGTTACTGACACTCATTGTATAATTCTATTTTTCTTGACTGTGCAGGTAAGCGGAAATATCCAAAAGTGTATTGTGCCACTAGTTCAAGATGACCATGAAGATATTCTTGCCATTTTTCTGGATTATATGATAATTTGATAATCATGCTATTAGAACTCATTATATATTTTAAATTAGATAGTCATATTTGGTATATGTAAATATTTTTAAATTTAAGGAAGAATATATCTCCTACATATGATTTATACGAGATTTTTCTCTCTTTGTAGCATGTGATATATGCCTAATAAATAGCAATGGAAATTTTTTAATAATTTTATCTCTTTATATTTACTTAGTAATATGTGAAATATATATTCTCAAACATAGTTTGGTTAGTAACAAGATCCTAACCCAAGTGGAGATGAAAAGAACAAGTTACTAGATTGAATTGATTTTTTTGAAAGAAAAATATTATTGTTTAAGCTATAAAAACCAATAAATTAACAAGAATTTGGCTTGCATTTTTCAAATTCAATAAAGTTACTTTTTCATACTAGCATTGATATAGATATTTATTGATTCCATCCATACAAATAATAAAAGGAAAACGGACTTAGAAAACAGAACTAATAACAAGTCTATGATTTGAATATTAAAAGAGATATGTTGATTTAATATAAAATTATACATATTTCATCTATCTTACTAAAAATATTGTTTTCACAGTTTTGACTTATCATATTTTTTTCACCCGATCAATTCTGATTTGTACTCAATTGCACCAATCTCCTTGGAACTAGTATTTGGAAGTCACAAGCAGAGTCTCACTATGATTCCATGATAAATAAATAACAAGAACACACAAAATTTTTATAGATTTAGTAGATATGGGTGCACAAACTTTCATCTTTTTTATTAACTAATTTAAAAAAATTACATAAAAAAACACCAAATTTTTATAATAACAAACAACATTATAGTTATAATAATAAATAAATATATATGTGATATATCTATTTAAAAATTATAAGATCATATTTATATTCCATAACTCTTAATTCTTATAAACCAGTGACAATATATCTTTAAAATACAATTTCTTTTTATGAATCATAATTTTAATTTATAATATACACTAACAAAACAAAATTATTATTATTATTATTGTTATAAATACTTACAAACTGAACCTACAAGTTATATTCATTAATCAAATCAAGTTACATATATACATGAGGTAGAGTCTCAAGATAGAGAAGCTATCTTAGACACACAATAATTTGGTTGAGGGAATATCTCAATCTCACACTAAACTAGGAATTAACCTATAGAATAGGAACATAATCTATACATAGCAAGAATCACAACAGAAGGCAAGTAGGAATTACATATTCCAACACTCCCTCTTAATGATTACTTGTCACAATATCCATCTGCAGAATCTACAACTGGTCTTGTTTGGTAATTACACTGGCTCTGTTTGGTAATTACACTTTGTATCTTGTTCATGCTGTTGTCGATGTCCATATAAAGGAACAACCATCTACCGAAATGCATGGGTTCCAACCGCTGCAACCGCTAGTCTACTAGGAAGTCTTCACATACATGGTTCATCCAACCTCTCGATTAACTCCCCCTTGATATAAAATTTCACCTTATGGAGTCTAAAACCAATACGGCCCACCCAAGTGTATCCATCCCGCATGGCACACTCTTCCAAGGTGTTAAAACTCTCTGACAGAGGGAACATATAACAAAGGGGTATGCATGCCTCTCTGGGTCTTACAGCACGTACAAACAATAAATGAGATGTAGATTTTCTTCTAATTACAAACTGTGACTCATACTCATTGTCATGAGTATATTACAAGAAACTCACACAAAACAAACTCTCACAAACTTGATTGTCCATCCTCCTTTGAATGTTGTCGTTTCTCCTTTATATCATATTTTTAAATGTTCACATCTTGGGCATCTTTGTCTTTGTCAATTAGAACTTGAAACTCCATCCTTAACCTGTCATTTCTTAGAGTAGTCAATTCTAACAAAAAATAACTTCATATTGAGGTGACTAATCTCAATATCTATATTAATTTTAGTTCCAAAATATGTCCATCATGAAATATTTCATTTGCCCAAACATACAAAAACAATCATGCTTTCAAACAAACAATACCAAATGATAATGCAAATGTTTAACACATGGCCATGCCATTCACTGCTGTGGACAAACTGCCCCGAATTTCAGTTCACCAGAACACTTCCCACACTGTTGTTGTGAACAGATCCAAGATCATACACTACACGTTGTCTTCGATATGATCTTTATCATATCACTGACAAATGATCGCTCCATGTTGCTTCATGAACAAGCACGAGCAACACCCTTTCACCTGCTTGCTAGTTCACATTTCGACAAGCAGTAATTCACCTCCACCGCTCAGGCGCTCAGCCTTGAGGAGATACAATGTAGCCATCAAGGCTCAACTCAGCAACGAAGGCTCACCACAACCACAAAGGCTCACCACAACCACAAAGGCTCAACACAGCCACAAAGGCTCACTGCAGCCAGAAAGGCTCACCATGGCCATGAAGGCTCACCACAGCCACAAAGGCTCAACATAGCCACAAAGGCTCACCATAGCCACAAAGGCTCAACACAGCCACGAAGGCTAACCACAGCCACAAAGGCTCAACATAGCCACAAAGGCTCACTGCAACCACAAAGGCTCACCACGGCCATGAAGGCTCACCACAGCCACAAAGGGGCCACTAGCCATTAAAAGCTTACCAGATCTTCTCTAGAGCATGCAACGACACATAGGTCATATCTGCAGTAACGTTGCCAGAATAACACAACTAACACAACAAAGATCCATGCTCATTGCACCATATTCAGCTCTCCATCATCATCGATGGACATCTGGTGCCGACACAAGAGACTTCCAAACATGCCTTCTCACATTGGTTATCAGGCTGCAACAATGAAGAACTACTGCTAGGCTAATCTCCTCACACTGGCCCAGATCGAGAATGTTACCACACTTCCGCTACGCCATACTAAAATGAAAGAATGGTAGCTTATATCTCGCATATGCAAACCCAATTAATTAATAACACAAAACATTGATGTTTACCTTCAATATGATCTTGCCATCGTTTGAATGATCTATAACCACACTTCTGCGATCTTCTTCAGCAATTCACCCGCAAACAATTTTCCTACAAACAAGATCTCTGATCTGCAAGATCTCTCAATGTGATGCACCAAAATTTGAATTGTAGGGAACTTTATATTGGCTTGATGGCCTCTTGCAAAGACAACATCGATAAATGTCATTTTCCTCTCTAAATAATTGCATTTGCAGTGCTCTCCAATAGCTCTATGGAAAAACGCTCTCTAAAATATCTTCAAATAACATTATCGAGACAACAATCTATCACATCCCACACATCGTCGGGCGTCTTGAGCTTCTTTTTCAAAATATATTTACACGCTAAGACATGCTTGGTCTCCTAGTCACTGCTCAGGTACGTAATCTTGAATTCCCCTGTCCTAGCTCTCGTCCAAGCTCATACTTGTCTGCTATTTCACGTCGGTCTTCACTAGCTTTGTGTCGCATCTGAGACAGCAGACACAGGCTTAGAATTAATTAAGCAGTACTAAACTGACAATGTATATATTGAAAACTACCCAGTGCCTAGTTTCTTAGAGGCTATGAAAACAAACCAATGAATCGATATGACACATGAATGAATGAATTTTTGGATCGATTACAGTCAATATTTCGCTCCTCCGCGATGTTGTTGCCACACTGGAAAAGACCACAGAAGGCGAAAATGATCTTCCCATCTGCGCTCCGCCTGGCACTGTCTGCAGCAATATCGACCCCGGAAATCATAGCCGAACGAACGCCGAAACATCAAAATCACTACAAAAGAATAAATGAATTGAGAGTGCAAACCCAATTAATTAATTGTAGTGCAGTCGCAGAAAGTTCGGGTTTGTTGTCGGCCATGATCTTCTTGGTATTCGTAAGAGAGGTTCGCACAGTAGTGGACGCCAAAACCCTTGAAACAACAAAGCGCAGAAAAAAAACTGAAGGTGGATGTGGGTAATCTCGAAGAAACCCTGGGATCTGTTATATCATCCCTGGACTACAAGCTGCCATCGCCAGCAGCGCTCAATCTTGCAACATCGCTCACTAAATAAAGAGCTCGAACAGTAATGAATGGAAAAACAAACTAAAACAGATACTCTTTTATTTCCCTCGGCCCAGGAGGGGCCAAGGCCAGGCCCAGGCCCAAACGTGCTTTGATACCAACTTAGAAACTAAGGCTACAAGCTATATTCATTAATCAAATCAAGTTACATATATACATGAGGTACAGTCTCAAGATATAGAAGCTATCTTAGACGCACAATAATTTGGTTGAGGGAATATCTCAACCTCACACTAAACTAGGAAGTAACCTATAGAATAGGAACAAACTCTATACATAGAAATAATCACAACTGAATACAAGTAGGAATTACATATTCCAACATAAATCATTATTTGAACTATATATCTATTAAATAATGGTAACATTTTATTTCAATTCTACCCCAAACATATCAAACGTCGAGACAGATTAAATCTTTCGAGGTGAAAACCTCTCTTTTTTTTAAGTTGAGGAAATGTTTGCCTCTCGAGATATTTGATCCATCTAAACGCTTGATAGATCCAGGGTTAAGATATATCTGAGTTGGTTTCAACCATGCGTAGTCATACAAAATTTATTGAACATCTAATTATTATGATCATTTTAAAAATGTCAAATATTTCTAAGATTAATTTGGTAAATCTAGTTTTAAATTTGTTTAGTTACCTCAGTTTGTAGAGATGAGAGGAATTATTAGCAACTTGAATGATGAAAAATGATGAAATAAATTTTTTTAATGCAAAAATTAGATTGTAATAATGTTGAATGATAGAAAATACAAATAATAAGAATGTAGTCAATTAAAAAAAATATTCATTGTGATATATCTCAAACTATTTTCTTCTATTTTTCTTACTGTCACACCTATTAGTATTTTCATCTTTTCATATCGATCATATGAAAATGGAAGTGTGAAATCATATTCCATTCAATATTTAACATGAGCTACTATAGTAAACATCATACCTTGTCTCTCTTGATCTCTAATATTAACTGTAGGTTTCTCCAAAGTCAATCATTGTGACTTATGGAGTGTTAAATCCAAAATAATTTTCAATGTTTACTATTCTCTATTACCTCGTTTGAATAGAAATTTATTAATAATGTTGAATGATGGAAAATGGGGATAATAAGAAAGAAGTAAAATACAAATAGTTTACAGTTGCATGAAGCAAGCATTTCAAGTAAGTGAACATTTTATTCAGGATGAAAATTCAAAAATTCTATCTATGGTTGAATTACTGTAACATAGAAATCAATGGACACCATGAATAATTTTTATTCGCTTACAAAAAAATTTGTGCACATTATTAATCTAATTACTTTGAAATTAATGTATTTCATACATCTAGTTCCATCAAACTAGAAATAAACAACTATACGTAAATCAATGCATCTATTGCAAACAATCAATAGGATTAGAAATCAACATCTATACTGAAATAAATGCATCTAGTGCGGGCAATCAAATAGGACTAGAAATCAATACCTCCACTAAAACCAATATTTTATGCGATATTTTTTATTGCAGATAGAAGTACCTCCTCTAGGTTTGGTTTCCAACCTAGAACAATAGAGAGACAGGGAACCCAATGCTTTCCTTTAAGTAAATATATGTCAAGATGAAGCCTAATTGGAATATGTCGCATGCTTCTCTCCTTCTTTAGCTTCAATAGTCTAATTCTAGCTCTAGTTGCAAAAATTTGAACTTTCACACTAAAATAACACAAGCCAAGAAACTAAGGGATATATGCAGTATCATCTAAATAATATATTCAATATATCAACATGGTATTTAAAATACATGAAACAATGACATCACCTATAGGAAAACAAATAATCATTTTCAAATTAATATAAATGGAAGGATATTACAACCACAAATAGGTGTTGAACTTGTAGAAGAGCTCCTCAAAGTTGTCTTGTCATTTCCTTGTCACAATATGCACCTCCAATCACTATAAATGCATGGAATGATACTAGTTCACCTCACCAATATAAGGTTATAATCACTCTTCAAAATCAAACCCCTTGCATATGTAAGGTTGTAGGTATATAGAGGAGTGGGGTAAGTTGAGAGTTCTTATCCAATTACCAATCTAAGATTTTAGATCCACCTTTGATTAAAAGATGGGATCAAAGGATAAGGATGGAAACTCCAGAGAAAGATAGGATAGGATCTGAATGTTTTACTTGAGGTAAATGGTTGTAACAAAATTTGAAAGCTTATATAAAAAGAAGCCTTTAGAAAATATCTCTTTTTCCCTAAATATCTAGAACCAATGTAGGCGCAAAGGGGAGAAACATGTAGGTGATCAATGTTGGCCACAATGGAGAAACCTGTAGGTGAACAATGTCCATAAGGAGGCCAGAGAGTGTTGGTCCTAAAATTGGCCCTAATGTTGTATATTTGGGCAGAAATACTAGAAAATGAAGGAGGAAAACTTTGGGCTTTATGCAATGATGTTGAAAAGAGGGAATAAGATTCCATTAGGAGTCCAGTTGACTAGATGTGAAAATATGTCCTATAACAGATTTCCCCCTAAAGTGAAAAGTTAGAATTTATGACTGATGACTGAAGAACCACTGGCGAGCTTCATCTGTGACAATACATATTCATCATGACGTATTTTTTCTCATGTACCCCTACTTAGCCTTTTTTTCCCATGCATAATTAATTTGAGCATAATTAACTCTGCTATAAATTTCAAATCAAAACAATAAGGTAACTAGCGGTACATGAACAGTGGTGTCAGATCCAGGTTTCCATCCTAGGATCAGTAGGTTATGGAAAAAGAAGTAACACTTTAGGTGCACTCTATGTATTAATACATGTGTAGGATAATATCCACCATATCTTATCTAGTATTTGAATATTTGATTAATGGTAAAATTAGGAAATTAAAATGGTTAAATTACTAAAATATTCATACATAGTTAACAAAAATATCATAATCATACATTTTCATAGAGGTGGAATTTATATGATTACCCATAATAGATACTATGGAAAGTGTCGTAGAAAACATAATTACTTCATAATGGAGAAGTGCCAAAACTAGGCATTACTTATTTTTAAATTCACTCTGCTGTAGTGGACACGACACAAGGGTAACAAAATTTGAACATTAAGAATCATAACAATAAGATAAGCTGATAGATTTATTTCTTTACAGGAAAATAAAATAATTCATAGATTATCATTACTAGGGACATATGCTTCGAGTGCAGAGGATATATGGTTACCTTTCGTTATATTGGTAAGACTATCTTGTTAAGACATTATACTTATTAGCCGTAGTTCAATTATGAGTACAAATGAGAACACAAAAAAACATAATTGTGAAAGTTGGAAACAGTTTCACGTGCATATAAACCTTCCCCAATCATCGATTTGATTCATTAAAACAAACATTTCACATAACTGAAATTGAGTACGAGGTCAAAATGGAAATCCGCAGATATTAGTAATACAGAACAAAAATTATGTCACCTCATTAGACCAATATTGCAACAAAAACTAGTATCTATACTTAAAAAGAACAAACAAATACTATTTGTGTATATTCTATAGCGTATCATAATAATCACACCAGTTGGAAACATGCAAAATACGTATATAAATAAATATAAGTTACGGGGATGTTAACAATTGTTGAAATTTGGTTACCGGAGGACAGGTGGTTCCCTAAGGCTTTGATCTTTGGCCTAGGGAAAAGTGTCCAAAAGAATTTAATTTTTCTCCTAAAGTGACTTTATAAAGTTATAAAGTCAAATCTAATTTAAAAGTGACTTTAAGTGATAAAATTACTAAAGTCTAATTTTAAAGTGACTTTAATGAAGTCAATGTAAAATTAGAAAGGAAAAGTGACTTTGGAAATAAATGACTAAGTGGGTCTTTATTAAAGTGGGGTGAATTAAAAAATAGAAAGTGAGATTTAAATGAGCATTTAATCTCAGTCCTAGATCTCAATCTATCTCAGCCATTGGATTTAGGGATTCCCTAAAAGTCACTTAGGGTTAGGTTAAAGGAGGAAAAGGAGGAAAATATCATTCATTCTTTCATGAGCAGATTGAGAGAAGGAGAACAAGATAGCAAGGGCGATTTCTGGGCAGTGAGGAGAAGGAGGCAGCAACTTGGCACACATTCCAAGGCAGCATTTCAGCAAGTCCGGATAGCTGAGTTAGCACACAGTGAAAGGCAGATTTTGGGCACGATTTTCTAGAAATGTCGTACAGTAGTGTTGGTTCAAATTCCAAGGAGGCCGTACAGCAAGTTAGCACAGAAATCGAGGAGCAGAAAAGCTGAAGTTTGCTGGCACATTTTTCAGGGAGGCCGTATAGCAAGTGGCTGTACCTTGGCATGCTTTTCTAGGTAGAAATCCGCACCGCTGTACTGCTATTTTTCTGCGCAAAAATCGAGGAAAACTGTACAGCAGCATTTATGGCAGCTTGCACGCTTTTCTAGGTAGTTCGTACAGCAACGTTTAAGGCTAAAATTTGGGCACAAAAATTGAGGAGGTTGTACAGCATTTATTGCTGTTCTTTTTTTCTATTTGCAAGTTTTTCCAGTTGGCTGTGAGGCACGGAAAACAAGTTAAGTTGTAAAAGTTTGCTTGCTAATTTTTTGCTGAATATTTCTCTCACTATAAAAAGCATTTTCCAGAAATAAGAAGGAGCTTTCGAACTGGTTTTCCCCAAGAGTTGTAGGGGGTTTTTCCAGGGTCACCTTGACCAAAAATCACTGTGTTTAAATGTGTTGAATGGCTGTTTGTATGTGCTGATATTTATTTCTGCATTTTCCAGCATTCTGTAATATTTCCAGAATTTGTGTTTTCAGCAAAATTTATTTTTCTAGTTGTTGAATGTATGGATATGGGAAAGGGCATTTAACTATTTTGGAGAAATAAGGTGAAACTGAAAACCAGGGTGGGAAAAAGGAAAATTTATACATGGTATCAGAGCTTGAGTGCTGAAAGAGCAGTTTGGGACAGCAAGGAGAAAAAATACAGCCTGCTGATTTTTCACTCAAAAAATTCCAGCAAGCTGATTTTTTTCACAAACAGAATTTTTACCTTTACTACAGCAGTGCTATTTTTTCAGTTTTAGGACATCAGGATGTCTTTGGGACTGAGGGTGGAGGATAGGTTGGATGGGCATACCAATTAAAGTGTTTGGAAGGAGAGAATGCAGAGTATCTTTGAGGAGGCGGAAGTCTGGGACATAATGGTGCATACTGCACAGAACCCTGTAAATGTGCCTATTAATGCTACTCAGTTGGCAGCATATAATAAAAAGAACAACAAGGGTAAGAGACCGATTCTAGACGAAATCAAAGATCATTGCATTCCTCATGTGAGAGGAAAGAGAAATGCTCATGAGATGTGAACAGCATTGACCAACCTCTACCAGATTACCAATGAAAACCAGAAAATAGTCCTGAAGGAGAAGCTAAAGAACATTAAGATAGGTAAGACTGATAGTGCAGCTGGATATCTCACAAATATTACTAATGTGATAGATGAGTTGGCAGCGATTGGAGAGGCCATTCCACCCACTGAGTTGGTGCGGATTGCAGTGAATGGCCTCCCCAGTTCATGGATGAACTTTGCCGATGGGGTTTGTGCACGTGAGACCCTTCCCACATGGGAAAGGTTTTGGGATGATTGCATTTAGACAGAGATCAGGAAAAGTCACCTTGGGGCAGCCAAGCCAGTTGAGCAGGATGAGGATGTAGAACTGTTGGCAGGACGCAAGAAAGGCAAAGGGAAGAAGCAGGCTTCCACAAGAAATGGTGGGGGCAAAGGCAAAGGTAAACAGGATAACACACAGAAGGACTATTCCAAGGTGAAGTTTTGGAATTGTCAGAAGATGGGACACTATGCATTTGTGTGTCCGGAGAAGAAGAAGAAGAAGGGGAAGAACCAGAGCATGGTAGCTTCAGCAGAGGTTGAGGACTTTGCAGATCATTTTGACCGGGAGTTTGGATTCACTGCGTGTGAGTCCTCTAGTGCGGGATCATCTGCCATAGAGGTTCAGAGGGAGCATGCATTTCCCTCGACTAGCGGAGCATCTTCGGGTATCTGGTATGTGGACAGTGGGGCTTCACGTCACATGATAGGAGTTTGTGAGTACTTCTCAAAGCTTTCAGAGAGTGGCACTGATATAGAGGTAGTACTCGGTGATGACAGAGTTGTTAGAGCAGTCGGTGTGGGGACACTGACATTTCAGAGGGAGTCTAAACCTCCCTTGAAGGTGTCAAATGTTCTTTATGTGCCAGGGATGAGGAAGAACCTCATATCCGTCTCAGCTTTGGAGGACAGAGGATATGAGATACTGTTCAGGGGTGGACAGGTGCTGATGTATCCCAGGGGCGCTCCAGCTGATTCAGCTAGAGTGATAGGTGTACGCCATGCAAAGGTGTACAAGTTTGCATTTCATCCCCTTTTGGCATTGAGCAGTAGTACCGACAGCAGAGCTAGCAGTTCTGAGCTGTGTGAGATTTGGCACCGCAGGATGGGGCATATGTATCATGGAGCCTTGAGGACCTTGCGGGAGATCACTACAGGTATGCCAGATTTCAGTACTGATCACTTTGATACTTGTAGAGGATGTGCGATGGGCAAGTTTGCCAAATCCCCTTTTCCCAGCAGTGACAGCAGAGCGACTGGGATACTTGATTTGATTCATTCCGATGTGAGCGGTCGGATGTCTCATGTGTCCTTGAGTGGATATGAGTACTATGTGTTATTCATTGATGATCACTCCAGGAGGACCTGGATTTATTTCTTGAAGACCAAGAGTGAGGTCTTCAAGCGGTTTCAGGAGTTCAGAGCTCTTGTGGAGACACAGACAGGTCGGAAGATCAAGTCCCTGAGGTCGGACAATGGGGGAGAGTACACCCTTGCAGAGTTTTTTGACTATTGTGTGGAGGCAGGCATTAGGAGGGAGTTCACTGTTCCTTACAACCCCCAGCAGAACGGGGTTGCGGAGAGGAAGAACAGATCCATCGGAGGGGCTGCCAATGCCATGTTACATGATCAGGGGTTGCCATTATTTTTGTGGGCAGAGGCCTGCAACACAGCTGTTTATTTGCAGAACAGGAGTCCTCATCATGCCTTGGGGCACATGACTCCAGAGGAGGCTTTTTTTGGGAAGAAGCCTGATATTGGTCATCTTTGTATCTTTGGGTGTATCACATACTCCTACATACCCAAGGAGAAGAGGAAAAAACTAGAGCCCACTGCAGAGAAGGGTATCTTTGTGGGCTACAATGAGACCTCAAAGGCCTTTTGGATTTACATTCCTGCACAGAGGAAAGTTGTTGTCAGGCGGGATGTGAAGTTCGAGGAGGATAGGGCCTTTAGGAGGTCACGAGAGTTAGAGTATTTGGATCAGCTAGACCCTCAGCAGCAGTTGATTCAGTCACAAGGATCCAGTGGGCAGGGATCAGGAGGATCCAGAGGTACATCTATGACAATGTCATGTCCGTCAGTGAGTAGTGGCTCGCAGAGTCAGAGGGGTGGTGCTATGGGTAGCATGCAGAGCAGTCCACCAGGCTTCGATTCCGGGAGTTCCGCGATGGGCCGGTTCACCGCCGACACCTCGACTTCTCTGATTCAGTGCGAGCGGGGAGGACGACGGATAGACGGTCGGGGAGTTCGGATACGGTGATGAGGAGGAGGAGTTTCATTCTCCGGTGGGAGGGGGGTGTGCTCGGGGAAGAGAGGAAGCCCAAGTGGCTTCGGGGACATGAGAGAGGCCACATGCATTCTTTGGGCCTAAGAGGCCGATCGGAGAGAGCGGACACGAGAGGTTTTGTATATGGCAATGGCTACCGAAGCATCCTTGACTGCGAGCCTTCTAGCTATGAGAGGCGGCTATGCATAGTCTGAAGGCTATGCGGGAGGTATTCTAACTGTCATGAAAAATGATGTTTGGGAGGTAGTGCGGGAACTGAGGAAAAATCCGCGGTTACTTCCATATGGCTTTACAAGGTAAAGCATGCGATAAGCGAAAAGCATTGAGAAATTCAAGCGAGGTTTGTGGCTAGAGGGTTCTCCCAGGTAGAGGGAGTTGATTATGAGGAGACCTTCTCTTCCGTGGCTCGATATACTTCGATCCGCTCCATTATATCGATAGCAGCAGAGATGGGTTGGAAGATCCACCAGATGGATGTGAAGACCGCATTTCTCAATGGCTTCAGCAAGTCCGTACAGCTGAGTTAGCACACAGTGAAAGGCAGATTTTGGGCATGATTTTCTAGAAAGGTCATACAGCAGTGTTGGTTCGAATTCCAAGGAGGCCGTACAGCAAGTTAGCATAGAAATCGAGGAGCAGAAAAGCTGAAGTTTGCTAGCACGTTTTTCAGGGAGGCCGTACAGGAACTAGTTGTACCTTGGCACGCTTTTCTAGGCAGAAATCCGTACAGCTGTACTACTATTTTTCTGCACAAAAATCAAGGAAAACAGTACAGCAGCATTTATGGCATCTTGCACGCTTTTCTAGGCAGTTCGTACAGCAACATTTAAGGCTGAAATTTGGGCACAAAAATCGAGGAGGCCGTACAACATTTATTGTTATTCTGTTTTGCTGTTTGCAAGTTTTTCCAGTTGGCTGTGAGGCACGAAAAACAAGATAAGTTGTAAAAGTTTGCTTGCTGATTTTTTGCTGAATATTTCTCTCACTGTAAAAAGCATTTTCCAGAAATAAGAAGGAGCTTTCGAACTGGTTTTCCCCAAGAGTTGTAGGGGGTTTTTCCAGGGTCACCTTGACCAAAAATCACTGTGTTTAAATGTGTTGAATGGCTATTTGTATGTGCTGATATTTATTTCTGCATTTTCCAGCATTCTGTAATATTTCCAGAATTTGTGTTTTCAGCAAAATTTATTTTTCCAGTTGTTGAATGTATGGATATGGGAAAGGGAATTTAACTATTTTGGAGAAATAAGGTGAAACTGAAAACCAGGGTGGGAAAAAGGAAAATTTCTACAACAATTTGAGATAAAGAGGACACTAAAATAAGTCAAACATGGTAACTCAAAAATTCACGGCCTGGGTGTATTTTAGTTCTATCTCCACATTAATTAAAATTCCAAAAACCTTGGCATCACCATACGAAATGTAGATGTTGATCCCCTATGGCCATTTACCCCTATAAAAAATATAAAACAACCTCAAATGTATTTCGAATCATCAATCCAGATCGAAGGAAGGTAGTAGAATTTAGCGAAAGAACCCCATGGAGGATGACACGTCTTGAAAACCAAGGAAGAGGACCAACCTAAGTAGGGGAGGGCGAATTAGTTAGAGTTTTGTACACCATATGGAGGGTTGTAGTTCGTAGCTGTAAATATGAGGTAATTATGTGTAGAACAATTCCAACTGAGCCAACATAAGGTAGTTACTATAGAACATTGAAATTGGGAATTTTCCTTGCGATTGTCAGGATGAAACATTACATCGAGAATTCTAGATACTAGATTGAATGGGAAACAGGAAATTAAGATAGAAAGGAAATGTGTTATCAATAATACATGAGATCTATAGTGAGCAGGGTAGTACATACCACTGTGTATCACATTCTTCATAAAAATTCCATATAATAAAAGTCAAAAATAATAATCATGGTTCATGGGACATTTAGTCCAAATTGTATATTGGGAAAAACATCCTAGTGGATGTTCGTTTGGTTTATTATGGCTAAGCCAATTAGAAAAGGCAATGAGAAATGAATTAAAGAGGAAAAAGGTATTTTGGCACATTTATTTATGACAATAATGGAAATTAGGAGAAAAGAGACATGAAAAGTCACAGGTTGCATGCGAGGAAGAAAATGAAGGAAAATAGTGGAAAATGAAAAAAATAGAGGCCACATCAATAAAAAGGCTTTTGAGGATCAGTTGGTCCTTTTTTTAGTTCAGTTTTGGAGCTCTCTAATTATTCTCTCTCTTTCTCTCACTCTTGGAAACTTTAGAGTTTTATTGGATCACTTTGGTATTGGATCAAGAAAGGAAAAGAAGGCAAGAGGAAGGAAGGAGAAAGTAACGAAGATGAGGATCAAGATGCTACAACATGATTCTTTGCAGGCATTGATTTGCATGTGTGACTTCCATGCTAGATTTAGCATGCATGGTATTGCATGTGGTTCTTTTATGTCATGGAATGGGTTTTCTGAAGTGTGATAACGTTTTAGCCTAGCCTTGTTGTTTTATGATAGCCATGATGTGATAGAATTCTAATGTTTTGGTTGAGCTAGATTATTGAATGGATTTGAAGCTGAGGGAGGTGCATCTCAAAAATGATATAACACATGGCCTAGTAACCCCTGAAGAAAACTGCGGGTTGAGGTAATGTTGGATCGTTTGTTGCCTCGATGGACATAGGAATCCTTGACCGATGAATGGAAGGATATATGGTAAAGCATAGATGTGGTTTTCTCTCTGTCAGGCCTAGGAATTCTATGTTGGGATATAAGCTAAAACTTGGAGAGTATGTATCGATTTACGGCCTAATAATACCTGGATCAGATTGTGGATTGCGGTAAAGCCTGAGAGGATAGGAGACAAGAAAATCCTCACAGTGTGATCCAGGTGGATATTTGTGGCCACTCTCCTATTCCAACTAGTTAGTTTCATTAGTTTTCTTATTTATTATTTCTAGCAATTTTTCGGGTCCTAAACTTCCGTAGTGGTTTTGAGGCACTAAACGACATTTTTTGGGCATGATATCTTCGAAAATTTGAAACAAATCATGATAACAATTGTATTCCTCGAAGATATGTTTCCAACGAGGTATCATATGTGCCAAAAAAATATAATATGACCAAATTACGACCCTCGGTAAGCTGGTTGTCTAACTAACCCCAACGGGGCCCATAAACTCTTGGTGTTACATATCCTCGAGTTAGGGTTTTGGTTGTTTATGTTTTTCTCTTATTTCTCAATAAAAAAAGGCCCTTAAGCCTCATTTTAACATAGCTCAGAGGCATGTATCAACCACATATCTTCTCAGAGATAAGCTACCATTGCCCAAGCTAGTTTGTTTTCCATTATGTCTGTAAGAATTTTTTAGTTTTTGATATTAATCAAATGAAGTGATATTCCTATTGCATCTTTGCATTTATGTTTATTTCTGTTTTTTATTGTGTTTTTATTGCATGTCCCCAACGAGGTTAGGGTATAAGCAGTTAGGGCTTGGTTTGGTTGAACCCTTGCAATATTAGCCTCTCAAACCCCGATGGCCTCCCATGGAGGGAGAAAAGAAAGAAGAGGGATCAAAATATCCTATCAAAATATTGCTCGAGGAGGCCCTCAAGAAACAAAGGAATGCGATGATGGATAAATTTTCACATATCCTTCAACGACTACCCATCATCGACGCATCTTCATCCAACAGCCACTCTAGAGACTCCACTCCTTTCAAGTTACAAGTAAACTTTGACATTTCCATATTTGAGGGCCAAATAGATGCAGACACCATACATAGATGGTTGAATTTGCTAGAATTGTATATTTCAGTCCTTGATTTCTCTGATCAAGAAAATACTACCTTTGTGCTCCTCAAAGCCACCCATCATGTCAAATATTTGTGGGAAATCAACTATGAATAAAGGGATGAGGAAAAACCCTCACCTTTTTCAGCCACACCCACTTGGAATTCATTTCTATATGGAATCAAGGAACAATATTACCCCGTGGGGAGCTATGAGGACAAGTACATCTAATAGAGCAAGTTATTGCAGCAAAGGGGTCAAGATGTGCACGAGCTGAAGAATTTGATCCATACCTTGAGCACAAAGTTTGGCATTAAATATTCAGAGAAACATTTGGTTCTCATGTATCGCAGTTGTTTCCATAGATACATTGAGGAGGAAATGGACTTCCCAGTCACTACCTCACTTGGCATATCATATCGATATGCCTCCAAGATTGAGCATAAATTTAAGCAGAAGAAGCAAGACTTTGGATCCAAAAATCCAAAGCTAGGGAAAGGTTTCCCCAAACTACAGAAGAAGGGGAGAATCCAATGCGGAGGCACTCAGTACAGCCCATCAAAGTAGCAAGCGAAGAACAACACCACAAATCCAAAGAAGGACATGGGGAAGTGGTGTGAATTCCATAAAAGCTCCACTCACAACACAAGTGAGTGTTGGGACAAATAGTCATTGGTGGGTGAGCTGGAGGCATCTGAATCAGATGCATGTTCTGATTCTCAGTCAAAACTTGAGAAGGTGAATGAAATAGGGAAGAAAATCATTGATGCGAAACCCAGTTCCATTGTTTCCACTACCAAGATCCAAAAGGAGGAACTCGAAGATCTGGAGGAGGGAGAGAACCTATTTGATTTCCAAATGTGGCTGAGGGGTTCTCCACTGCAATTCATTGTCGATAGTGGAAGCCAAAAGAACCTAATTTTAGCAAAGGTAATGAAGAAACTCAACCTACTGACCATATCACACCCGCAGTCGTATACCATCGGGTGGCTTCACCAAGGAAGAGATATTTGCATTAGGAAGTAGTGTCACCTTCCCTGTAGCATCAATCCCTTCACGGATGAGGTACTGTGTGATATTTCTCCTATTGAGGTCTCTGATGTATTATTAGGCCAACCATAATTATGGAAGATACATGGTGTGTATGATTCTAGATCTCATTCCGTTATTATTACTTTGGGAAATAAGTTGTACAGAATACCGAGGTAGTAAAAAATTCTGCCATCTCTTTGATTACTGCAAATAAATGCAGTAAGATTATTTTCCAAACTATGATATTTTCTTTCATTACGATTCGCCCAAAGGGGAAGAATAATATTATGGCCGAACCTCAAAACAAATTTTCCCTACGTAGCAGTAGCATATGGAAAAATTCATGGAGGAATACAAGGAAATTTTCTCCTCACCCTCAGGGGTTCCTTCACATTGTCAGGTTAAGCACTCCATTTATCTAACCCCAGGCGTGTCACTACCTAATGGCCTACTCTATCGACACTCTATTCTAGAAAATTATGAAATCAAGAGAGAGATCCAAGAGTTGTTGCATTAAGGACACATCAGGCCAAGCTCCTCACCTTGTGGGAGCCTGATCGTGTTGGTATAGAAGAAGGACGACACCTAGAGAATATGTATTGACTATCGAGCGTTGAAAAATATCACCGTCCAGAATGGGTATCCAATCCCACAGATCAATTACCTCTTGGACTAGCTCAGGGGGGAATATTTCATCAAGATCGACTTGAATTTTGGGTATCACCAGGTACCAATCAAACCCTTCAATGTGTGGAAGACTTCCTTCAAATCCAAGGAGGGCCTCTTTAAATGGCTAATCATGCCTTTCTATTTGAAGAGTGCTCCTGCAACCTTCATATGAATGATGGAAGACATCTTGTTGCAATTCACCAAGTAATTTTTCGTGGTTTACTTGGACGACATCCTAATCTTCAGCCAAACTTGGGAAGAGCACCTCCACCACATCTGACAAGTCCTGCAAACACTCCAGCAACATAACTTGTGTGCCAATTTTGAGAAGTGCACTTTTGGCATGAACCAATTTTAGCATCTGGGACACATTATTGATGAGCAGGGGGTGAATCTAGATCCAGCCAAGATCAAAGTCATTCGTGCTTACCCAGGCCCAACCACTCTAACAAAGCTTAGCAACTTTCTGGGTCTTGCCAATTTCTATCGCAGGTTCGTGTTGGGATTCTCGCATATCACTTGGCCCTTGATTCAACTCACCAAGGGAGGAGAGAAATAAAAAAAAAATTGGTCTGAATCTCAACAAAAGGTTGTCGTAGAGTTGAAACATCACCTCCTCTTTCCACGAGTGCTCAAATTACCATATTTTCAACAACCATTTTAGATCGAGACAGATGCCTCTAACTATGCTATTGGGCCAATCCTTACTCAATAGGGGCATTTAGTGGCATATCACAGTGAGACACTTTCCGACACAATCCAGAAATACCCCTCTTATGACAAAGAGATGTATTCCATTTTGTAGGCTTGCTAACAATGGAAGCATTACATTTTGGAGAAGGAAAATGTCATCCATAGAGACCACCGACCCTTGTAGTTCATATAGACATATAAGGGAAGTTGCATAATAATCTCCAACAGAAGTGATCCACATATCCACAACAGTTTCATTTGAATATCAAGTACAAGAAGGAAAACACCAATAATGTTGCAGACAACCTCAATCGACCACCGATCATGGCACTAACCACTGTGCTCAACTTTTGTGTGCATGAGACTTCTAATTCGCTGCTTCTCTACAGAAGCAATCCAGAATTCGGCCACACATATAAGACACCCTTAGAAGGTAATAAAGTTCCAAATTTTCACCTCTAGGATGCACTGTTATGTCACCTTGGACACCTTTGTGTTCCTTCAAGCGAGCATGCCTAGATGGTTTTGGAAGTGCACTACAGTCGGGTTGTTGTGCATTTCGGGGTTGTGAAAACATTGGCAGTACTACAAAATTATTTCTATTGGCTGAAACTTCGACAGGATGTCAGAATTACATCAGGTCCTAAATTGCCTGTGCCATTTTCAAACCGACCATCAAGAAGTAAGGTCTCTATACTCTACTGCCTACCCCTAGTCGACCTTGGGAATCCATATCCATAGATTACATGTCGAGCCTTACTTATACTAAGCATGGAAATGACTGTGTTTTTGTGGTTGTCGATAGATTCTCGAAGATGGCCATTATGGTGGCATGTAAGAAGAATGTCACACTAGAAGCCACTGCTAAACTCTTCTTTGAACGAGTGTGGGTACACTTTGGGATCCCATAGTCTATCATCTCAGGTCGGGGTAGTTTTTTCTTCTGTAATTTTTTTTCTAATATGTGGTCAATGCTTGACACCAGGCTAACAAAGACCACAACTTTCCATCCCCAAACCAATGGAAAGACACAGGTCATCAACAAGATGACCATACACATTTTGTGCATGTACAACTCAAACCATCCATGCACATGGGATGAGAGCCTCCCCTATGTACAAGAGAGCCATAATCGGGCTCTCTACAGCTCAACCGGCCACATCCTCTTACCAGCCACTATGTCCCATTGATGTAGCCATGCCATTTGTGGCTAGTCAGGCAGATTCGACTCATGTACAGTCTCAAGCTAACAAGGTGAACAACTTCATTGAGCACATTCAACACATCAACCAACAGTTTCATGACATATTCAAAAGAGCTAATGCTAAGTACAATCAGCGACATAATCAACATCGATTGGAATGCAGCTTCCACGTGGGTGACAAAGTTTGGATGCATCTGCAGAAGGAGCACCTCTTTGGACCCCATGGTAAGCTACGCGCACTCTCATATGGTCCATATACTATCACCAAGGACGTGGGTGACAATGCTTTTGAGCTTAGAATTCCCCCATTCCTTGACCTGCACCCAGTGTTCAACGTGGATCCCCTTCAGCCATACTTTTTGCCATTACTTGACACATCTGACATTGCAAAACAACTCACCCCAATAGAGTTAAATCCAAACTACATGGAATAGGCTGCAACCGATCGGATCATGGACAGACAACTTAAAATCACTCGCCAACAGAAGACCCAATTGTATCGAGTTGTCAAAGTTGGCCAACTCCTTCAGTAGGGACCAAGTTCAATAGAAATTGTCCCACCTCATGGAGGCTCTACATGCAGTGGGTACCATTTATTCCTAAGTGGGGAGGAGTGATTCAAGTGGATATTGGTGGCCACCCGGCTATTCCACCTAGTCAATTTTATCATTCTTCTTATTTACTATTTTTAACAATTTTTTTGGGTCCTGGACTTCCAGAGTTGTTTCGAGGCCCTAAACAACATTTTCTGGGCATGATCTCTATGGTCATTTGAAACAAATCGTGACAACAGTTGTATTACTCAGAGATATCTTTCCAAAGAGGTATCATACATGCCAAATAGAAATAATACAACTAAGTTACGACCCTTGCAACTTAGCTTCCCAACTAACCCTAATGGGGCTCATAAATTCTTGTTGTTAGTACTTTTAGCTTGAAACATAGTACCAATCAAACAGGTAATTGAACTAGTACCTACTTTTTTGAGATAGCAAAAAAGCACCTAATTTTGAAAAGTGGTGATGCAGAATCACCCTTTTATTGGAGCATAGTTTTGGCACTTTAAATTTTCTTATGACTTTTTTTCTTTTTTTCTTTTTTTTAATGTTATGATTTTTATGTCGATTTTGAAAAATGGTGATGTAGAATTACCTTCATTTTTTTTTAGCATATTTTTGGAACTTTAAATTTTCTTTGATTTTTTTTTTTTAATGTCATGATTTTCATGTTGATTTTGAAAAGTGGTGATTTTTTATTTATCAAGTATGAACATTTATTTTAAAACGATAGTGATTTTCATGCTAATTTTGAAAAGTGTTGATGCAACATCAAAAATATTTGTTTATAGTGGTGATTTTCATCTTGGTAGTAAAACATAACAATAAAATAAAAATACATGACAAAAACAAATCAAATATAAAAAAAATAAAAATGTAAAAAAAAACCAATAAAAGTGTAAAAAAACAAAAATAAATTTTAAAAATAAAAAATATATAAAAAATAAGAAATAAATAAAAGAGGAAAAATTCAAAAAACACAAAATTTAAAGAAAAAAATTAATTAAAATTTTTTTTTTTAAGTTATTAAAAAAACAAAAAAAACAATAAACAATAACATAATTAAAAAAATGATAAAATTTTAAATTTTAAAATAATCAAAATTTAAAATAATCAAAAGAGTAAAATAAAAAATAATTAAAATTAAAAAAAAATTATAATTTCAAAATAACATTAAAAAAAAATTAAAAAATAAAAATTTAAATAAAAAATAAATAAATAAATAAATAAATAAATAAATATATATATATATATATATATATATATATATATATATATATATATACATTGAAAAAAAACCTAATTCATTTTTCTTTATAAATTGAAAATGAAAAAAAAAAAAACAATTTTAAAATTAAATTTTTAAAAATTTGAAGAACAAAATTTAAATATAAAAAAATTAAATTAAATTAAAAATGTATATATTTCAAAAAAAATAAAAATAAAAAAATAATTGAAGAATCAATTGCCTGACCACCGTCGCCCTGGGGCGCGAGGCTCAACCAATGGGCAGTGAGAGGATAGTTCTCCTGTAGCCGACTAGCCAAGCCTTCTGGCCCCAGGGCAACGTTGGTCGAGCAATTTTATTTTTTATTAATTTTATTTTATTATATTCTCATTTTTTTAAATTTAAATTTTTTGTTAATTTTTTATGTTTTTTAAAATTTAATTTATTTTTTTATAATTTAATATTTATGGATTTTTGGCTTCTGTGATCCATCGATAAATTATGCAGAAATCCTTCGGTAATAATCACATTACAATGAACAAAGTCGACGCGTTACGAACCAACCAGTGTGGTTCATCATCAGGACTAGGTGAGAGATCAGATCCGATCGTTGAGTTTAAATAGATGTAGAAATGGCAAAGTAAAACAGTTAGAATAACAGCTAATTTGACATTAAAAATAATAACAGTTAATTCTAATAATTTAATTATTTACTTAATAAAACCTAACGGCTAGATTGACTATTAAAATTAATAACGACTAGATCTATTTAATAGTTTAATTCCTATATAAAAATCTTTTTATCTTATTAATATCATTAATTAATTATTAATGTTACAAATATTATTATTATATATTTATTTTCTTATAATTATTTATCTAACTATCTTAAAAATAAATAAATCTAAAAAAAAAAATTAATTAATTAATTAAAATAAATAAATAAATAATAAATAATAAACAAATAAAAATAAAAATAAATAAAAAATAAAACATATAAAAAAATAAAATAAAAATAAAAATAAATAAAAATAAACTAAAATATCAAATAAAATATAACTAAAATTACTATTATTATTATTATTTAATTTTTTTATTAGTAATTGTTTTTTTCTTAATTTTAATTTTTAAAATGGTTTTTTATTATTAAAAAAAAAAATTATTTTTAAAAAACTCTAATTATTTTTTAAATTTTTTTATTTTTATTTTAAATTTAAAGGATAAAATGATTTTTTTCATTAATTTAGAGTTATTTTTTTAATATATTTATATAATTTTTTTCATTTAATTTTTAAAATTTTTATTTTAATTTTAGTTTTAATTTTTTTTTTAATTTAAATTTTTATTATTTTATTTTATAATTTAAATTTAAATTTCTAAATTTTAATTATTTTCTATTTTAATTTTTTAATTGTTTTAATTTTCTTTTCAATTTTAATTATTTTTAGTTTTTTATTTTAATTATTTTTTTATAATAATTTTTAACTATGTGATTTTTTTTATTATTATTAATTCTTTTGTAACTTAATTTTTTTTTTTTTTTTTGGGATATTTTTTTTCTTTGTTTAGATTGTGTGGTTTTTTGAATTTTTCTTTTTTTTTTAGAATTTTTTTTTTTGCGGATTTTATATTTAATACGATGACTACAAATTGTTGGAATTTATTTTCATAAAGGTGATATTTTATCTTCAATTTCATAATTGGTTTTTTAAGCCTTTTTAGAGACATGATATTTTATCTTTAATACCATGCCTAAAATTCGTTGGAATTTAAGACTTTTGATATTTTATATTTAATGTCATGTTTATCGTTGAAATTTTAAGGTTTTTCTGAGTTAGGATATTTTATCGTTGACAATTTATCCTAAAAAGAATAAAGTGTTATGCCAACATCATTGCACGCACAAAATTGGCAACGTTATTCCATCATCAACGTTTTTCATTTTCAAGTTGTTTTTTGCACACAAAAAATTGAGGAAATTATTCCAACATGAACACTTTTTCATTTTCAGGTTGTTTTTTGCACAAAAAAAGACTTTTACTTCCATTTTTAAAAAATGTTGAAAATTAACCTGGAAAAAAAAAAGCCTTATTCCAGAATACAAATTTTTGTTTCGGGTTGTTTTTTCATGTTTTTTTTTTTAGAGTTCTCATTTTGAGGTAATAGTTCCCATTTGATCGATAACTATGTTTTGATTGTAACATAGTTCAGAGGCATGTAGCCACCACATCTCTTTTTAAAGATACGCTACCATCGCCCGAGGTAGTTTGTTTTCCATTTTGTTTGTAAGCATTTTCTTCAGTATTTGATATCAATGAAATGAAGTGTTATTCCTGTTGCATCTCTGCTTTTATGTTTATTTCTGTATTTTATTTCTTTCCTTCATAAGTCTGGATCACTGTGTACGTGGATAAATCCATTGGCATCCATGCTTGTTTTGGCCTGGTGATTCAGTGTGGCTTACGATAAAGCTTTATTTCTATTTATGAGGGTGAGGTGGGGTAGACTCAGGATGACCTGTTTGGTACTTTTGGTTTGAGTCCCACATTCAATCTTCGAATATGGCACAAAATTGATAGGGTGAAGAGATATTTGGCTCAGCCAATCTATGGTTGGGTGGAACATGGAAGTCCCAATCCGGGTTGGTTTTTCCATTCATCCATAAGAGGTTCTCGACTTGAAATTTTATGAGTAAATGTATTGGTTTATATGTGGATATTATAGCTCATGTATCCCTGAAATTTATATTTTTATTATGCTAGTTATAAGCATGTATTATTATAGTGTTGATGTATGCCTCTCCTCATGTTTTTATTTGTAAATGAATAAACAATGTATCTATGACCTACTAGATGATACTATAGCTAACGATGTAAGGGAACAATGCTCCTTAGAAATTGTCAGATAAGTATGAGATTCCTATGCTCAGATATGTTCTTTACACATGTAGAATACATATTTATGATATGTTTGATGAAATTCCTGTCATGGCTAGTAGGGGTATAGTTTAGGCCTTGTCATTGTTTTTGCAAATACATCATTTTTACACTATTTTCTTTCATTTTTTAACTTGTCATTGAGTTTTAGGCAGTGGCCTGGACTTTGGGCCTGAAAAAGTGCCTTAAATCCCGCATATGTAAACATAGGTCTGGGAAATGTAGTCCCTACATGCAGGCATGCATGCTTCTATTTGCGTTCATAGCTTTCCAAATGCACTCATGACCATACTATGGGAGATGTCGGGGGTTAACTGGGCTAAAAGCTCAATGGGACCTAGGGTCTAGTAACCTGAGTTGTTAGGATGTTTCCTATGAGTCTTGTTGCTAATGTGGAAGGTATGTATGATGTGTTTCCATCAGTTTCGCTTCCTTAAGGTCACCTAGGAGGTTCAATCTGATCATAGTAGCTTCTCTTCACATTTTTTCCGTGGTTGGTCGGATACTTGGCTTGATGTTGGATGAAGGTGTTATAGACTGGTATCAAAGCATGGTTCACCCCTTAGACTACATGGGAAATCTGTGTTGGTCATGCATTCATGTTGACTGCACATGTGTTAATAATCCTTGTGGTCTATGTGTCGGTTGCATATGCATGTTGTCGGTCATGGTTATAGTGATGTCCCTGTGTGAAAGAGGATGTTGTTGATGGGAAGTCTGTCGTCATGAGTGTACATTGGGTTACATGTTGATATATGTCGCTACATGTATCGTCCTTGTATGCTTGGTTACCTATTGCTACATGGTGTTACAAGTTTTATTTCTTTATGTTCAGTTACATGCGTTTATGCATGTGTATTGTCTGTATTTACGCTTGTGTGTTATCCATGTCTATGCTTGTGTATCATCTGTGTGTACGCTTGTGTACCATCTATGTTTATATGTAACATCTTCTTCCCACATCTACTCGACTAACTGACCAAATCGGGTAAGAATTTGACGAGAGGATACTAATATGAGATTCAACCTTGTAGATGGCCTTAAGTAAGTGGAACCAACGAAACACAAAAGACACACCTTAAACAATGCCATCAACACCTATAGGAGGTAAAACACCCTCCCATACCCCTGAAACTTGAAGGGGTGATCAATTTTTACCCCCTTGAGCCTTATACATTGTAATGTAAGGGAAAGGGAGCCGAAATAGACCCTTAGCTATAGGCTTGCCTTGTTAAGGTAGCATCAATGGCCCCAAAACTTAGTTTTGTGCCTGTGGCTCCAGGATTTGTACCACATTTTTAGCCCCTGAGCCTAGGTCACTGCCCAAAACGTCCTGTAACTTTAGTAGAGGGTAAATAACACTAAAAAATATATATGGAATGAATCACATCATCAGGAACTCATCTGAACCTCACAGAACGTAGACATACATTTCATCAAACATGTCACAAGCATTTCATCTGTAGGTGTATACAACATAATTAAACATGGGGTTATAATACTTATATGAGAATAATTAAGAAGCATTACTCCCTTATATCATAAGATGTAATATAATCTATTTGACCATAAATACATTTTATATGGATTTACAGGAAAAAACATAAATAGAGCCATACATCATCACTGATAAAATACAAGCTTATAACCAACATAATATCAAAAAAAATACCATGGATATATCATCAATTAAATCCATAAATAACCAGTGCATTTGCATACCAAATACCAAAGGAATAAGCTCTTTAATTTTGAATGTGAAATCTAACCAGAGATGAGACTTCCACGTTACACCCAACCATAGATTGGCGGATCCAAATCTACTTCATAAAATCACTCCCATATCATATTCCAAGCATGAATGTTGGGGTTAAACCGAAAGAATGAACCAAGGCATCTCTAGACTAAAACACCTCACTCTCATAAATAAACATGTTGTAACCAACTTTACCGTGATCTACCCCATCACTAGGCCAATACAAGCATGGATATCACCAGATTATATATGCCTAAACTGTGAGGAATTTTCATATCTCCTAGTCTCTTAGGCCTTACCGCAACCCACACTCTGAATCAGGGGTCACTAGGCCCTAAATCAAGACATTTTCTCTAGGATTTATCACAACCCATATTTTGAATCAATGATCACTAGGCCTCAAATCGAGAGTAAACTACCACCTCTAAGGATTTACCGTAATACAAACCTCGATTACTATGCCCTAAACTGATGCAACAAGTGAAGCGGTTGTATATTCATTTGGAGATATTCACCTCACTTAGCTTCGAATCCATCTGCTAATCCACCTAAATGAAAACATGAGAACCACACAACACCATGGTTATACAGAAATGACATGGCTAGGTTCAATAAACTGTCACACCTGGAAAAACCCATGCTAAGATAGAAAAGAACCACATGCAATACCATGCATGTCAAATCTAGCAAGGAAATCATACATGCAAATAAATACCTGCAGAGAATCTTGTTGTAGTTTCTTCATTCCTGCTCCTCCTTCTTGCTTCCTCCGTTTTCCTTCTTTCTTTCCTTTCATTCTCAAAATGCCATAGCGCTCCAAAAACTCTAAGTGTCCAAGAGTGAGAGAGACAAAGAAAGACAGAGAGAGAAAATAATGAGAGAGCTCCAAAACTGCACTGGAAAAATGCACCAACTCATACTCATAAGCCCTTTTATAGAATAGGCATATATTTTCTTCATTTTCCATTATTTTCCTTCATTTTCCTCCTCACATGAAACCTGTGATGTTTCATCTCCCTTTTCTCCTAATTTCCATTATTTTCATAAATAAATGTGCCAAAAATGTCATTTTTCCTCTCCAAATATTTTTCCTTTTCCTTTTCCAAATTCCTTATCCATAATAAATTGAATAAACAACCCCCAGGATTTTTTCCCAAACATTTAGCTTGAAATAAGTGTCCCATCAACCTTGGTTATTATTTTTAACTTTATTACATGGAAGTTTCATTGGGGCTGTTACAGAACCCCCCCACACACCCCCCCCAGCTACCCCCACTTGGGGGACACCATCCTTAGTGTTCAACCACACATATACCTCACTAAAAAAACTGAAAATAAAACCATATTACCCATGGAGCTTTATAACATAGGTCGATGTAGTATTGATCACCATTCTGAGAAAAAAACAAACATTACATCATAACAACATGAAAACTCAAACTACATGACACCATATTGCTTATTGGAGCTTTATGACATAGCTCACGGTGGTATTTACATCCCTACCCATATGTACATATACTAGAGAATCACATCAAAACATATATCAAAACATCTCCAAACATATGCTAAACAAAAACCAACATCAAACCAAAATTTCTTTTCCTCAACCGGAAAACAAGGAAGGATACATGCCCCGCATTTGATTCGCCATTTCCCATGTAGCTTCATCGGGCCCAAAGTGCTTCCATTGCACTTTAACTTGATCTATTTCTTGGTTCTGAAGCATGAGCACCTTTTTCTGCAATATAGACTCGGGCTCTAGCATTAATTCTCCATTTGGTTCCAGTTGTAATACATACTATTCAATCACGTGATCATCATCTTTAACATACTTTTTAAGAAATGATATATGAAAAAATGATGGACTTTCACTGTGGAAGGTAGTACAAGTCAATAGTCCAGTCGTCCAATCCTATAAGTGATACATAAGGGTCCACAAAACCTTGGTGCCATCTTGGAACATGATCCAATCCGCAAGGATATCTTCATGGGCTTGATGCACAAGTACACCTAATCCCCAACTTGAAACTCCTTGAAAAACATATTCTTATATGCACAACTCTTCTACATATCTTGTGATTCCTTTAATTTCTTCTTGATCACTTGCATTTCCTGTTCCATTTCTTCCAACATCTCTGGTCCAATCAATACCTTGTTAATCGGATCACTTCAATTGATAAGAGTGTTGCAACTCCACCCATACATAGCCTCAAATTGACTCATATTTAACGACTATGGATACTTGTTGTTGTAGGTGAACTCTAATAGTCAAAGGTATTCTTCCCACTTGCGTTTTTGATGCATCACGTACATCCTCAACATATCCTCTAGTATCTTGTTGACCCTATTAATATGTACATCTGTTGGTGGATGATAAGTTGTGCTAAATGCCAACTCAGTGCCAAAACCCACAAAAAACTCCTTCCAAAACTTGGAAGTGAACTTTACATCCCTATCGGACACAATATTCTTTCGAAGACCATGCAATTTGACTACGTATCAGATAAAAACCTACGTATCACTAGCTGAGTATGTAGTATTCACCATTATAAAATGTGCAACATTTGTTAAACTGCCCACAAAAACCATGATGGAATCATATTTTCTAGTTGTCTTATGGAAACCTCTGATGAATTCAATGGGAATTACCTCCCTTTTCAACTCTAGAATCACAATCGGTTGTAGCAGTCCACCTATATGTTTACACTCTACCTTAACCATATGAAAAAAAAAAAAATAGCTACAAACCCTCCCACATCCCTATTTAGATTTTTCCAATAGTATAATATATTCATTGCATCTAATCTCTTTTGGTAGCCTGGGTGACCCAAATATGGTTTCACATGAAACTCCCTCAAGATTACCTTCTTGAGCTCACTGTTGTCTAATACATATATCCTATATCTAAATATAACCAATCCACCAGGTGTGAGATTGTAATCCAAATAATGTACATATGTACCTCTACATGTACACCTGTACCTGTACCTGCGCCTATACCAGTACCAACACCTGTACATATACCTATACTCTGATGCAACATGTGGAAAATTTCCATATACCTATGATCCTGCCTACCTTCTTGCAAGATCCTATCTTGTAATTCTATCCTATAGAAGTTGATCCTTGCTAAGTGATTTACCTATACTCGCCTACTAAGAGAATCTAGGACCTGATTCTCCTTTACCTTAATGTACCTCATGTGGAATTCAAACTTCTCGATCATAGATAACCATCTAGCCTTCCTGGAATTCAAATTCGATTTTTCAAATAAGTACCTCAACCAAGTGTGATCACTCTTTAACACAAACCACCTCCCATGAAGTATTTCTTCCAAATATTTAGTGCATGAATTATCGCTTCTAGTTGAAGATCATGTGTCACGTAGTTCTGCTCATGTTAATTTAGTTTCCATGACTAATAGCATACTACATGTTCATCCTACATGATGACACCACCAAGTCCTCCCTTGAAATCATTTGTGCTCACTACAAACTCCTTGTCCATATCTCTTATCTTTAACACTAGAGCATGTGTAAACAACTGCTTTAGATGATCAAAACTAGCCTCACACTCCTCTATCCAATCAAACTTCTTACCCATTCTTTGCAGTAATGTAATATGATAAGAAATCTATGAGAAGTTCCTGATGAACCTCTAATAGTAACCTACCAATCCCATGAATGATCTCACCTCACCTACATTCTTGGGAGCTACCCACTCCATGTTGGCCCTTATCTTCTTTGGATTTACTAAAATTCCATCCTTGGAGACAACACGTTCCAATTAATAGTGTACCTCAGTCTTGAAGAAACTGAATTTGCTAAGCTTAGCATACAACTGATGCTCCCTCAACAACCTCAACACTACTTCCAAATTCTCGGCATGATCTTCCTCATTTTTAGAATACACCAATATGTCATCAATGAAATCAATCATAAAATTGTCCAAATAAATACACAACATGCTATTCATTAAGCACATAAATGTAGCTAGGGCATTAGTCAAACCGAATGGAACTAAAAAAAACCCATAATGCCCATAGCTGGTCTTGAATGGGTTTTTGAAGATGTCCTTCTCTTTGATTTGTACACGATGATAGCTCGATATCAAATCGATCTTAGAGAACACTACTTCCACGTTTAGCTGGTCTAGAAAATCATCAATCTTTAGTAGTGGGTACCTGTTATTGATGGTCATTTTTTTTTTCAGTTTCCTATAGTCAATGCATATTCTAAGAGTGCCATATTTCTTCTTCATGAACAACATCAGTGCACCCCTGATTCAGGAGCATCAGGAACTTAGCCAGCAATGTGATGTTTTGGTCACGTGTTGTGGCTAATCCATAAAAAAAACATTAGTAATAGTATATTTAATTATTTAATTATTATTATTATTTATTTATGCGTATTGTTAGTTTTTTTTTATGTTTAAATAAATTAGGAATAAATTTAGTAGTTGGTTTCTTTCCCTGCGTGGATATAGAGCCAACATAGGGATAAGCACTTAAAAATAGGGAGGTATTGATTTGTTGAGAAAATTCGAGAAGAAACCTATTCTAAGAGGAGAAGTTGCATATCTCAAGTATAAATAATGGGATGGTAGGAGGAAACACCAAGATTGCCATTATGTAGATTGCAAATGCAAAGGGAAATTAGTGAAACGTTCAACTCATGTGTTAGTAATTTCAATTATTCAGATTATGTTTGATATTACAATTTTTATTTAAGTCTACAACTTGTATATCTGTTTGTATATATATGTTTTCTGTTGGAGCATGTGGGTGCAAGAGGTCGAATACGTTGGAGAAAAACCAAAAGTAATCAAGTGATTAGCTATAGCAATAAACTACCGTAGACTTGACAAAGCCATGGTTGAAAATCATAAGACTGCTGCAACTGAGAAGCCACACTACTGGTTAGAGTCAGGACGCATTTGGTAGAAGGAGTTAATGCTTACGATAGCGTGTGAACATTTGGAAGTGGCATGTTGTAATACCCTAGTGCGTAGTGTGGGCATTCACGACAGCTGGTGTGATAATTGGCCGCACACAAGGCCGTGATGTAGTCACTCACAAGTTTGTGATATATATATAATTACGCACAACAACTGAATAGGTGACTTATGATTGTAACATATCATCGCAAACAAACAACGTACACAATAAATTGTGCCACCATGCAGAATTCCTTTTGGTCGTAAGTTTTGAAGGATGGTGGTGTTAATTAGATATAGGTTTACTATTTGGTTTGGCATGAGTGAAGGCTCCATATTTTATCAAATGCGCTGTGTGTTTTTTAATGCAATTTAAATTATGGTATACAATTTCAATGGTCCTTTATGGACTCAACAAATATGGTAAAAATTGGAAATTGCATATATGATGCAATATTTTATTACCATAGGTAGTGAGGAAAGTAAATTGGAATTTCATACTAAGTACTGAAGAAAAGATAAATTCCATCATTTTGAAGATTATGCTTGGCCCTTAGCAAAGTTGAAAATTTTGATACACTAATTTGTAAGTAGAAATCGTGTTTCTAAATCATTTTGGTATCAGAGCCTTGAGTTGTTATTGAGCATTGCAGAGGATGCCTCCTAGAAGAGGAGTGGGAATAGGTCGGGGGAGACCTATAGAAAACGTAGTTTTGCTAGAAGAAATCTTGCACTTGCGTACAAGGATGGCTACAATGGAAACTACTCAAAGGAGGGAAACAGATGATGGCGTTGCCAGTGCTAATGAAGGAGAGACCACCGAAGAAGAAGTGGAGGAAGAAAGTGAGGAAGCTAAAGTTATGAAGATGCTAGCAAAGGCCAGTAGCAGACCAAAGGTAAAAGTACCTTTATATGACATAAATCTTAGTGTGGAAGTAATAATGGACTGGATCAGTTAATTAGAAAAATATTTTGACTATGAAGAATTCGATAACAAGAAGAAAGTGAAGTTTGCAGCCACAAGATTGAAAGGTCATGCAGCCGTGTGGTGGAATGAATTGCAGTTGTCCAGGGAATGAAAAGGGAAACCCAAAATCAAGCAGTGGGATAAGATGGTGAGAAAACTGAAAGTTAAGTTCATGCCAAAATATTATCAATTAGATCATTTTAGACAATTGCAAAACTTAAAGCAAAAGGGCATGACTATCAAATAATGTACTGAAGAATTTTATAAGCTGAGTATTAGGGAAGGTGATATTGAAGATGACATAGAAAAGGTAGCTAGATATATAAATGGTTTGAGATATGAAATACAGGATGAGATCAGCTTATTAAATCTGAAGATGATTGAAGATGTCTATGAGGCAGCTTTGAGGGAAGAAGAAAATATGTTGCGCAAAAAAAATAAGAGAAATCGAGGTAAGAATCTGGAAAAAGGAAGGGGAACATTTAAATCCAGATTTCAACAATCCTAGAATGAGGCAGGGAGTTCGAGTAATATATCACAACAAAGAGGAGATTCTGGTCGCAGAAGGTTTGTGCCTAGAGATAGAGGTGGAGGAAGAGATGTATGGTGCTTTGCATGTGGTGAGTGGGGACATTGGCAATGGGATTGTCCTCACAACAGACCAGCAACCCAGCGAAATGTGAATGTTGTTGAAACAAAGGAAGAAATTCCTTAGACCGCAGCGAAAGAGGAACCACTCGAAGCTGGAGAATCCTTGTTGTTGAAAAGGATATTGCTTAAATCAGCTAAAGAAACCAAAGAACCAGCTTAGAGAAAGAATATGTTCAGAAATGTATGTAATTCAAAGGGTAATTGTTGCAAATTATTAATTGTTAGCGGTAGTAATGATAACCTTGTTTTTACTGAAATGGTGGAAAAATTGAAGTTGGAGAAAACAATACACCCCACTCCTTATAAAGTATCGTGGCTCCAAAAAGGCCATCAAATTATTGTAACTGAACAATGTAAAGTTGAAATCCAGATTGGTACTTATAAGGATGTTATTTTATGTGATGTAATGCTGATTGATGTATGTCACATATTGCTAGGAAGACCCTGGTAGTTTTACCGAAAAGCCATACACGATGGCAGAAGAAACACTTATACCCTTGAGAAAGATGGTAACAAGCATACACTACTACCATTGAAAGATGAAGCTGACGAGGAAGCACCTGGAAACAACATTATGTTGATAAGTGGAAAAACCCTGTTGTAAGAAGTCGATAAGGGCGAGGAGATGCATTTTGCTATTGTTGGGAGACCCATGGCAATTTTAACTTCTAAAAATTTAGAAGATTTACCTGAAGAAATTCGCAATCTATTGAATTATTTTGCTGATATTGTTTTGAATGAGTTGCCAAACGAGTTACTTCCCATCGGGAGTATTAGTCACCACATTGATCTAATCCTTGGAGCCAGTTTTCTGAATAAAGCAACCTACAGGTTAACACCGCAAGAAAATTCCGAAGTTGGGAAAAAAGTGCGAGAATTGATGGATAAGGGATTAATTAGAGAAAGCCTCATTCCATGTGTTGTACCAACAGTACTCAGCCGAAAGAAAGGATGTGAATGGCGCATGTGCATAGATTCTCGAGCCATAAATAAAATCACCATCAGGTATTGTTTTCCTTTACCATGAATGGATGATTTAATGGATTGTCTGAGAGGGTCAAATTATTTTTCTAAGATATATTTGAAGAGTGGATATCATTAGATAAGGATTCGAGAAGGGGATGAGTGGAAAACCGCATTCAAAACAAACAGTGGTTTGTATGAATGGTTAGTAATGCCTTTCGAATTTACTAATGAACCTATTACTTTCATGAGGCTAATGAATGAAGTTTTGAAGGAGTATGCGCGTAAGTTTGTAATTGTTTATCTTGAGGATATTCTCATTTTCAGTCAAAGTAAAGAGGAGCATCTCGAACACCTTAAACTAGTTCTAAAGACTTTGCAAAAAGAAAAACTGCTAATAAATTTAAAGAAGTGCAGCTTTATGAAGGAAGAATTAATTTATTTGGGGTTTGTAGTCTCTAAGGACGGGTTGAAAATGGATCTAGAGAAAATCCAAGAAATTGTAAATGGCCAACTCCTAGAAGCATATTTGAGGTAAGAAGCTTTCATGGTCTTGCAAGTTTCTACCAAAAATTTATTCGAATTTTTAGTCAGATTCGTGCACCCATTATAGAAACAATCAGAGAAAATAATCAACCATTCAAATGGATAAAAGCAGAAGATCAAAAGTTTAAATTGCTAAAGAAAAAAATTACTGGAAAACCAGTCTTGGCTTTACCAAATTTTCAGAAAGTTTTCCAGGTGGAAACTGATGCTAGTGGAATTGCAATTGGAGCAGTTCTGAGCCAAGATCAGAAACCAATAGAATATTTCAGTGAAAAACTAAATGAAGCAAAGAAGAAATATTCATCTTATGACAAGTAATTTTATGTTGTTGTACAAGCCTTAAAAAATGGAGACATTATTTGTTGCCAAAAGAGTTTGTGTTATATTCTGATAATCATGCATTACAATTTATAAATAATCAACCAAAGTTAAATCAGAAACATGCCGAATGGGTAGAATATTTCAAGAGTTTCACTTTTGTAATCAAACATAACAAATTTGTTGATGCTTTGAGCACGGTGAACTTAATTATGCAGGAGTTACAAGTTGGTGTTGTAGGGTTCGAGGAGTTGGTTGACATGTATAAAGATAATGCAGAATTTAAAGAAATCTATACAGCCGTAGAAAATCCAACAATCAATAACATAAGCCAGTGGTTGTATTATCTTATCCAAGAGGGATTACTGTTCAAAAATAATAATTTATTTATTCTTAAATTTTCTATGAGGGAAAACATAATCAATGAGAAGCATAGTGGAGGTCTATCCAGGTGTTTTGGATAGGAAAAAACCTTTTCTCAGGTAAACAATTTTATTACTGGCCAAAGGTGCAAACTAATGTTAAACGGTTTGCGGAAAAGTGCAGGATTTGTCAGCATGCAAAAGGGAAAATTCAAAATACGGGATTGTATCAGCCATTACCAATACCCGACCGATCGTGGGATGCAGTCAGTATGGATTTTGTTTTGGGTTTTCCAAAAACTTAAAGGGGGAATTATTCCATTTATGTTGTTATGGATATATTTTCTAAAATGGCTCATTTTATTGCATGCAAGAAAACAAGTGATGCAACACATATTGCTAATCTATTTTTTTCAGAAGTTGTAAGATTACATGGATTGCCTGTAAGCATTGTGTCTGACAGGGATACCAAATTTGTGGGACATTTGTGGAGAACTATGTTGAAGAAACTAGGTACCAACCTTAGTTTCAGTTTAGCATATCATCCTCAAACGGATAGATAGACCTAGGCCATGAATAGAAGTTTGGGAAACATATTGAGAAGCTTGTTGTATAAAAATCCTAAACAATGGGATTTAGCCCTTGCTCAAGCTGAGTTTCCTTACAACGACACTCCAAATCGAAGTACTGGTATGAGTCCATTCCAAATTGTTTTTGGAATGAATCCAAGAGGTGTATATGAACTTGAAGATCTGGGAAAAAAGGAGATAAGAAGTGAAAATGTTGAAGAATTTGTAGAACAGATGCAGGAACTACAGGAAGACATCAAAAGTAGATTACTGAAAGTAGTTGTAAAAACAAGCAAAGAGAAGATGTGAGGAGGCAAGAAAAATAATTCCAAGTGGGTGACTTGGTTATGGTATATTTAAGAAAATAAATATTTCCTGTTAAAAGTTATAACAAATTAAAACTGAAGAAGGTAGGTCCATGTAAAATTGTAAGAAAATTTTCTTCAAATGCATGTGAAGTTGAATTGCCAACAAGAATTGGAATTTTTCCAACCTTTAATGTTGCAGATTTGTATCTATATTGAGAACTAGAAGAAGAACCACAAGGGGACTCCACATCAGAAGAAAGCCCAACAGTAAATTGGAAAGAGTAGATGCCCAAAACGGGAAAGAGGGAAGTTGAAGCCATTCTGGAGAAGAGAGTGTCAAAGTAAACCAGGACCCAAACCTATTATCAATATTTAGTCAAATGGAAAGGACAGCCAGTGGAAGACGCTGGTTGGACAACCTTATTAGAGCTACATAAGTTGGGAGTATATTCTGAAGCATTACAAGATCAATTTTATTCCCTGGGAGTCTGATGCAGGAGCATGGGGAACTTAGCCAACAATGTGATGTTTTGGTCACATGTTGTGGCTAATCCAAAAAAAAAAAAATTAGTAATAGCATATTTAATTATTTAATTATTATTGTTATTTATTTATGAGTATTAGTTTTTTTATGTTTAAATAAATAAATAATAAATTTAGTTGTTGGTTTATTTCCCTGCGTGGATATAGAGCCAACATAGGGATAAACACTTAAAAATAGGGAGGTATTGATGTGTTTGGAAAATTTGAGAAGAAACATATTCTAAGAGGAGCAGTTTCATATCTCAAGTATAAATAATGCGATGGTAGGAGGAAACACCAAGATTTCCAGTATGTAGATTACAGATGCAAAGGGCAATTAGTGAAATGTTCAGTTCATGTGTTAGTAATTTCAATTATTCAGATTATGGTTGACATTACATTTTTTATTTAAGTCTGCAACTTGTATATATGTTTGTATATATATGCTATCTGTTGGAGCATGTGGGTGCAGGAGGTTGAATACATTGGAGAAAAACCGCAAGTAATCAAGTGATTAGCTATAGCAATAAACTACTGTAGAATTGACAAAACCACGGTTGAAAATCAGAAGAGTGCTGCAAATAAGAATCCGCACTACTAGTTAGAGTCGGGACGCATTTGGTAGGAGGATTTAACACTTACGACATCGTGTGAACATCTAGAAGTGGTATGTTGTAATACACCAGCGTGTAGTGTGGGCATTCACAAGAGCTAGTGTGACAATTGGTCACTCACAGGGCTATGGCGTAGTATCTCCTTGATACATGATATATATATATATATATATATATATATATATATATATATATATATATATATATATATATATATATACGCACAGCAACTGAATAGACGTGTCACCACAAACAAACAACGTACACAATAAATTATGCCACCATGTGGAATTCCTTTTGGTCATAAGTTTTGAAGGATGGTGGTCTTAATTAGAAACAGGTTTAATGTTTGGTTTGGCATGAGTGAAGGCTCCATATTTTATCAAATGTGTTGTGTGTTTTTTAATGTGATTTCAATTATTGTATACAATTTCAATGGTCCTTTATGGACTCAACAAATATGGTAAAAATTGGAAATTGCATATATGATGCAATATTTTATTACCATAGGTAGTGAGGAAAGTAAATTGGAATTGCATACTAAGTACTGAAGAAAAGATAAATTCCATCATTTTGAAGATTAATCTTGGGCCTTAGCAAAGTTGAAAATTTTGATACACTAATTTGTAAGTATAAATCATGTTTCTACATCAACCCTGTGGTTATACACTTGGCCTAATGTACCCTTTGTCGAACATTTCCTTCAATTGAAATTTTAACTCTACCAACTCTGGTATACTCATCCTGTAAGGTGATTTTTATGTTGGACCTACCCCTTGCACCAACTCAATGGAAAAGTATACCTCTCTATGTGGTGGAAAATATGAGTTTTTTTCTGGAACTACATCTTGAAACTGCTGCAAAATTGGATACTTGTTCAACACATCAGCATATTCAACATCTTATCCTTTTTCACTAGAGATATGAACTACAAATAACACACATCCTTTCTTGCGATTGCGCTTAGCCGACATAGTTTTCGCCATTCTAACTTATGTGTATTTCTTCTTTCCTTGTAAGAATATTGGTTCCTCATTATGATCCAATAAATCAATATATTTTTCATAGAAATATACATTGGTCCTATGAAGATACAACCAATCCATACCCAATAGAATACTATAGGAACCCAATGGAAATATGTTCAAGTTCACTTATGTAGGCATACCATTTAACTCAAATGCACAAGCTCTTACCCAATGGTGAACTGTTTTCTTCATGCCTGTGGCTAATTGCACTAACCACGATTCTACATGCATTTCCTTATCCAAAGCACACTTATCCACCAATTGAGGACTAACATAGCTATAATTATCTCTAGGGTCAATAAAAATAGATATACCTTGATCAAAAAATTTATTTTTCATCTCAATGATAGAATCCTGGTGATCTTCTAGTTTGTTTTCCACTACTGCATAATTGCGAGGAATGCTCTACCCAACATCCCAAATAGTTTGTGCCTCATGTGCACTATATATCTTAGGTCTACCATCCTTATTTTTTGGACAATATCTATTAATATACTCTTCACTTCGTTTCCAACACTCCAACCGTCCCATACCATTACCTCCATGTTGTTGTTGTGATCTATGTTGTCGTTATGGCCTATGTCCCCATCCACCTGCATTAAACTTATTTTTCAATTCCATGTTTTCTTTCTCTTCTAAATTATAAAACCTTTCTCTTTTTTCTTTCCATTTACCTTTACCTTTGTCCTTCCCTTTTCATCCTTTTTGAGACTCGATATTTTGTTTTTACTATCCATAGCAATGCTTCAACTTCCCAACGACTTCCTTAAGTGACCGAGGCTCATCATACTCAATCTGATCTATGAATGGTAGTGGAAAACCACTAAAAAATCATTGAAATTTAGCTTTCTCATCCCCAAGTTATGGTACATACCTCAATAGCTCCAAGAACTTTGTCATGTACTCCTCATTTGTCATTGATCCCATCTTTAGCTCATAAAATTCTTTGGCGTTGGTGTCGCAGTACCTCTCTGAAATATATTTCTTCCTGAAAATCCTCTTGAACTTGTCCCAACTCAAGTCATTTATCATGATGTGTCTAACCTACTTCACATATTCCCACCAAATGTCTTCCTTACCTCTCAAACTAAATATAAAAATCCTAACCTTCATGTTATCTGAGTACTTATGCAACTCAAAGAAATTATTCATCCCAAGTATCCAAGATTCTACCTCTTATGGTTTCTTCAAGTCCCCATCAAAATTAGGTGGCTTTTATATCTTAAACTCCTCCTAAATGTATCTCTCATCACTCCTCATGTATGGATGATATCGATGATGATCATGATGTCTATCTAAAATAGAACTAGAATGGTACCTGTACTCATTAACCTGCATATCTGGAGTGTCAAACAACCTACCACCTCTCACTATATCTACTCTATCTGACCTGTTTCTACCAGGATGCCTACTTCCATATTCTACATTGGTTATGTATTCATGTGCATAACTAATCCATAGTGGCCCTTATTTCAGAAAATCTAACAGGATATGAATAAGTATTGCATTCACCTCTGCTTTTTTCTCCAGTGCTTGTATGAGATTTTCATTGCCTGCCTTATAAATATTTATTTATTCCTTTAGGATTCTTAATGTGTCAGCCAAATTTGAAGAATTCCCACCATGCTGCTCACATGATATAGGGGAAGTCATTTTTGTTTACCATCTTTCTAGCCATTTTTAAATTTCTCCTATAAGGTATAATATGTCAGCTAAACCAAATAACAATAAACCTAAATGTCTTAGTGTAATTTGGGGAGGATACTTTCTTTAAGATCAATCAATATGTGTAATAAAATTATAGATATAATCATGACAACATATAAAAGTATAATTTCTCAGCATATAAACATATAAATGTCATTCTAGTCAGAGTCAAGTCATCCATGCATGACCATACGAAATGCACACCAATGCAAGCTTGACCATACACAACCATAAGCATGATCCATACATGAGCATAGGAAACATGTAACCCAGCATGACCGACCAAATAATATTCATCATATACCATTACACAAGCTAGCATACACAATATTACACAAACTTGACCCATATGTGACCTAGCATAAGAAAAAAATGCATGTACAACATGCAACAATATGTAGGCAAGAGTGCACGCACAATACATAAACAAGAACAACACATAATCATTCATACATTCATGACAACATGTTGACAACGACATCATAAGAATTTCCATGGTGACACCACTTCCAACATGGCCAACACACCAGAGATGCAACAAATACATACAACATAGTTATGATAAACACATAAGAAATCAACACAAAAGCATGACCAACACACTACCTGTCGGTGATACCACTCTGTAACACCCTCTTCCCACACCTACCCAACTAACCAGTCAACCAGGGTAAAGAGGTAATGAGAGTCGACTAATATGATATTCAACCTCCTATATGATCTTAAGGAATTGGAACCACTAGGAACATGAAAAACACACCTCACACAACATCATCAACACCACTCGGAGGCAAACCACCATTCCAAACCCCTAAAACTTGAAGGGGTGCTAAATTCTGACCCTCTTGAGCCTTAGTTGTGGGAATGTAAGGGAAAGGGAGAGCCTATATGCCCTTAGCTATGGGATTTACTTGTTAAGGTAGTGATTAGGGCACCAAAATTCATTTTTGTGCCTGTGGCTCCACGATTTGTGACACATTTTTAGCCCCTGAACCGAGGTCACTACCCAGAACTTCCTATAACTTCAGGAGAGGGTAAATAACATTAAAAAAAGTATATGGAATCAATCACATCATCAGGAACTCATCTGAACCTTGCCCAACCACAATAGGAATTTCATCAAACATGTCATAAACATTTCATCTATAAGTGTAAACAAAATAATTAAAAATGGGGGTGTAATACTTATTTGAGAATCACTAAGAAGCATTGCTCCCTCACATCATAAGATTCAATATAATATACTTGACCATAGATACATTGTATATTCATTTATATGCAAAAACATAGATAGTGCCATATATCATCACTGATAAAATACAAGATTATAACCATCATAATAGGAAAAAAAAATACCATGGATATATCATCAATGAAATCAAAATAATAACGAGTGAATTTGCATAAGAAATACCAAATGAATGAGCTCTTTAATTAGGAATGTTAAAACCAACCAGAGATTGGACTTCCACGTGTTAGCACAGTTCTTTGTTAAGTCATTAGTTCCTTTTTTTTATTTTCTATTTTAAAATACAACCTTAGTCTCAAATCCCATTTTTAAATCTTTCCCTTTTAAACCATCCAAACCTAAATTTGCTATGCTTTCGGGACTTTTATAGCAGCTCCGCCCCCACAAAACAACCCTACCACAAATATTTTGTATTACCACAACTCCACCCCTAACACAGAAACCTTTGCAATATATCATATATTATATGTATATTACTTTCTACACTTAACCATATTGTGACCCTTACCTTTTGTTTCAATCAGCATATCGCAAGTTTAAAAATTCATTCATGTTAAAATTTCCAAATCCTACAAGCTTCTCAATGCGACATTTAGTGGGACCCATGGTTTCCTTTGATCCACTGCATAACATTCGAAATGCTTTAAAAATTATTTATATTGTGATTCACGCGGATCTTACCATATTAATTTACCTAACAAAGTTTTCACTTATCCACTTTTAAAATTCATTTAATGGGCCCCACCTACCTTTTCGCATTGCAACTTCGTAAATTTCACTTACCGCATTCACTTTTGCTTCCTCATTTTCCCGAATGGGATATTATGTTGGACTTGCCTTCCCTTCCACGTCACCTTCCAATTCTCATATTGCAAATCATGTTGACATACATCCATGTTACCTTCCCAATTCACTGAACCCAGATATGTGATAACCTTCCCGGTCCTTGATTGTGATATTTCCAAATCCTCAATTTGCGATGGAC
This sequence comes from Pinus albicaulis, assembly GCA_034641835.2. Lineage (NCBI taxonomy): Eukaryota > Viridiplantae > Streptophyta > Pinopsida > Pinales > Pinaceae > Pinus > Pinus albicaulis. Next base: position 795,374,034 of record CM076575.1, on the reverse strand, counting down.
CTTTGACCTGCAATATGTGAAATTTTGACTTCTCGATTTGTGATATCACAAATCACAAGCCAAAGGTCTATTCACTCATATAAAAACATGTTTACTCCCGATATATGATTTTCAATTCCATTGCATTTCTCGATTGCGATAAATAGACCCCATCACATGCCATGCCATCACCCCCATCCCAAATTGAAAATTCACAGTTCCTCCCACTTATGTCTTAAGTTTAAGTCCTTCCGATACTGATTTGTCATTACGATACGCATAAAATATTTTCCCCTCCTGCTCATTTTCTTATTTAGTAAAATCTCTTGATTGGCCCACATTTGACGTCTCCTCTTATCATGTCGATCTACGTCTCCTCTATCTTTTTCAAAGGGTTTCTTTGTATTATATCATATCACCGCTAACGAAATGAACCTCCGCAAATCTATCCAAAAGGTTTATTTATCAAATTATTTCATTATCATTCAGGTTTTCCACCATTACAAAGGGTTTTCCATCAAATATAAGGGTTGCGCCATTGTAAAGAAAATGGTTTTTTATTGTTTAATTTCCACCATTTTATCCTAATCCACCTCCATTAAACTGGTCAAAACCACTTTATTTCCCGCTCTTCCTTTGATTCTTCCTGCTCGCCCCACCCTCAACATGTCTTATTTTTATTTCATTCACGTGCCCAATATTCTCCTCGAAACCTATCTGCATGGCTCATTCTCTCAAAAGATATTTTTGCAAAAGGAACCCTATCATGACAGAGAAGAAGCCAAAGAATGGGAAATAGAAGTAGAATATTACCCAGAGAAGTTTTCCAATAAACCCGCACTGCCATTACTCTTCAGCACCAGCACACGTTTTAGCAGCAAGGCAGCATTCGAGGAACAAGTCATAACATTTATAGAAACTCCAGTGGCAATTACTCAATCTTTTTTTTTTAGAAAAACCTATACATGTGACCTACAATTTAGGATAGTAAAATTCCACATCCCCATGGCTGTCTGGTTTGATAAGATTCATATGAGTTATCAGTTAAAGTTTTCTAGTGATGTAATAAATAGAAACATATCTCCTCTTGTTTTCTTTCAAATGTAATAAAGTCCATGTCCTTGAAAGATTCCAATGGTCTATCCTTTCTTGAGACCCATTGTGAATCTATAAATAGATAGTTGATAGATGTAGAGTAGAGGGGATGTTTATCTTACTAAAGACTAATTATAATTAAGAAAATTCTTTCTGAAATTCATGCCGAAGGATTTTTTGTTTCAATAACATCCAATGTATGGTGTGTTTTCTCTTCGGTGTCAATTTCTTCTAATTATAAGTTGCAGTAGCTAGTAAAATATGAGGGACACTTGTTAAAATATTTAACAGTAAATTATCTACCTTTCAGTTTTCTACAAATTATATGTATGTTGCGGAACATGTTAGTGAGGGTTCCATAAAGGATTTGTGGGATACTTTATGCATGAAATCTATTTTTTGAGTGTTGTTTACTTTACATAGAAATATTTTGTGTAAAGAGTCATAATTATAGCTGTGTGACTGATTTAGGATCTAATTAGTTGCTAGAATAGGTACCATCTATCCATCTCCTCTCCATTGTTTTACTCTAATCCCTATACTACTCATTTACCCATAAAATTTGTAATTGCCACAACTTTCAAAATGCATGAAATTATTAAAGGATAAATTAATCATTTCAAACTCATTTGAGAATCCATGCCACCATTGAAAATATTTTCAAAATCTTTAAAAACTTGAAATGAACCATGATGTGTAAGGCTTACTCGTTTTGCAGTCAAGGAGTGACTCCTTGCTCTAACATCTTTGGCTTCATTATCAGGGTGGAGAATTGAAGTGTATCCCTGGGTGAATGACAAATTTATAATTTTGGTTCTGAGGTGTATAGTTCCAGCCTTATTTTCATACTGCTTTACACCTGGTGACTCCATTGTTGAAGATTTTCCTCTTAAAAGGACTAGAACCAGGGCTAACCCATATTCCTATTTGAGAATCCCAGTTCCTGACCCTAAAAAGATAATTAAGAAGAAGAGTAAAAAAAAAAATTCTACTTCTAATACTACTTTCTCAAAGACAATTCATAATGAAGTTCTTCGAGCCCTATCCCTTGATTTTGCAGAAAATCTTGTACCTCCCTTATTTTCTAGCCAACAAATAGTCTCTACATCGCAAGTTGGTGCTTCATCATCTTTTGTTCAAAGTCCACAAATTGTTATTCCACAAACCCGAACAACTCACACCATGGCAGGTCCAAACCCACCCCCTAAACGAATGGATGCAATTGTTTCTGCTAGGTATGCCCTTTTGGCTCAGCCTATGAATGCATTACCTGCACGAGATTATCTCAAGAATATGCCTAAATTTAATGGTGAGGGAGAGGAAATTGATGAAGAATATATTGTTGATTTGTATGCTTATGCTAACAATCTAAATATTGAGCATGAAGATGTCTAGATGAGAGTTTTTGTTCAGAGTCTTGAAGGTGATGTTAGAAAATGGTTTATATCTTTGACAACTAGTAGCATAACTAGAATTGAAGCCCTAAATGATTCATTTTTAAGGAAATGGGGTGATAAAAAATATTTTGTGTACGATATCACTTAATTTAGTGAAATAAGAAGAAAAGGGGAATTAGTTTCTGATTTTTCTAAAATATTCAATAATATGTATAGCAAAATGCCTGCTGAAATCAAGCCTACTGACACATCAGCCAAAATCACTTATGTTGGTGCTTTTGATCCTTATTCCTTTTTATTATTGAGGGAAATAATATCTTCCACATTAGCACAAATGCAGGACAATGCACTTGAAGTCGAATATAATATGTTAGCAGTTGATAAACTCAGAGGAAGAATTGATAGAGAAAAAAGAAAGAAAAAAGCTAAAAGTTTCTACCTTGGGAACTTCTGAGTTTGATGAGTTAACCAAGATGGTCAAATCATTGACTATTGGGATGACAAAGCTCAGGATGGAAGCAAGGCCAGCTACTACAAGAAATATTTGATTTGATTAGCCTAATAGGTAGAAATTTAGAAGACCCAATGCTCCCCAGATTTTGCAAAGAGAAATAAGAGATGTTGATGATCAAAAGGTGCAACCTCCTTTGCAGAATTTTGTATTTGAAGATGATGAAGAAGCAGAAGGGTTGGAAAAATATGTTGATATAAATTGTCTAAGAGATAAATAAAGGTTGTTTTTTCTTACAAAAGAAGAGTATGAAGACTTTATGTCATGTACTCAGAATAATGAAGTAAGCCCTTATCTTTCCATAATTGCAGCAGATCATCAAAACATATACATTTTCAGATCAAAGAATATTGAAGATAATCCAAATCCTATTGCACAGGTAAAGAAAAATAAGGATGGAGTTAAAATTAGAGAATAAAAAGAAGTTGTTGAAGTTCTAGTAAGAGTTAATCATCATTCACTTGATGAAACAATTTTGGAAGCAATACAACACACTAATCAACTAGAGGTTAAGGAAGAAATTTAGCAGCCTGACATTAATCAAGAAAATGAAATAGACCCATTTTTTTATTCATTTTTTGAGTCAATGATTGAGTAAAATCATATTAAAAATTCTTTTGAAAATTCTTACTTTCAGCAACATGAAAATGCACTCCGAGATGATGATATGAAAGGAGTATGTGACATAGAAATGCATATTGATGTGCCTGTTATTGAGGATTCCACTAAAGTGAATCTTTTTCAAATATATAATGAATCTGTTGTTTTAGAAATTCTTGATTTAAATTCACATGAATGATTACTCCGGAATCTATTTGTTGAAAAAGAGATAAATATACCTTCAGAATTTGAAGATAATAGGCTTCAAATTGACCATCATAGGTCGTAGGAAAGGATTGAAAAAGAAAATTTTGTTTTAGAGCTTTCTCCAAACGATGATTTTCCTCCAATTTCATAAACGAAGACTTCGCTGAAGAAGAGGAGTTTTTCATGAATCTTATGGATGTGCACAATTTTTCTTTTGATAATACGACTACTTCAAATGAACATTTTCAAGAACAAAATTTTCTTTCTTTGAATATTATTGAATACCCTATTTATAGTTTGTTACAACCAGTAATGAAGGTCAATGTTGCGACATTCATTGATGAAGATGATCAGTTTCAGCACATAGACAAACCAACAGTTTCAAAGGAGTTTTTTTTCATGTTTTAAGTGATCAAGAAAATCTTATATTGCATGTTATTCATGATACTTTGGATAGTTTTTTGTAGCCATCTGAGAAAATGAATCTTCTTGTATTTCTAAATCATGAGCACATATTTAGTGGACAATTTGAATTTCCTAGCTTTTGTTCCTTTTGTTTGCTCAAGGAAAGTGTGAGCAAGACTCAAATAAGTAACTATTTGCTGGATTGGTTACACTGGAGGGATAATATCACATGATTGTATATATTTCTTCAATAAGTGGGCAGTTATCATCAGAATTTGAAGCCAGAGGTGACGGCCCTAAGATCGTGATAATATGTTTCCATAAGTAAGTTGTAGTCATTTTTTTGGTCAAAGTCATTATTTCATCATTTCCATTTTTTCAAAACTTTTCAAATTCCAATAAGACTCCATAGCCTAATGACAAGGCTCTAAAACTGAAAAATATTCTTAAAGCCTTGCAGGTAGAGCTCTATCCCTTGTGGAGCCAATGTTAGCACAGTTCTCTGCTAAGTCATTAGTTCCTTTTTATTTTTATTTTCTGTTTCAAAATAAAGCCTGAGTCTCAAATCCCATTTTTAAATATTTCACTTTTAGACCATCCAAACCCAAATATTTTATTCTTTCAGGACTTTTATAGGAGCTCCGCCCCCCACAAAACATCCTTACCACAAATATTTTGTATTATCGCAGCTCCACCCCTAAAAAGATAAACCTTTGTAGTATATCATATATTATATGTATATTACTTTCTGCACTTAACCATATTGTAACCCCTTACCTTTCATTGCAATCAACATATCACAAGTTTCAAACTTCATTCATGTTAAAATTTTTGAATCCTACAAACTTCCCGATGCGACATTTGGTCGATCCCATTGTTCTCTTTGATCTGCTTCATAACATTCGAAATGATTTAAAAATCCTTTGTATTATGATTCGGCTGGATTTTACGATATTCATTAACTTAATGAATTTTTCACTTATCCACTTTTAAAATCAATTTAATGGGCCCCACCTACCTTTTCGCATCACAATTTCGTAAAGTTCACTTACCGCACTCAATTTCGCTTCCTCGTTTCCCCGATTGCACTATTGTGTGGGACCTGCCTTCCTTGCCATGACACCTTCCAATTCGCATATCACAAATAATGTTGACATAAATTCATGTTACCTGCATGATTCACCAATCCCTGATCTGCGATAAACTTCTCGGTCCCTGATTGCGATATTTCCAAATCCCTGATTTGCTATGGACCTTTGACCTTTGATATGTGAAAAGTTTGACTTCTTGATTTGTGATATTGAAAATTGCAAACCAAAGGTCTATTTACTTCTTTGAACGCCTGAAGACTCATTATAATAAAGAAAATTGTTTCTGAAATTCATGTTGAAGGATTTTTTTGTTTCAAGAACATCTAATGTATGGTGTGTTTTCTCTTCAGTGTTAATTTATTCTAATTATAAGTTGCAGTAGCTAGTAAAATATGAGTGAGAGCTGTTAAAATATTTAACAGAAAATTATCTGCCTTTCATTTTTTTGCAAATTATATGTATGTTGCAAAACATGTTAGTGAGGGTTCCATAAAGGATTTGTGGGATACTTTATGCATGGAATATGTTTTTTGGGTGTTGTTTACTTTACATAAACAAATTTTGTGTAAAGAGTCATAATTATAGTTGTGTGACTTATTTATGATATAATTATTTCCTAGAATAGGTACCAGCTATCCATCTCCTCTCCATTGTTCCACTCTACTCCCTATACTACTCATTTACCCATACAATTTGTAATCTCCACAGCTTTCCAAATGCTTGAAAGTATTAAATGATAATGTAATCATTTGAAAATCATTTGAGAATCCATCCCACCACTTAAAATATTTTTAAAAACTTGAAATGAACCATGATGTGTAAGGCTTACTCCTTTTGTAGTCAAGGAGAAACTCCTTGCACTAACACCACGTTCCACTTGACCTTATATTGGTTTAGCCAAATATACTTCAGCCAATCAACCCCGTGCCATATTCCAAGCATCAATGTGGGACATAAACTGAAATAACCAACTAGGGCATCCCAAGGCTAAAACGCCTCACCCTCAGTAATAAACATGTCATAACTGGCTTTGTTGTGATATACCTTGATCACTAGGCCAACACAAGCATGGATATCACTGGAGTCTCAATGATTAAAATATGACAAATTTTCTTGTTCCCTAGTCTCTCAGGATTTACCGCAACCCACAATACAAATCATGGATTAGTAGGCCCTAAAATGAGACATAATCTCTAGTATTTACCGCAATCCACAGTACAGATCAGGGGTCACTAGGCCTGGAATGGAGAATAATCAACCACCTCTCAAGCTTTAGCACAATCAAAAACTTGATTACTAGACCCTAAACCAAGGCAACAAGCGAACTGGTTCTATATTCATTCAGAGATATACCCCACTCAGCTTCCAATCCTTCCTGTAATTCTGCTAAACCAAAACATGAGAACCCCACAACACCATGGGTATACGGATATGGCAAGGCTAGGTTGAATAAACTATCACACCTGAAAAACCCATGTGAAGGAAACAAAGAACCACATGCAATAGCATGCATGTGAAATATAGCAAGGAAATCATACATGAAAATCAATACCAGCAAAGAATATTGTTGTAGCCGCTTGATTCCTGCTCCTCCTTTATTTCTTCCTCCTTTTTGTTGCTTTCTTGTCTTTCTTGCTCAAAATGCCAAAGTGCACCAAAAACTCTAAGTGTACAAGAGTGAGAGAGAGCGAGAGAGAGAGAGAGAGAGAGAATAATGAGAGAGCTCTAAAACTAAACTGACAAAAGGTACTAACTGATCCTTAGAAGCCTTTTTATAGAAGAGGCCTCTTTTTTCTTCATTTTCCATTACATTCCTTCATTTTCCTCCTCACATGGAACCTGTGACCTTTCATCTCCCTTTTCTCCTAGTTTCCATTCTTTTCATAAATAAATGTTCCAAAAATGTCATTTTTCCTCTCTAACACCTTTGTGTTTTCCTTTTCCAATTTCCTTAGCCATAATAAACCAAATGAACACCCCCTAGGATTTTTTTCCCAACATTCAGTTGGAATAAGTGTCCCATCAACCGTTTCTATTATTTTTAACTTTATCACATGGAATTTTCACTAGGGTTGTTACATTATGATTTTGTATTGTCTACGTACATTGATATGGTTGATGTCATCATGCATGATGTCATAGTATGTGTAGTGATGTGGTCATGCAGTGATGACTGGACTCTAGCTAGAATGATGTTATATGTTGGTACAATTAGTATTTATATGTTTATATGATGTTATGATTATGTTTATACATGTATCACACTGATTTTTATGATATTGCAAATGTGGTATCCTCCCCAAATCATACTAAGGTACATTGGTTTATTATGATTTGGTTTAGTTGACATATTATGATTTGCAGGAGAAAGATCAAATTGAATAGCAAGATGGTAGACCTCAAAGTCTCTCCCTATGAATCAGATGAGCGGCGTTGTGGGAACTCTTTCAGTTTAGCATTAGGAATACTGAAGGAAGAAATAACACGTTGTAAGGTAGACAATTATAGGATCATATATACCCAAGAGAAATAATCAGAGGTTAATGCAATACTTATTCATAGCTTGTCAGAATTGCAACTAAAATGGCCACTTCATATCAACCATCGAAAGGATGACAAAAAATAATTTGGCATATGGCAGTATGTCTCCTAGCAAAAAAAGGTCAAACATAACTGACATAGTGAGAGATGGAAGGTTTTTGAACACTCTCAATAGGAGGGGTGATGAGTACGGGTACTCTTTGGTCCAAGTCGATATTTGTGGCCACCTTCCTATTCCACTTAGGGCCCCACCATTTCTTCTTTTAGTTTTTAGGTTTCCTTAATTATAGCACAGTTTACTATTTTTAGCAGTTTTGCGGGTCCTGAACTTCCGGAGCCATTTTGAGGCTCTAAACGACATTTTTTGGGCATCAAACCTCCGACGAATATGATTCCATTCTAAATTTGATATTCATGATCAGAATTTGTATTCCTCAGATAGATATTTCTAACAATGTTTCATGTGCATAAAAATGAGATAATATGCCAAAGTTACGACCCCGGGAAAGTGATCTAACAATTTACCCCGACAGGGCCCATATTCAGGCCTTTCATCTCCTAGGGTTAGGTTTTTGGATGTTTATGGTTTTCCATTATTTCTAAATAATATATAGGCCTTCGAGCTTCATTGTAACATAGAGTTCAGAGGCTGGTAGCCACTGTTATCACTCAGGTTTTCCTTGAAGTTGTGGAAAAGGAAAGTATACCCGAGGTAACCACAAACCAACCTTCGTTCTTTGATATTAATGAAATGAAGTGTTATTTCTGCTGCATATTTATATTTATGGTTCTATGTGTTTTATTTTTCATTGCTACATAAATACATATCAATGGGATCAGATCGTTCTTCTCTTTCTTGATCCTTCTTTGCATGTCCCCAATGCGGTCGGGGTATAAGGTGTTAGGGCTCGATCTGGTTGAACCTTTGCAAGATAATCCTTGCAAACCCCGATGGCTGCCCATGGGGATGAAAATAAATATGAGGGAGCAGGAGATCCTATCAAAATATTGGTCGAGGAGGCCCTCGAAAAACAAAGAAACGCGATGATGGATAAATTTTCCCAGATCCTTCAACGACTGCCCATTGGTGGCACATCTACATCCGACAACCACTCTGGAGGCGCAAATCCTTTTAAGGTACAAGTAGACTTTTACATTCCTATATTTGAGGGCCAAATAGATGCAGATGTCATAGATAGATGGTTGAATCTATTAGAAGGATATTTCTCAGTTCATGACTTTTTTGACTGGGAGAAGATTATTTTTTTCACTCCTCAAAGCTACCCCCGATGTTAAGGACTGGTGGGAAACCTACTGTGAGAAAAAGGACAAGGGGGAACTCTCTCTATTCTTGCTCGAAGCCACTTGGAATTATTTATGATATGCCATTAAGGAACAAAATTATCCCATGGGGAGCTATGAGGACAAGTACATATAATGGACTACGTTGCGGCTACAAAGGGATCAAGATGTGCATGAGCTGACGAAACTCTTCCATACCATACACACAAAGTTGGGTATTAAATATTCGGAGAAACATTTGGTGCTGAAGTACCGCAGTTGTCTGTAGAGATACATTTAGAAGGAAATGGAGTTCCTCGACATCTCCTCGCTTTGTATGACATATCAGTATGCTGCAAAGATTGAGCATAAATTCAAACAGAAGAAGCGAGACTTTGGATATGCGAATCAAAATCAAGGGAAGGGTTCCCCCAAACCGTAGAACAAAGGACAAAGCCAAAGCATGGTGGCCCAAGATAACCTACCAAATCCGCAAGCAAAGAAAAACCCCATGAAACCAAAGAAGGACACAGGAAAGTGGCTTGAGTTCCATAAGAGCTCCACTCACAAAAAATGTGAGTGTCGGGCCAAGCAGTCACTGGTGGCTGAGATGAGGGCTTCTGAATCGCATGCATGCTCTAACTCTGAATCAGAACCCAACAAGGGAAATAACAAAGGGAAGCAGATTATTGATGTGGATCCCAACGCCATCGTTGCCACTGCAAAGATCCAGAAGGAGGAACCATAAGATCAAGAGGAGGAGGAGCGTCTCTTCCACTCTCAAATGTGGGTAAAGGGTTCCTCGCTACAGTTCATTTTCGACAGTGGGAGCCAAAATAACCTCATTTTAGTAGAGGTCATGAAGAATTTGGGCTTTCCAAGCACATCACACCCACAACCATACACCATTGGGTGGCTTCACCAAGGATGGGATCTCTGTGTCAGCCAGCAGTGTCGCCTTCCCTACAGTATTAAGCCATTTATAGATGAGGTATTACATGAAATTTATCCTCTTGATGTCTTTGATGTATTATTAGGCCAACCATACTTGTGGAAGTGAAATGATGTGTATGAGTCCTAGCCTCGCGTTCTTATTGTTACTTTGGGCAATAATTTGTACAGGATACCAGAGGTACCACTGCATATGACTATCTCTTTGGTTACTGCAAAAAAATGCAGTAAGCTCATTTCCAAAATGGGGAAATTTGTTTTCCTGATGATCTGCCCATAGATAAAGAAGAATATTGTGGCCATGACCTCCAAAAAGGGCTCCTCTGCACGACAACAATAAATGGACAAGGTCGTGGAGGAGTACAGGAACATCTTCACCTCATCCACAGGGGTACCTACGCACTGTTAGGTCAAGCACCCCATAGATATGACCCCATGTGCACTATTTCCCAATGAACTGATCTATTGACGCTCTATTCTGGAGAACGATGAAATCAAGAGGTAGATTCAGGAGCTGTTGTAGAAAGGTCACATCTAGCCGAGTTCATTGCCCTGTGGGAACCCGATTGTGTTGGTGCAGAAGAAGGATGGAACTTGGAGACTTTGTATTGACTATCAGGTGCTGAACAAGATTATTGTCTGAAATAGGTACCCAATCCCATGGATTATTGACCTTTTGGATCAACTCAAAGGGGTGAAATATTTCATAAATATCGACTTGAGTCAGGGTATCACCATGCACCAATCGAACCCTTCGATGTGTGGAATAATTCCTTCAAAACCAAGGATGGCCTTTTCGAATGGTTGATCATGCCTTTCAGGTTGACGAATGCTCTCGCAACCTTCATGAGGCTGATGGATGACATCTTGCGGCCATTCACCAACTCATTTGTAGTAGTGTACTTGGATGACATCCTGATCTTCAGCCAGACTTGGGAAGATAACCTCCACCACATCTAACAAGTCTTCCAAACACTACGGCAACACAAGTTGTGTGCCAATTTGGGGAAGTTCAATTTTTGCATGACCCAGGTTTAGTATCTAGGATACATTATTGATGAACGGGGGTGCATGTGGATCTAACCAAGATACAAGTAATTCGGGATTGGCCGACCCCAACAACTCTAACAGAGCTTTGCATATTTCTAGGTCTTGCTAATTTCTACCGCATGTTCGTATTGGAATTCTCTCATATCATTTGGTCCTTGAGTCAAGTCACCAAGGGAGGAGCGAAAGAAAAATTACTTTTGTCGCAATCTCAGTAGAAGGCGCTCGTAGAATTGAAACATCGCCTTTTCTCTGCCCCGGTGCTCACATTACCAGACTTGCAACAACCATTTGATATCGAGACATATGCCTCTTGTTATCACTCCACCAGATCTCTAAGGCTGAGAAAGATTCCAAACAGAGGTAACCAGAAACCAATATTTTTTTTTGGTAGCTATCCATACCAAACCAGAGAGGGCTCTCTCCACAAAATCACAGCCAAGAGGGCTGGATGAATTAGGGTTTTAGGCTAGGTATGAGTATAGGGGTTTGTTTGTTTGAATTTTTTTTCTAGATGGGTAAATTAGGTCAAATATTATAGGTCAAGGAAAATAATATTAGCTTTGCAGAGATTCAATGGGGCTAGGTAGGTAGGAAGGCTAACACTTTAGGGTTTCAGGGTGAGATGGATCAGGCTGATGAGGAGCTAGAAAGAGCAAGGAAAAGCATGTATTCTTTCTAAATTGAAGAAAATGGACAAACTATGAATATTTTCCCAAAACAGAGCATGAGAGATGTATTCTTCTTATGAACTTGAAAACCATCATATAATGGAGATGAAATGGATCATGAAGACAAAAAATTCATACATATGAACATAAGAAGAAACTATGCTAAATTTCAATACCACGGGTATCCCAAAGAAATAGCTGCAACTCTTTCATTAATTTCCTGCTAAATACTGATTACACTAGAGTCTATGATAAATGCATCAAAATCCAACCTCTTAAATGAGTCAAAAAGTACAAGATATAGACCTCAAAACAACTTCTCCCAACCTCTTTTACTGTTCCTTTGACCCAAAAAAGTTTTGTAAAGTTTTTTTCCTGATTGTAATTTTCCTTCTAAATCCAATGGTTCCTTTATTTTTTTCATTGGAGGTCCCTAGAAAAAGTGTAATGCCTGGGGCATTGTGTTTTTTACCTTGGGACTATGTAAAACTACCAAAAGTGAAAAATTTTCCAAAAAAATCCCAAAATTGCTCAAATTTTCTTCCGTGGGAAGCTGATGAGGTATGGCAATGAGTGATGCCTCATCAAGGATATCAAGTGTGTCCCCTTCATTTTTCTTGTTTATGGTTTCAAGTCTTGATTTGGCCTTTTGGAGTTTTGACCTTGCAATCTGGTTTTTCTTGTAGTAGTGTTTTTCCCTCTTCCTCATTATTTCATTGTCCTTATTTTCCTTCTCCAGGAGCTTCTCAAGATGCTCATTGTTCCTCTCAAGACAATCCTCCCGGTTCTCATTGAACATGATGGAAAACTGCTCATTTATAGTGAGCTCCTTAGCAAATTCAACCTCCTTTTGCCTCTCTAATTCTAGATCTATTTTCAGCCCTCTAGTCCTAGGTCTCATTCTAGGCACTTGTTCTTTTGCCTCATTTATTTAACCACACCTCTGATAAGCCTCATCAAGAAAATATCTTGCCTTGTTTTCATCTCTTTTTTCCTTGAGAAGTTGTATCTCCATGATTTATTGCTTGGTTTTCAGTTATTCATTTTCCTGCTCATAGTATGAAATCACAAACTTAGATCTCTCTAAGTTGGTCTGAAGCTCCCTGATTTGGTCATCCTTATCCTTGATAATCACACTGGAGGCCTCATAATCATGATTTTCATCTAAGTCAACAAGGTAAAAATCTGTTTCTATCTCATGGAGATCTTCCTCCTCATGAATGTCTTCCTCATGTACATCATCCTATGCCATATTTTGTTTTCCCTTCTCTACCTTCTTTGTTGATGTAGAAGGCGAGACCCCTCCCACAATCTGTGGGGAAAACACCTGCTTATGCCCTCTCTGATATATATTTCCCAATATGCCCAATTCACCCTCTTTAGGTTTGCTGACCATAACTTTGCTAGGTGACTCAATCTGACCATGAAATGGTGATGATGGTGGTGATGGTGATGATGGTGAATATGGTGAAGTGAACTGAGCTGGAGGCATAGATGTAGCAAGATGAGATGAAGAAGGCAGATCTTCAACATGTGGAGCTCGTGGAGTAGTGAAGATGTCATTAGCAATGAAGGTGTCCTATGAGATGTTCAATTGGTCAAGGTGATGGAGTACAATGATTTTGATCAATGAGTGGTGGAAGAGGCTATTAATCTACTGGTCATAGTCTCCCTTTTGTACAATGAATGCCATTTTTTCTATGCTCCTGAATAGAAAGTATGGGATATTGAGAAATCTTAATCTTGTGAAGTGCATCAGAAGTATAATGTGATATGTGTAAGGCCTAGAAAACCTTCCTTCACAATAGAAGTACTTCATGATTATTTTCATCATGGGGGGTCGGGGCATACCTATCAAGAAGGTATATGAAAGGGAATAACCTCTTCCTCTCATTTCTGTACCTTGGTTTGATGAATGGTTCATAATATTGATCCTCCAAATCTTTGGATTTAAACCATTTCTCACCCATGTTTGGAATCCTTATGGTAGAAGCATTGATAGATGTATATATGTTGAAGGTCACACCTGCAAGGGTCACTTGATTGTCTCTAAGGATTGAAATGAAAATTCTACTGAACATAGGATGATGCTGGACCCTTTGAATCATGTTGCAAAAAGCAAGGCAACCTATATACTTAAAAAAATGACAGTCATAGGAGAGGCCATCAATTCATTCTTGTTGGTGGGCTTCAGCCTTTGTATTATTCCTCCTTTGTGAGGCCTTATTTTTGCTCTATCCTCCTCTCTCTATCTATCCTCCTCTTCCATATACTCTTTGTCTTCCTCCATATTTTTTGGTGGCCAAGAAACCCTAGGGATGAGGTAGATAGGAATGGGGAGTGAAGATATGTCTAGGGAAGAGGGATAAGTTAAGGAAAATTTTGGGAGATGAGGGAAGGGGTTATAGAGCTTTGGGAGGTGATAGGAGGTTGAAATGTCAAGGGAGTTGGAAATGATAAATAAATTACAGGTTTGAGGAAGTGGTTGCCTAGGAAATTTTAGAAGCCTAGGACTTACTGTTTTAGGGGAAAGGGATTTAGGGACTAGGAAATGGTATTGTAGGGGTAGGGATAGGATTTTTAGATATGTGGGAAGGAAATGTAGGGTATTAGGGCATCAAATTTAGGAATTAGGAATTAAACTAGGGTTTCTTCACTAGACCAAATGCCAATTTCACTTAGGAACAAGAACACTATGGAATCAATGTTTAAGAGTGTAATGAGGCAAGAAATTTGGTGTACTTACTTGTTATAGAGTATTAGAGACATTTCTTGAAGGTTTTAGAAACTTTAGTTGAGTTTTGGCGCCTTCAGGGATTTCTATACAAAAGCACAACACATTGGGCAAAAGCACAGTGCCTTGCCCAGAAGTGCAATGTCAGTGAGAGAAAACCACAATGCTGCCTAATATAAGCGCAATGCCAATTGAGAAAGAGTACCGCCACCTTCCTCTAAGCGCAGCGCCACAATATTTTTTTCCTCTGACCCTATAATTCGATTTTTTGAACCAAGGGAGTGTGTGCTCAATGGATGAAATGGAAAATTACCTTGTTTTTGATGTCTTGGTGGTCCTTATACTTCATCATTTGAATGAATTGGGCCTTGGGACCCACTTTATCCTCTTTACTTTCACTTCACATTTTGAACTATACCCTTTGCATTTGACTTTTTCTTTGACAAATTTATCACCTGAAGACTTTCTGAACTCTTTGATTTGACATTTTTTATGCTTTAGCATGTTGAAACTCTAAGTTAGCAGCTTGGGAATCATGAACTTATTAAAATTTGAATCACATCAAATTACATAATGAAAATAAAAATTACATCTTAAAACCAAAATTACATGCTGAAACAAGAATTTTCTTTACAAATCATTTTCATATGGTGAAGAGGTGTTATTGGATCAGCCTTTACTTTCTCGTCTTATGTGGTGGAAATGAAGTATTATTGGACCTTGGAAACCCTAATGGCCTAATGGAAAGCATGATTAACCATAAATGACCAAATGAGACCTTGAAAGATTGGATTTCATGATGATATGACTGATGTGATGGCATGATGACATTAATTCTTTGGATTATGTACAGTCATCAATATATGAACTATGCCAACATGTAATGTTTAAGGAAGAGTGATGTTTTTGGACTAGGGCTACTATCAATGACTAAATTTTTGCATGAACTAGTGGAAGGATAAAAAAAAATATGAGTGGGACCCTTAAAATGATATGAAAAGAGGATTTTTTATCACTGATGGCAGGATGAAGATACTGACACTAACACCTCTGATTATGCTATTAGGCTAGTTCTTACTCAATAGGGCGATCAACTGGCATATCTCAGTGAGACACTGTCTAACATTGTCTGCAAGTATCCATGAAAAATAAATGTACTCCATTGTGCGGGAATGCTTCCAATGGAAGAATTACATGTTGGGGAAGGAAATGGTCATCCACGCAGACCACCGACCCCTACAATTCATACAAACACAAGGTAAGTTGCAGAACGATCACCATCAGAAGTGGTCCACATACCTACAACAATTTCATTTGAACATCAAGTATAAGAATGGAAACACCAATACTATTGCAGATTGCCTCAGCCAACCACCGATCATGGTGCTAACTGTTGTTCTCAAAACTTTTGGGAACAAGACTTCTAATTGTTCACTTCTCTACAAGAGAGATCCGGAATTCGGCCACACATACAAGACACTATTGGAGGGTACGCAGATTCCAAATTTTCACCTCTAGGATGCACTACTATGTCACCTGGGACACCCTTGTGTTCCTTCAACCGAGCGTGCCAAGATGATTTGGGAAGCACACTACAGTCAATTCGTTGGCCATTTCTGCTTCAAGAAGACAATGGAAGTACTACAGAAGTATTTCTATTGACCAAACCTTCGACGGGATGTTGGGAAGTACATTAGATCCTACACTGCTTGCTCCATTACTAAACTGACCATCAATAAGCAAGGCCTCTATACTCTGCTACATACCCCTAGTAGACCTTTGGAATCCATCTCCATGGATTACATGTTGGGCCTTCCTTCTACTAAGCATGGAAAAAACTATGTTTTCATGGTTGTCGACAGATTCTAGAAGATGTCCATTATGTTGGCTTGCAAGAAGAATATCACAGTAGAAGCCACTGCTAAACTCTTCTTTGAACGAGTGTGGGTGCACTTTGGGATCGCATAGTCTATCATATCAGATCGAGACAGCAGGTTCCCTGGCACATTTTGGTCCACCCTCTGGTCAATGCTGGACACCAAGCTCACCAAGTCCGCAACTTTCCATCCCCAAACTGATGTCCAGATAGAGGTCGTCAATAGGATGATTGTACACATTCTACACATGTACAATTCAAATAATCCACGCATATGGGATGAGAGCCTTCCATATGTACAACACATTTATAACCAAGCTCTCCACAGCTCAATCGACCATAACCCCTTTCAGTTGGGCCTAGGGTTCCAACCACTATGTCCCATTGACGTAGACATGCCATTTGTGGCTACTCAGGCCGATTCGACTCATGTCGATTTTGAAGTTGACAAAGCGAACAACTTCATTGAGCACATTCAACACATCCACTAGTAGTTTCATGACATATTGGACAGATCCAATGTTAAGTACAAGCAGCAACATGATCAACATTGGGTGCCACACCACTTCCAAGTGGACGACAAAATGTGGCTACATTTTCAGAAGGAGTGCCTCGTTGTACCCCAATGCAAGCTTCGCCCACTCCGATGTGGGTCATACATCATCACCAAGGTTGTAGGGAACAATGCCTTCGAGTTTAGTATTCCACCATTCCTTGGTTTTCACCTAGTATTCAATGTGAACCGCCTTCAACCCTATCTCCCACCTCTACTAGACATCTCTGAGATTGTAGAAAAAATCACACCAATAGATTTAAACTGAGAATGCATGGAATAGGCCACCACAGATTGTATCATGGACATGCAAATCAATAACACTCGTTAGCATAAGATCCAACTATATTAGGTTGTCAATGTTGGCAACCTCCTGCACCAAGGCAAGTGGTTCACTAGGGACCAAGTTCAATAGAATTTCCCTCATTTCATGGAGGAGCTCGACGCAATGGCGACCATTGCTTCCTAAGGGGGGAGGAATGATCCAGGTGGATATTGGTGGCCACCTTATTATTCCACTTGGGGCCCCACTATTATTTCTTCCTTTTTCTCATTTTCCTTAATTATAGCACAATTCACTATTTTTAGCAGTTCTTTGGGTCCTGAAATTCTGGAGCCATTTTGAGACCCTAAACAAATTTTTTTTGGCATCAAACCTCCAGTGAATATGAGTCTATTCCAAACTCAATATTAAAAATTAGGATTTTTATTCCTCGGATAGATATTTCTAATGATGTATCGTGTGCATCAAACGGAGATAATATGCAAAAGTTATGACCACAGGAAATTGATGTACCAATTTACCCCGACGGAGGCCATATTCTATCTTTTCATCTCCTAGGGTTGGGTTTTTGGATGTCTAGGATTTTCCATTGTTTCTCAATAATATATAGGCCTTCGAGCCTCATTGTAACATAGAGTTCAGAGCTCGATAGCCACCACATCTCTTCTCAGAGGTAAACTACTAGTGCCCTAGCTAGTTTATTTCCATTTTGAGTGTAAACAAATTTCAGTTCTTTGATATTAATGAAATTAAGCATTGGTTCCACTGCATTTTTATATTTATGGTTACATGTGTATTCTATTGTGTTCCTGCATAAATTCATATCATTATTGCAGTTCTAGCTCGGATAGATATCATGATCATCATCGTTATCATCCTTATAGGAGGAGTGAAAAAGGATACGTGCCAAATGAATTTAAGAAAGAAAAGCCACCTGATTTTGATGGAGACTTGAAGAAATCAGAAGGTGTAGAGGCTTGGATACTTGGGATGAAAAAATTCTTAGAGTTGCATGAGTACACAGAAAACATGAAGGTCAGAACTATTATATTCAGCCTGAAAGATAAATCATACATTTCATTGGAACATGTGAAGTGGGTCAAAAAAATCAGTAAAAAGGACTCTAATAGTAATGAGTTCAAGGGGATTTTTTAGGAATAAGTACTTTTCATAAAGGTACTACGATAGTAAGGCCAAAGAATTATATGAGATAAATATGGGATTGATGAAATATTAGGAGTACATGAATAAATTCCTGGAGTTATTGAGGTATGTACCATATCTTGAAGATGATAAGGCTAAATGTCAATGATTTTTCAGTGGTTTTCCAATATAATTTAGAGATTGGATTGAGTATGATGAGCTTTAGTCGCTTGAGGAATTCATTGGTAAGATGAAGCATTGCTACGAACATTCAAAGAGTAAGAATTAATTTGATAATGTATGGAAAGGGAAGGACAACAGAAAAGGTAAATGGCATCCTAAGAGAGAAAGGCCTCACAATTCTGAAGTGAAAGAAAACGTGGCACCAGAAAATAAATTCAATGCACCTAGGCAGGGACATGGATCAAAATAAAAACATAGAGGTGATGATACTGGACAGTTGGAGTGTTGGACATCTGGTAAAGATCACCTTAAGAGATATTGTCCATAGAATGAGGGTGGTAGGCCTCAGATATATAGGCACAGGAGGCTCAAACTATTGGGGATGTTGGGCAGAGCATTCCTCATATTTACATATTTGTGGAAAATAGGCAGGCAGATCATCAAGCATTTATCATTGAGATGGACGGTAAGCTTTGTGATCAATCTATTTCTATTTTTATTGAACTTGGATCTAATTATATTTATGTTATTCCTGAATTGATGAATAATTGTGGTTTGAATAAATAAATTCATGCAGAATCTTGGTTAGTGCGGCTGGCACAGATACAAAGAAAATAGTTCACCATTGGGTAATATCTTGTGAAAATGGTATGCCTACAACAACGCACATGAATATATTTCCATTGGGATGATACAATACGCTATTGGGTATGGATTGGTTATACCTTCATAGAACCAAGGTGGATTATTATGAAAAATCCATTGAGTGCTTTGATTACAATGGGGAACCAAGAGACTTATAGGGAAAGAAGAAAACCACATCAAATAGGATGGTGACAACTATGTAGGCCAATCACAGTCGCAGGAAATGGTTTTTTTTGTTCATAGTACATATTTCTAGTGACAAAGGTAAGGAGGTAGAGGATGTAGATGTTTTGAGTATATACCCAGTTCTATAGTAGTTTCAAGATGTATTTCCTGCAAAGATTTCAGAGTTGCCACCTCACAGGGAGGTAGACATTTCTATTGAGTTGGTGGTGAGCCCTAGTATTGCACCAAGAGTGCTACAACTACCAGAGTCTACTCAACTTTACTTTATCAACCTGCCGGTTTTAAAAACATGGAAGTGACAATGCTATATTCATAAATTAATGCGATCTACTCATGCCATCCTCATATTAGTTCTACAATGAGGTGCTAGTAAATAGGGCTATTTAGAAAAAGGAAGGTTGTCAGACCTATACCTACAACTTAAGACTGAAATTATATCATAACCATTACTCTATTGGCAATAAAAGGAACTACTATAGATAACACTAATTCATCTAACTATTTTCTACTTTTACAAGAAAGAAAGATTCACATTTGTGCATATACAAGAAATGAAATTACTCTAAGTGGAATTCATAGTCTAGACTACTTAATTGACTTGCGGAAAAGGAACTACTCTTTCTTTGCACACATGCTAAATCAATGACCAACAAAATCCTATCTAGTTCATGCTTAACCATTGTGCTAATGATGCATTTTATGATGGAGAATGCACTTGGGTAGTCTAAGGGTGTCTCTAGACAAAATATTTAGGGCTGGAGATCTAGTGGTGGCTTTTCTAGGCTTTGATGAGGTGGAGGAATTATTTTTGGCTGAAGGAAAGGGTGCTTGGCACTGCTACAGGAAGGTGTTATAGGATTCATGTTTTTCTAGAGGATGTCCTAAAATGCCATAGGAAACATGAAGAGAGGATTTGCGGGATATAAATGAAGGAAATAATGTTAGGTAAGGTGAGGGAAAGGTGGATACAATTGCATGGAGTATGACCAACCCCTTAGACCAAGTTGAGAGCTCCAAAAAGGCTTGTCTTGCACCCAAAAGGCTGCTCTCGGTGGTATGATGATGACCTCAAAAACACAGTTGCAGGTGACTTGGATGGAAGGTATATGATGGAGGGTGGAGACTTAAGATGATGGCACTGAAGGGGTCCTTCTTTGCTGCTCTTTCCAAACCTGTAAATAAGACATCCACTCATGCATTCATCATCAACAAACTTATCATATAAATGTTGGAAAAGACAAGTTGAATTTTAATAGATCTATCTATGTATTTGAAACATAAATCTACCTTTTAACTTACAAAATTTTCATGATAAGAAAACTAAAAGCTATTGTAAATTTTTGAAGAAATCATAAAATAAATGATATTTGGTTTGTGGTGGAATACCTTCCTCTTCAAGCTCCAATGGAAGAGGTGAGAGAGGGAGGCTTAGAAACATATTTTACAGTGTTTTATATGGTAGCAACAATGTAATGGAAGAAATAAAATACTTAAGCATAAAATAAAGACACACATGTACACAAGAGATACTGAAGCCAATGGATTGGGCCCTAACACATAATCTCAGCTCCTTGAAATAAACTCAATGGAAAAGAAACCAATGCTCATCTTATTTCATAACCAGTCTTTTAAATGAACAATGAAAGTCTAAAATATTTGATACAAATCCAAGGGTGCTCTTCTTGCATATAAAATATGAATCTAATGAGCTCTTTCCCTTGCCTATTTATGCTAGAGGGTAGCTATCAATAGCTCCCTATAAAGTAGGTCTTTTCTCCCTTGGAACTTGAGAGAAGTGGATCTTGGCTCCTTCTTATCATTCACTTTCTCTACTGCCTCTGACTTCAAGCCATTGCAGGAGGAACTTGAAGAGATATTGTTTGCTTTTAGGAGTTAAGAATGTGGTAAGCCTCCCTATGATTACTGCTCACTCTCTACTGTGAGCCCTGAGATGGAATCGCAGTCAAAAGTGGCATTAATCCCTTAAATTTCCCGCATTTAAACCATATTAGGCCTCAAATCATGACAACCCTTAATACACCATTCTATCTAAGAAAAATATGAAAAAATGAAATTAAATGTGAGAAAGAGAGAGTAATTAAGCTAAAAGGGTGACATTTTAACTCCTTAACATATACCAAATTATTTCCCTCATCATCACCGAGCTACCAATTGTTTTCTCATCCTCTAAACAACTCAGTCCTCTTTCTTCATTTCTTTTAGAGCTAGCTTCTCTGACATCCCAAGGTATCATGGAATTTTTCCCTTCAAGTGTGTAAGACCCATTCTTTTATTCTTCCTCCAATTATTTTTCCTCCTTTGCTTTCTCTTTTCTACCACTCGGCCCCAGCAGCAAAGGTGGCCTGAATTTTAATCCAAGCCTCTTGATCTTCATTATTTGCATGCCTCTTTTATACAAGGGTGCTCTTTCCAGGGCAGCTCTCAATCTATTTGGAGTATGGTATTCCAGATTCCTTAAGCTAAGTGGGAAGCCATTCCATATTCTTTGACATTCCATCACACACTCCTCTACTAGTAGTGTAGATATGTCATCATAATGTACAATTTCCTGTGCTTCGGTGTCGATATATTTGTCTAAAATATTGGCGTCATTACATATCATTCGGTGTTTGTTTATGACCCCTCTAGGGTTGATTAGCTCTGCCCTTATTTGGAGAGGCTCTTTTCCTTCTCTCCTCATCTCCGTCTTGAGCTCCTCTACCCTAGCTTCTTCATTTTCCATCCAAGATGGTAAGGCCATCAACTGAATATCTCCGAACCTAGAGTTTGGGTCCCATTTGTTCATATTAAAAATGAAATTTTCTGAGTAGAGTCATTTGTCAAATTGGCTTTATAGACTTTTGCCATATAATCATTGCCAAACTGATCTAAGAATTTAATATCTTTTAATTCCATTCATGCCAGATCTGTAATGATCTGTTTCTTTTCATCTGTCGGTTCTGGAACAAACTAGGTTTTGAGTATCAATTCTAAATTGGCTAGGCCTA
Organism: Pinus albicaulis; assembly: GCA_034641835.2. Lineage (NCBI taxonomy): Eukaryota > Viridiplantae > Streptophyta > Pinopsida > Pinales > Pinaceae > Pinus > Pinus albicaulis. The sequence goes on along the minus strand of CM076575.1, from coordinate 795,351,647 downwards.
ACACAACACCATTCATTCGTTCTTCTTCTGATGGCCCCATCCACCAGTCATAGACAATGTCGGCCATGTGTTTTTCAGCAAGGGAAAAAATAGAAATATTATCTAAGCTGCCTGGTAATTTGGGTGATCTAATAATGAAAGATCTAGAAGTCCAAGGAAAGAAGATTGAACAAACCTATTGGTTAGGTCTTTTGTTATGATGCCAAGAAAAAGTTAAATATCTTTGTTGGCAGAAGAAAGCTCAAGACTTTTCTCCTGGTCTTGATGTTTGTCATTCTGTTTTTCCATGGACTCCATTGAAGAAAATAAAATCTAAAAGGTATGGAAAATTCAAGCCCAAAAGAGTAGACAACCACAGATGGCCTTTCTGAAAATTTGAATACTTGAAAAAACACAGGCAACCACGAAAGAACAATGCATGTTTTATATGCAAACAGGAAGGTCACTTTGCTCACAAATGTCCTAAAAGTTCTTCTAATAAGCTAAAAGCTTGCATTGAGAGTGATGATTTTGCTGATAATTGGTTAATTATTGATTCTCAGGATGAAGTATCAGATGTATACATTTTCACTGATGCTTCTCTCTCTGATTCTGAGTCAGTTCCAGATACCTGTCAAAAAATGAATAGATGCTACACTGACACTGAATTATATGATGACAATGAATTGCATTACAATGATGATTTTAGTTCTGATGATTATATTGATGAAACATCTGAATATATTTCAGATGGAACTGTCCCTCTTGTTCCCTCACTCTCTATTCCTACTGATATTGGTTTAAAGAATTCACCTCCCGTTTTAAATTCCTTGCCTCCACAACCCACTTTGAATTATTTCTACCCTTATCTAAAGATAGTTTATCAGTCATCATCTTTACCAGCTCCAGCATCTGTAAATATTGAAGAAAGTTCATTTCTCAAAAATATTGTTAAAACTACCAATCTTTTGTATATTCCCATTGAAGTTCAAGTCAAAGGTGAGTGGATTAACGTCGATGCCTTTATTTACACCGGCGGTTCTAATAATTTAGCTCGCCCTTCTTTGTTAAAAGGTCTATGGAAACCTTTGCAAAATATTCTTATTTATGAGACCATTGGTGGATCGGTGAATCTCACCCATATGTGGACAATGTTTCTTTAAAAATTGGGGGGAGTATTGTAAAGTTTTATGTTGTCCAACATTATGATACATCTGCTGGTTTATTTCTTGGTATGCCTTTTATCAATTCTGTATTACCAGTGACTATCAATGAAGATAAAGTTATCTTCAATATAAAGAAAAAGGAAATTTCAATCCCAACATTAACTTTGGCTAATTCAGAAGCCCGAAGAGAGAATAGACAAAAGAAATTAGGTGTCAGAAGACCTCAAAATGACTCTAACAATTGGCAAGAAGTATTACAGATCTATGAAGAACGGAGTCAGAATAAGACTAAGTAGAAAGAAAATAGAAATCCAGACTGGTCTCTTGAACAGATGAATCTTTTTGATGAATTGTTAAAGAATTGATCTGAAAATCCTCAAGCCTTTTGGAGTATAGAGAGTCCTCAGCAAGAGATCATCACTCTTCATGACAATGGGGTCAAAGGAAAATTGATACCCTGTACTCCAAATGATGAAAAGGAAATTAGAAAGAAGATTGAAGAACTTATGAATCTCCAATTTATTGAACCAAACTCCTCTCATTATTCATGCTCTGCTTTCTTGGTCAGAAATCATTCTGAAATTGTAAGAGGTAAAGCCAGAATGGTGATCAATTATAAACCTTTGAATGCTATCACCAAAATTTTCAATTATCCTTTACCTCGCCAGCAAAAAATTATGCAGAAGATTCAGCGTAGTAAGATCTTTAGTAAGTTTGACATGAAATCTGGTTACTACCAGATACAAATTCGAGAAGAAGATCGTCATAAAACTGCTTTCACTTGTCCCGCAGGGTTCTTTTAGTGGAAAGTTGTTCCCTTTGGTTTAAAGAATGCGCCTACCTTCTTTCAAAGGTGCATGGATTTTATTTTTGGTAAATATGATTTCATTGTTGTATATATTGATGATATATTGATTCATAGTCAAAATCTTGAAGACCATATGAAGCATTTGCAGATATTCCTCGATGAAGCCAGAAAGCACGGTATTGTTCTTTCTGAGAAGAAAATGGTCCTTTTTCAAGATAGTATTGATTTTTTGGGAATTCATGTTATTAATGGAAAAATTCAAATGCAGCCTCATGTCCTCACAAAGATGTCCGAGTTTCCAGATGAGCTTACAGACGCAAAAATGATTCAAATATTTTTAGGCGTGCTTAATTATGTACATAAATACATTCCTAGACTCTCTGAGAAGACTGCTCCCATAAGACAGTATTTAAATTCTAGATGGTCTCCAGAAGCCACAGTAGCAGTCAAATTATTAAAGGCTGAATGCAAGCATCTTCCAGAGCTTAAGCCTCCAGGTAATGGATTTTTAATCCTTCAGACTTATGCTTCTGATTCTTTTTGGGGCCGCAATCCTTTTTGAAAGAAAGGAGGATACCAGAGAAGAAATTTTATGTTCATATGCATCATGTGAGTTTCTACCTCACCAGAAACATTATTTCACGGCTGAAAAAGAGACTCTCGCCATTTTTAATGGTATTCAAAAATTTGAGTTATATCTAGCCCCTACCAAATTTCTGATAAGAACAGATTCCATGAATTTTAAATATTTCTTATCAACCAAGATATCAAAGCAACTCGCAAGAGGACGATTATTGGCTTGGCAAATTTGGTTTCAGATGTATGATTTTGATGTAGAATGGGTTCCTGTTATTTCTAATTATTTAGCAGACTCCTTGACCAGAGACATGAATAAAGCCCACAACCATCTTTACTTAGTAGAAGAACTGATCTATTTGCTCTTCCAGGAAAAACTGCAAAATATGATAGTTTTGAAACTTTTGTCAAAAGGTTTCAAATTATTGATTTGGTTCTTGGTGATCTGGTAATAGAGATTAAGAAAATTATTGGGTTTAGAATAAGAAGAAACCAATGGATAAAAAGATGTCAAGCGTGGCAGACAAAAAATGTTGGTGTTTTATTAGGGTTGGATGACGAACTAGTAAAAGTATATCCTCTGATACAAATTAAGATAATGGA